>JALJCO010003159.1:0-46222 GCA_023101725.1 Atherinomorus stipes
GGGCTTAAAGCAAATTAAAATCCTGAGCCTGAACTTTTTTCGGACGAGTGGGCTTGTTTAAAGCGAGTTTATTCACATTTACATCGGAGAATTTGGCCAAAAATAGAGGCGATTTTTTGTGACTAGGGTCTCAATCGTGACGTAATAGCACTTTCTTGCCGCTAGATGCGTATATAATTTTCTGCAAGCGGTATGTGTTCTTCTTTTTTTTTTTTTTTTGCATGTCCAAGTCATGTCTCCAGTGTTATGGCTGAGGTCCACGTTGCAAGTCTCTTTCAGCTGTAATCAGTAATCTATCATGTCATACCTGGTGTCTGCTCTGCTTAGAAGACTGAATTATAATATCCAAGGAATTTAAAATCCACACTCACCTGTTATCTACCAGTATTTTGTAACAGCACTGATCTTTAGTTTAACTGACCAATATTTTGTCTCTTGGACAGTTTCTTTGCTTTAACATATTTGGAAAACTTGTAGATGAACATGGGAATTTATTCAGTCTATAAATATGCTCTTAACTTATCCAAGAGTTTTTAATGTGTATAAAAATCCACCTGGACCTGCAGAGAGATGCTCTAAACTAGCATTTTTTCTGAATGTGGAGAGGAGGCTAAGCTGCACCTTAGTGCAGGATCACCACCTGCAGGTTTTAGATGTTTCCCTGCTGCAACATCTGATCCACATGACAGTTTCTTATCAAGTTCTGCAGAGCCTCTTAATAACCCACTGATAGTTTGATTCAGTCATATTACAGTTGGTAAACATGTAAAACCTGCAGGACAGATGTCCACAGCTGGTTATTCCTCCACTAGTGCATGAGGAAAATCTTCTTTTTAGGCTTTATGCGAGCAGCGTACAGCAAGTCTTATTATATTCTTTTTTTAAACTGAAAAACTTCTTAATATTTTAATTAATTTAGACCCTCTGCCAGCAGTTTTAATAACTATTCCTTGCATTCCTAAACGAGCAACAGCTGTTCTTTCTAATAAACGGACCCAGTAAACTGCGATGTTTCCAGTGGATCTGATCCCAGTTTGGTCCCAGTTTAACGTCATCACAGCAGTCCCAGTTTATGGAAACTGTCCATTAAACGTCTCATTCTTCTCCTGAACACATTCAGGAATCTTCTGATGGAGTTACACAACTTTAGTACGAACTAAAGATACCAACAAGCTCACGTTTATGCCGCTACGACGCTAAGCTAGCTGCTAACATGAGCTGCTAATATCAAGCTTTCATATTACAGTAACTCACCTTTTCAGGTGTGTTTACGGTGGATGTGAAGGATGCAGCGTCTCGAACTTGATACCGCAGACGATGCAGCTGCTGCTCTCATGTTTGTCGCTTTTATTCAGTTTTTAATGTCCAGAGTTACAGCGATGCGGCAGCACCAGACGTGCTCACGTGCTGCTGTTGTTTATGTGTGTGCGGGGGCGCGTGTCTGTGTGACGTCTCGGGAGATGACAGCTGACAACACGGACAGCAGGCGCGGGATCAGAGATTGTGGCGAAGTTTTTTTTTTTTTCAAAGAAAGAGAAAAGAAAGAAAGAAAACCGCTGCTCGCGAGTCTGAAACTGTCCAAGTCCAGACTGTGAGTCTCTGGAAAAGCGACTATGTGGCTCCTTCAGTTTCTTGCACAAACTGTCTCTAACTAGTTCTTCCATCTTCGCCCAGCGCCGGTTATTTTCAAGTCCTTTATTGGTCAGGACGGCGGCATAAACTTAGGCTCCACGATATGATGTTCCATAGCTGACGTTTGCAAGCAGCCGTTCACTGCAGCCGCAGCTGGATCTGAACCATCATCTAACCAGCTGCTCCACTTGCGATTGAGTAGAAATGCGCTCCAATGAGCGCCAAAATACTTGATCTTACTCGTAGATTAATATGACCATTTATAGAGTGGGATTGTACACATCTTTTTTTACCACATACTTGACTATATCAAGTTCTTACTGTGGACTTTTTTTTTTTTTTTTTTCCCCCTTGCCGCCACACGCCGGAAATCCGGCACGGTGCCGGAAAACTTTAAGCCCTGAAGAAGACAGTGCACGTACAATGTTGAATGAGATAGCCATGTTGCAGTCATCAGTGCACCTGAGACCACATCACAGATGAAAACATCTTTATGTTTGGTCCGTACCATCAGCTGATGGAGAAAAAAAAAAACTTTATTTAACCAGGAAAAAAAGTCCCATTAAGATGAAAAACCGAGTCCTGGACAAGAGGCAGCCGAAGTTACAAGACAGTTACATTATACAAGTTATACAATACAAAAACATATATTAAATTGTGTGTATATATATATATATATGTATATGTATACAATTGAAAGAGGTCATTTCAAGCGCTCTCAATCAGACTTACAAGTGTTCAAATGAGTTCAGTTCATTTCCAGTCTGTTTGGAAACTGTTCCATGTAGAAGGAGCAGAGTTAACAAAATTCCTTTTCTCAGATCTTTGAGACAAATGGACCAAAGAGCAGCAAGTGATCATTTAAACACAAAAAGTAAGAATCAACACTTCTCCGTGTGATTAAACTACAACTGTAGGACGGCAGCAGACCAAGCATGGCCTTAGAAACTAGAAACACTCAGAGAGCGCAGACCTCCACCAAGCAGCTCAGGTCCCCTCATACGGTGATTCTCATCATCAATGTAGCAGGTACATTATGAACTGTGAACTTTCCAGTTTAAACTTTATAAACACAAACAAAATTTAACAAACGACATGAGGCAATAAAAGTTTAGGTGTGAATCAGTATGAGGGGACGTGAGCTGCTCGGTGGAGGTCTGCGCTCTCTGAGTGCTGTTCTTGTTAAATTTTGTTTGTGTTTATAAAGTTAGCTTAATGGCTCAAGGATTTAAACTGTGTAATAAATCTCAGAGAAGCCTGATAATCTAATGAAGACGTTGAGCTGAAGCGTTCAGATACACCAGGACCCGCATTCCTAAAGATTCTGAGAATCCTCTCAGAGAATTCCCAACTTAACCTCAAAATTCCCAGCAAGGAGTTTTAGCTCAGGAGAGATTCCAGAACGTTCTCACAGAACTGAGCAAGGAAAAAAAAAGGACAGAAGCTCCTCTCTTAGTGAGGAGGGGTGGGTGACCCTGTTGCTAGGTATGAGTCATCATTTCAAAAGCTGTGATTGGTTGATCCTAGATGCTACATAAAAATGTACTTTTCACAAAAATGCCCAAAGGTTGACCTTCAAATCAATAAACTTAAAGGATAAGTTTCTTTTTTTTTCCAACCTGGACCTTATTTCTAGGAGTTTATACGTGCATTTACTCACCGGTAAAGTTTCTGCATCACTCTGAGTCCTTTGGAAGATATCACGTTAAGTCGCTGTTTGCTGAACATCCTGTAAAATGGCGATAACGGGGCAGCCACTTAGACATTATCTGCAGCAAAAGTCCTTGATTTTCGCCAATACTTTCAGTAGAACGAACAAACGAACAAGTACTATTGTCCCGTGAGTCCAGATTTAACTTTTTGGGGCCGTGCGTTCACGATGCGCTGAGAAGTAGTACAGCTGAGAAGAGCAGTTCGCTACTCAGACAACAACAAAAACACGATTTGTGAAACTCTGAACTCACAGGACAATAGTACTCGTTCATTCATTCTACTGAAAGTATTGATGAAATGAAGGAGTTTTACTGCAGATAATGTCTTATATAGTGGCTGCCCCGTCTCCGCCATTTTACAGTAAGTCCACAGATGGGTGAGTGAACGTAATATCTTTCTAAAGACTCAGTGATGCAGAAACTTTACCGGTGAGTAAATGCACGTATATTCTCCTAGAAATAAGGTCCAAGTTGAAAAAAAAAGAAAGTTATGCTTTAATCATCAGAAAAACTAAATTTATTTAGGAAGAAAAAGCCAGCTTGAGTTTCTTCACGAGATTACTCATATGGGTCTGAAAGCGAGACAGTCATCAAGCAAGATACCGAGGTATTTGTAAGAGTGAACCACTGAATTAACTTACCAGGTAGGATCAATAAAACTCTAAGCTGAACCCAAAAGATTCACAAGTATAGGGGATTTTAGTCCATTTTGGGGGAGCTAACACATCCCTTTTGAATTCCAGCACCCAAATATTGAGATTTTTATATATATATATTTTAACTTCTTATCTTAAAAAAAATAAAAATAAAGTATAAAAAAAACAATTTGTACTTTCTTGAAATGTAATATTTTCCCAACAAAAGTCCAGCAACCCCCCCACCTCCCAAAAGTGGTTTGATCCTATCCAGCTGGCATATATGTCAGATAGCAGCAGTAACAGCCTAACTTTGTTTTTAATAGAAGTTTGTAAAACTGTCAGAATCTCCATGAATAAGGAGGATAAATGGGGTTTGTGATTAATCTGGTTCACCGCTTAGACACAACACCTGCACCTGCAGAAAGCGGGCACAAAAAGTTGCGTGTATTTTAGCGCGTCTGAAAAGCAGGTGTTAACTAGCAGCTTTATGCACTGATGGCTGGAAGATGCTGCATACAGGACTGCAGACATGCAGCATCGGGTCAAAACCAGTTTTCATTATTTGATTAAATAACAATCAACATCACTGTTTAATACGGTTATTCTAGACAGATGAATCAGAACAGCTGCAGCTGTAGCATCATGTAGTTAAAGTTGATATTAATTGACCCTTCGCCAGCCCCACCCCAGAACTGCCGCTGACCAATCATACGTTAGCAACCGTAACTAAGGAAATTACTTCCTGGCAAACTTAACTTCCATAAATGGCCATAGACAGGATTCTCCGGTCTGATGACAGATATCCAGAACGTTTGGGTGATATTGTATTTTTTGCCTTCTCAAAACCCAAAAAACACAAGCGGAGAGATGTGGAATATGGACTAAACGGTGTGGAATATGGACGAAACGGCGTGGAATATGTATAAATGGTGTGGAATATGGATAAATGGTGTGGAATATGGACGAAACGGCGTGGAATATGGATAAACGGCGTGGAATATGGATAAATGGTGTGAAATATGGATAAATGGTGTGGAATATGGACGAAACGGCGTGGAATATGGATAAATGGTGTGGAATATGGATAAATGGTGTGGAATATGGACGAAACGGCGTGGAATATGGATAAATGGTGTGGAATATTGATAAACGGTGTGGAATATGGACTAAATGGTGTGGAATATGGATAAATGGTGTGGAATATGGACGAAACGGCGTGGAATATGGATAAATGGTGTGGAATATGGATAAACGGCGTGGAATATGGATAAATGGTGTGAAATATGGATAAATGGTGTAGAATATGGATAAATGGTGTGGAATATTGATAAAAGGTGTGGAATATGGACTAAATGGTGTGGAATATGGATAAATGGTGTGGAATATGGACGAAACGGCGTGGAATATGGATAAATGGTGTGGAATATGGATAAACGGCGTGGAATATGGATAAATGGTGTGGAATATGGATAAACGGCGTGGAATATGGATAAATGGTGTGAAATATGGATAAATGGTGTGGAATATGGATAAATGGTGTGGAATATGGACGAAACGGTGTGGAATATGGACTAAACGATGTGGAATATGGATAAACGGTGTAGAATATTGATAAAGGTGTGGAATATGGACTAAACGGTGTGGAATATGGATAAATGGTGTAGAATATGGATAAACGGTGTAGAACATTGATAAACGGTGTGGCATATGGATTTGAAAGATTGAAAAGCATGAAAGATTAATTAAACAGCGTGGAAGTCCTCACTTGCAGCTGCGTGAGGCTGAACACAGAGCTTGACAAACTGTTTATTCCAAGGTAAGACGCTAACGCCACCTAGCACAGTAGTTAGCTACAAGACAGCGGCATAATATTAAGTAAAAGCTACTGTTTTAACATGGAGTAATGTAGCTGTGTGTCGTTAGAGGCTAAACAAATACACCAGATAAACACTAGTAAGTCATGTTGGTTGCCAATCTGCTGGAGACAATCAGAGACAAATATAACACGGTCCTCTGCCAGTTTCTCAGTCCAGTAGCTGCTACCCTGATCAGATCCAGTATCTGCTATCCCGATCAAATTAAATGTATTGATCAAACCCACGATGTGGGAACAACATCCTGGTCAACATCCTGATAATAGTCTCATATTAATAGTAGCCAATGATGTTAAAAGTTGCATATTCCTCTGTTTATCTCATAAAGAGGGAACTTATACGGTATTAAAACGCTGCATGCTGGTCTGATATTAGATGACAGAGGACGGTGGCACTAACTAAGTTGCATTTATCTCTGTTTATCTCACAAAGAAGCAACTTACACGGTGTTAAAATGCTAACATGGTCGCTAAAACTAGCGCATATAAAACCCAACCGCTCTCCTTAATGCGCCTTACGACGTGTTTCTGTGAGGACATTTAAAAGTGTGGTGGTGTTTTGTTTTGTAAAAAAGTCACTGCTCACCGTTGCGTCTGTCAGCTCCCTCTCTGCTTCAGCTGTGTGTGCACGCGGGGATTTAGGGGGGGGGCTTCACACTGTGGTGAAGCTCACTGGTCAGGCATGCTGAACAAGCACCTCACTCAACCTCAAATTAAAACCTGTCATCATTAAAGTATCTTAAATCTTTGTGTAATAGAGGTCGTAGCATGCAGGAAGCTAAACAATCGATCAAGAAACATGACTAAACTAAAACTGTGATTACTGACACCTGAACGCTATCTCTTATAGGAGTGATGACATAGCAGTAAAAACTAGTTCATGTTGTTGGCATTGCTGCATATGTAAATACTCCAAAGAAAAAAACGGCATTTTTTACAGCGGAGTATTGTTTTGAAACGCCAGACCTCACTTCCTCAGTAATACAGTTGGGTCTGGTGATGATATGCAGCTTTACCCGGAGACCACGTTGACTTCATTTTGATTGGCTACACCTTATTTGGCTATGACCTTATTTAGAGAATCTAGGTCAAGCTGCGGTCGGACTTTGCTAAAGGCTAACTGCTAGCAACATGGGCACTTCAGACAGTGAGCTACGTTTATCAGACAAGACAGCATTTAGAAAATAAATAAACTTACAGGTAATGACAAGGTTGTGGCCCCCTCCCTCAGTGCTGCTCCAGAAGTTTGCTTTTACATCCATTTGTTTGAAAACCCAGACCTGACTGCACAGAAGTTACTACTAGCTCCATACACGCAGCTGAATCAAATAGGGAGGGGGGAGCGGGGGAGCGATGCGAACGGTGCATAGACCGTTAGGAGAGAGGGGGGGGGGGGGCTGTTTACTTGATAGTGTGCACTTATTGGAGCAATTAAATTATGTAGAATGATAGAACTACGTAGAATGCATCCACTGCTTTTCCTGCAAAGCGACTGGAATGCGTCACCTAAATAGAGTCAATGGATTCAGTGGAGTCAACCAATGCCGTAGCTTTCTCATACAGTGCAAGGTAGCTCTTGTCATTTCTCTTTCCCTTAAGAGAAGACCTCACATGATTAACTGTGGCTTGCATACCAGAGATAGTCTGAGTTTTCTTCTGCAGTGAAATGTTAAGGCATTCCACCTCTCCAAAGTCAGAGGCAAGTGTGAGGCCCAACACAGTCTTGCCTTTGCTGAAATTCTGAAATATGCCACTGGCTGTTGAGGCTGTCTTAGATGTGCCTTTGGCCATCTTCTCTAGGCTGCTGAGTACCCTTGTATACTGCCATAGCACAGCTATTATAGCAGAATTCTAAACTGTCCACCTTGTTGGACACAGTGGTTTCAGAGTGGTCAGAGGAGCATCTTCAGATTTAGTAAACATACTCTTGAACTTCCCTGATTGGCCAAAAAGGATGCTCAGCTGGTGGACCCAAGAAAGACAGTCCCGGATCAGTGGGGAGGCAAAGCAGCCAGCTTGTGTTATCGGGTTGACACAGTGTGCACCACAATGTACATCCAGGACTAATGGCTGCTGCTTCCTCAGGATTGCCTGTGCACCTGTGTACTTTCCTGCCATGTTTGCAGTGCCATCATATGTTTGCCCATGTAAACAAGACACTGGAAGATTAAGCCTCAACAAAACATCAGCTGCCACCTTTGCAATGCCCTGACCTGTTGTCACAGAAACCCTGTATAACCTGACAATATCCTCACATGGGGCAAGGTCATGGTCCATATAACGCAGACAGACACTCCTGTTCAGCACCAGTAACATCTTGAGTATCATCAGTAATGACTGAAAACTGCAAAATGGGAAGAGCCCTAATTTCAGCTGCGATGCCTCGAATCATTGTGTTGGCCATGATGTTCAGAATTTTATTTTGCATTTTGGGTCTTGTGTGTTAAGTGGTTAACAGAGTGTAAAACAATTTTTACACTCTGTTAACCACTTCAGCAAAATGGGATAATCCTCTTCTGCCCTAAGTTGCAAGAGCTGATGCAGATTACCACTTTCATCAGTGTGGCCTCTTAACTCACTGGCTGCCATTCATGTTTCCACGTTAATTAAGGGTTTTAATCGGGGGAGCTGCTTTAATCTCCGGAGGACCTTGTCAGAGAGAGCCAAAGGCTGATCATGATTTTTTCGGTAGTTTTCATCTAATCCAGCAGATGGCGGTGTCAGACAAGCTTAAAAAAACCTACCAGGAAGTGATGCGCTTCCATGATGCTTCCTGCGTTGTTAGCAGTTGTTAGAGCTAACGGCTGTTAGCCTGTTAGCCCAAGAAGTGTGCTCGATTCCAACTGCTTTGAGGGGTAGAGAACATGGCGACCGGTCGTAATGGAAGCAGTTTAGGAGGTGGATGAAGGAGAAAAGTTTGTGGAAAAAGTGATCGGTGACAGATAGACACGATCGATCGATTTTTCTTACTTGTCCTGTCCAGCATCGAAGCAAGCAGAATGGAAACCTGATTGCTTTATTTTGTTGAACAGTTTTGCTTTACCAAGCGGAACTTTATGAACATAAGGCTCCACTTGATATCCTGTTTATTTATTTTATTTCTTTAATTAATCATTTGTCTATTACACCATTCCATATCATACTGCTGGGCCTGACAAGGGAGAAATGAAAGTTAACAGAGGTAATGATAGAAAGTGGAACAGAGAGAAAGGAGTAAGGAAGAAGAAGAGAGAGAGAGGAGAGAAAACATGAATCCACTTACACAGTTCACTGGTACATCTGGGGCCTGTACGACGAAGCCGGATTTACATGCCCGGGATTTCTCTCTGTTACCTGGGTTGACTTAACCAGACATCTGCGGTCTTGATAAACGGTACTATGAAGCTGGTTATCAACTTGGTAACTCAACCCAGGGTTTTCCAATCTTAATCAGTGTGCGCTCACTTAAAAGGGGCGGCGTTGGAAGCATCTGACCAATCGCAGACATGGAGAAACAGAGAGCGACATATTTCACCATGGAGGAGCAGATGATGATACTTAACAAATATGAAGAATTCAGGAACATCATTCAGGCCAGAAGCAACACGGTCGCTGCAGCAAAAATCAGGAAGGAATGCTGGCAGAAAATTGCAGACTCTGTTAATGCGTAAGTCCGTGTGATTGTACAATCATAAAACAATATCGGACTCTGATCATTTAGTGTCACTTAATCACACTACAGCGCTTCCACTGTGGATTTCCTTCTCATACTGTACATATAGCCTAGTGTTACTTTCTTCCCTGTACAGTAATCTCATAACCGTAGTACTGAGGCTGGACAGGCGTGCACTCGTTTTCAAAGGTTTATTAACAAGTTTTCATTACAAGAGCCCCGGGAAAATATATCCGGACTGTAACAGAATGCGGCAGAGAGAGAGGGGGGGGGCATACAACACAGCTCACCACGCATGCCGCCTACCCACAATACCCCGCTCTTAAAGGGCCAGGCTCTGCCTGTAACACTACCCCCACTCTGGATGATACATAAAACCGTTTATATCACTCCAGCAAAACACCTGAATTTACAGAAAAGGATATTATAATCAAATAAGCCTTTTATCAACAGTCCACAGTTTGTGCCAACTTCTTAGACCCAAACGGGAGTTCTAATTAGGGCTAAGTAGGTTAAGAGCATAACTTAAATCTGATAAAATGTCATGTGTCCGTATTGCTTGTAAGAGCTACATCTAACAGGGCAACTCCTGTACTCAACAGTTACCTGCGAAACAAAATGTGCAAAAAAAAAAAAAAAAAAATACATAAACGAACTACAAGCGATCAAAGTTTAAGAACTAACAGCAGAACAAGATTCCCCTTTTTCTTTTGTCTCTGAGTAGGGCAGCGATCCGCCACACCCTGACTCAGGTACGAATGCTTGATTACAGTCTAGTGACTAAGCCAGTCACCAAACTTGTAGGTCTTCTCCGTGCTCTCTGAGGTCTAGACCAGGGAGTAAGGATCAAAGGATGACGGTGTCTCATGCCCGGTGTTGGATGCTGGATGCCAACCCCATCCCACTGAGGCTGAGTAGGACTGGCAGGAGACGGGCTGGGGCCAGGTGATCGTGGAACCGATGATGAAGAACCGGTGCCTTCACTGGCATCTGCAGGAGTGTCCTCAGTGTTGGAGTCTGAGTTAGTATCAGGGACAAAGGGAGACACCTCCAGTGGTGTCGACGTGGCACTCCTCCGGAAAACCCAGTCGTTGTCAAGCGGAGCTCTGGAATGGAAAGGTTTGAGCTTGTCATGGTGCACAACTTTAATTCTTGCCCTTGGCCCTTTCTGGATTTGGTACACTACATCGTCCAGGTGACCTACAACAAAGTATGGGCCCTCATAGGATGGCAGGAATTTGCGCACTTTGTGCTTTGGTCGTTTGGCGCCTTTGACCAGGTGCCACACTGCAGCTCCAATAGGGTACTGTGTCTGGGAAATGTTTTTGTCATATTGTGTCTTTGCCCGTTAGAGGCTCTTCCCAGGGCCTCACGTGCGAGATGGTGAGAGAGCTCGAGTTGTTCACGAAGTTTTAAGAATAGTAGGTTGTGTGCAGGAACTAGTGTATTGGGGAAGGCCAGCAACAAGATCAATGGGTTCTGTAATTTCCCTGCCAAAAAATCATATTTGGAGTAAGTCCGTTAGAGCTGTGTTGGTGGCCGATAAGCCATAACTGCATAGGGAGGCATCAAGTCCCAGTCCCAAGGCACCTTTAGAGTCGCTGAAAGTATCTTTTGTAAAGTGGCGTTAAGCGTTCCACCTGCCCATAGATGTGGGTGGAAGGGAGTTGTACGGGTCTTTTCAATATGCAGGGTTCACACTACCCTGGACACAGCAGATTAAAATTTGTACTTGGTGCTGTGTAGTGTGTGGGGGCCCCAAACCTGCACACCCACTCTGAGACGATTTTTTCAGCTACGGTTAACGCCTGTTGTTGGGACTGGATAGCCTCGCCCATTTACTGAAATGGCACGAAAAATGAGCGTTGTGTCTTTAGTCTCGTTAACGGCCATGAGGTCGACTGCGATTCTCTCATGGTGCTCCGACGCGTACGGTGCCCAAGCGGCTGCGGCGTCTTCTTAGGGCGAGCCTTGGCAGCGAGTTGGTACAGTGCGGCACCACAGTGTCACATCTTCCCTCATATTGTACCAAAAATACCTGGCTTTGAACGCGCTGGGGTTCGCTCCCCCCAAAGTGGCCCCCGATGGGACCATCGTGCATCTGCCCCATAACGGCTTTACGTATGTGTGGGGCAGGAGAACTGAGGAGTAAACGTTCGGCTTCTGGACAGAAAAACTTTTCATTATCCCCATCTTTAATGTAAAGTCTTTTCCACTGTGCAGTAGGCCTTGTGGCTGGGCTGCAAGGGGCTACAGCAGACCACGGCGGGCGGCTATCCCCACTCTTTACCCACTGCAAATGGCGAATGTAGGGTCAGTCTTTTGAGCCGAGGTGAGTCCCTCATGTCAGCCCTGGAAAAAGCTGTGATGATTCACCCACAGGTGGATACCGGATAAACGGCGTCACTGTTGTTGTTGCCCACCCCCACTGAGAAAGTTCAGGCCCTACTACCCCACTGGAGTCAGTCCAGAGAGCAAGTTGGGGCTCAGCTATGGTAGAGTGGGCTGAAAGGTCACACTGCCTGCTTTATTTGGTATCTGTTGCTGCTAAGCACTGGGTCTTGATGGTGAAGGACAAGACGCCTGGCATGGTGCCTGGACAGCGCGTCTGATTTTGGTGGACTTTTCCCGGGCGGTGAAAAAGTGAAATATCTCAGCCAGCTTTTCTAGCCACCGTGCCAACTGACCTTCAGGTTCTCTCAGTTTGGTAGCAGCGCAGACTGCTGTGGTAGTGCGAAAGTAAAAGGACGGCAGTAAATACTGCCTGAAGTGGGAAGTGAAGTTTACAACCGCCAGTAGCTCTCGCCGTGTTGTACAGTGTTTTGTTCTACAGCTGACAGTCGCCTGCTCCCATATGCTATCTCTTCTCGCCACTGGAGTTGGGAAAGAACAGCTCCAATCCCACAGTCACTAGCATCAGTGTCGAGAAACATCTCACCTTATCTAGGGGTAGCCGAGGACAGGAGTGGACGTCAACAGTCTTTTAGTTGTAATGCTCTTGACATTGGGAGTCAGCTAAAACGGCGTACTTCTTAGTAGTTCGTGCAAGGGTCTGGCTATTGTAGCAAAGTCTGGGACAAAGCGTCTGTAGTAAGAAGCTAGGCCTACAAACTGTCTAACTAGACACATTTCTAGGGGTGGGCCAGTCTCTTACTTTCTCTGTCTTTTGGGGGTCGGTAGAATACCCTGGTGGACAAATGTGACCAAATAAGCCATCCTCAGAAAAAGGGCATTTGGATGGTTAAGTTTAGGTTGGCCTGCCGGAGTCTGCTAAATACCTGCTCTAGTCGCTCCAACATCTGCGAAGGTCCTTCCCCAGAACCACTATGTCGTCTAAGTACACTAAGCATGTCTGCCACTGCAACCCCACTAGCACGCGGTCCATAAGCCTTTGGAAAGTGGCTGGGGCGTTGCAAAGCCCAAACGGCGTCACATTCCACTCAAAAGTCCCTTGCGCGTACAGAAAGCTGCAGCTTTCGAGCCCTAGGTGTCATCTCTACTTGCCAGTACCCTGAAGTTAAGTCGAGTGTGCTGAAGTACCTGGCAGTAGACAGGGTGTCGAGGGTGTCTTGGATTGAGGAAGTGGGTACGCGTCCTTGATGGTTCTTCCATTCAGTGGCCTGTAGTCCACACACATCCTCGGGGATTTGTCCTGTTTCTTCACATGAAATTGGCGCCGCCAGCTGCTGTTGCTCGGCTGGGCCACACCTGCGTCAGGCTCTGCTGTAGCTGTTGGTCGGAGCGAGCTGCTTGTAGCAGCCATTCTGCGTGGAGGCTGCTTGACTGGGGGCCTGGCGTGGTCTGAATGTCATGTTGGAAATGTTGGTACGGCCAAGGTCAGTAGCTCAGTGAGAAGACGCACATAGGACTGCAGCAGGTGGGCGAGTCGGTGGCGGTCAGTCTCAGACAGCGTGGCGCAGCTCTCATCGTACAAAACCTGAAGTGGGAAGGAACTAAGACAGAGTTATGAGGCCCTGGCTCAGACAGGGACTGGGCTGGTGGCTGCTCCAGGGTGCCCACCACCTCTGAGGTCGAGGACACCAGCTACAGCTCCTCTCTTTAAGGTAACTGGTGTGAGGGTTGAAGACTCGAATAGGGAAGCAGTCGTCTGTTGTGGTTGGATGACAGCGTGGGCCACCAGTAAAGTGTTTTTCAATGAAGGCCCTGACTGGGCTAAGAGAGGTCCCGCAGAGAGAGAGGCTGGAGAACCCGGTATACGCTACGGCAGGTTCAAGATGGTGGTGCGGGCAACGAACGACATGGGTAGAGAAGGTCGGAGCTGGGGTCGTAACGTGGAACTCGAAAAGGGATCTCACGGCGGCCGTGTCAGACAGGATTAGACTGGCGTAGAAATGGGTGACCCAGGATGACTTGGTGACTGAGCTGTGTCAGCCATAATGAGTTACTCGGTCTGTCTGCCCCCACCACAATGGGCAAAGCAATTCACCCGAGACCACCAAGCCCCTCCGGCCCTATTCCCTGGGGACCTTGGCGATGGATGGAGTAGGGCGGCCTAGACTGGCTTGGGAGAGAGTTGAAATGGTGGAGTGGCAGCACGTTTCGTCTGGCTCCGGAGTCCAAAGAGCAAAAGTTGTAGTCCGGTATCATTTCTGTCGCCACTCTCTCTGGTTTACTGCAAAATCACTGAACTGGTATAGGGGATAGATTAGGTATCAAATTCCTTGTCTTTGCTGGGGGGGTGTGGAGAAGGGCACTGTTTCCGAATGTGCCCAAGCAGAGAGTTGTGGAAACAACCCCCGAAGCTACTTTGTTGGAAGAGCCTTGTCAGACGTTGGGAGGCTTTGGCGTCGCTGGGGATGCTGTGACGGGGTCAAGGGGCACACCGGCTGGTCACCTGTAGGAGGGGAGTGTCCTCTAGCAAAGAGCTGCTCTAGCTGTCAGCCGCGAGGTCCTGCCTGGGCGCATCATCTGTGTTACGGCCCTGGCAGCTTTCTTGTGGCTATAACGGTGGGAATATTATAAGATGAGCAGTGAAAGGGCTTTTCTTAAGGAGTTTTGGATAATGTCTGCATCCGCATAGATTTGTGAAAACTCCACAGCTACAGGTCTTGTTCCGGTTAGTGCGGTCACCATACACTGTAGCAACTTTTTCATAGATGTCATCTCGGAGTGTATGCATGGCTTCACCTGGTTTTCTGACTCTCTGCCTCAGCTCTATCCCGATGGGCTGCGTGCAACGAGCCCGGCCCATACGCAGCGTCCACTTCTTTTACTAGCGCTCATAGCTCAGGAGCTGAGTTGGGGTCTGTGGACGATGTGCAGAGCTCCGGTCGATGACTGAGTTGAATAGCTTTAGTCGGAGGTTGGCTCGAGCAAAGTTTCAAACTGATAAATAAAGCCTTTCCACGACCTGTTCCATAAAGGCCGGGTGAGTGGGTCTCCCGCCCGTAGTCCCTCGCGCTATCTACGTACGTTGGTGCCGGGAGTAATGGCGGGGGACCGACTAGCGCGCGGGTCGAGCCAATCAGTACACCGGGCGGGGGTGGGGATGGTGGGAAGGGAAAAAGCGCCGAGGAGATAAGCTGATGGTGCCATCTGCATGAGGACCGGGGAGGGGGAAGGCTAAGCGGGCGAATAGCTTAAGGTGGAAGAGGACTTGAAAAGCTTGATTCGCTGCTTCGGAATGTGGGGATGATGATGATAGAGAAGGTACGGACGAGGGAGGAGGGATCGGTGGGCGGCGGCGGGGTGAGCGGCCACGTCCTTGTTGCTTTATCAGCCGCGGTGTTCATTCTGTGCGGCAGTTGCTCCATGCTAATCAAAATGGGTTCGTCTCGTTCCATTAGACCATCCGGGTGCTCTCCAGCCGCACCTGGCAAAACGGGTTTTGCTTACGTTATGTTTTGTCTGCCATGCTCTTATCACTGTGAAGGAGCCGCCTCTCACGGGTGTCTGGTTGTCTCGGTGTGGTCCGAAGCTTCTCCGTACTTTGAAAGACGGTCCCGGCACGAGCCCCCAGTGTTACTTTCTTCCCCTGTACAGTAATCTCATACCGTAGTACTGAGGCTGGACAGGCGTTCACTCGTTTTCAAAGGTTTATTAACAAGTTTTCATTAAAGAGCGGGAAAATATATCCGGACTGTAAAGAATGCGGAGAGAGAGAGGGGGGGGCATACAACAAGCTCACCACGCATGCCGCCTACCCACAATCCCCGCTCTTAAAGGCAGGTCTGCCTGTAACACTGATATTTCAGGTTAGGCTCATGCACTTATTGTAAGGTGTGGATGGGTGTGCACTCCATAAATTCAGATTTCTGCATGTGTGACCTCTTAACCATATTATTTCAGATGACAGCGGCGCAACATGATCATGAGAAAAAATAAAGAAATGATAGCGTCGCAAGGTGTGATGAAATTACCATTGAATGAATGAATGAATGATTGATTTTATTGAGTGGGATTTGAACACTGCACAATTGGCTACAAAAATTGAACTATTCAGCTGCATCAATAAGCACTAATATTTGTTCTCACTCGAGGTGAGGCGTTGGTTTATATTAAAATTAATTTATTGAGTCTATTAACCTGAATAAAACGTCAGTGCGATGCAGAGCATCTGTGGTGTTTTCGGTGCGGCTGCGATGCGTTACATTTGTGATGTTCGGCTTCAACAGCTGACAGATGTAACGGAGTCCAGCAGAGGAAAACTATATCTGTCATATAAAGTGTCATCTGGCAAATAAAGCGTTGCACCATCTCTGAATATTCTCTCTCTTCTCAGGTTCCTCTCATGTCTGCGCACCAACATCGAAAGTAAAAATGGGCAGGCCATTTTCCAAGAGCGCTAATTGGTCAGGGGGTGGTGCTTTTATACTCTGTGATCTCTTATCCAGAACTTAACCTGGTCCGGACAGGTTAGGCGTTCAGCATACGTTACTGGGGAGATATAACTCGATCAGAAGTGAACCAGCGTCATAGGACGAAAAACCCAGGGTTAACCTTGAAGTTACCTCGATAAGAGAAAATCCGGCTTCGTCGTACAGGCCCCTGTACAGCAATCCCTAAACAACATTCCAAGGTCTCTGTCGGAAAACAAAACAAGCAATCCCCTACATGAGGACCTGCAGGTGGCTTAAATATCCTCAGATCATACAAACACACGCAGAACTACGCAGAGAAGAGGTACAACCCAGTCAGCGCAATGGGAAGCAGCGTCAGTGTCAACATGCATAATAAAGGGTGCTCCGTGGTGATACAGTCATGCAGATGCAGCCTCGTCTCTAAAAGGAGGAGGAAGCCCGCAAGGCTCACGACCCAGGCCCCCAGCAGCCACCCAGAGGCCCAGATCCAAGGAACCCCCCCCCCATAGAGCGGACATGTTTCCCCCCCCGACCCGGGGCGGCCCAACTGAAACCCAGGAGGATCGGACCCCCCAGACGACAGCCCCCCAGGGCAGGCCAGCCCCCCACCCCAACGTCCCTGCCCCACACACCTGACACCAGGGCGCCACCACCTCTACCACCCCCTACCCCACCACCACGCTCCACACACACCTCCCCACACACCTACCCCAACACCTCCATGTACTCCCCCCCACACACACATACACCCACCCACTCCGCTCTCCGACCTTACATATCCACACTCACTCCTCCCTCCCCCCCAACATTCTCCTCCCTCTACCGTCCCACCTACCCCCTAGTGATGGGAAGACCGATTCTTTTTGCTGACTCGGTCTTCTACTCTCGAAAGTAAAAGAACGAATCTTGAACGAGTCATTTCGTTCATTTTTACAGAGGTGGTGCTGTAGCCCTGAGTGAGCTCCAAGTCATTGCTCGTTCTCACAACATGCCGAATCACTCAGTTCACTCTGTTGCCCGGCAACGGCGTCACTCGCAGCACAAAACTAAATAAGTGGTGAGTGGTAGTCAAATATGTGTAGCAGCCGGACTCAAGCCAAGGATGAACCACTCACCTCCTTCCTCCTGGCTCAGCTGCAGAGAGGACCACACAGTGACAGTGTCAGCTCACGAATCCCTCCTCCCTCCCGGGCTCCGGCTCAAGGTAGTGCGCGGGCGCGAGTCAGTTGCAATACGCCCCCCCCCACCCACCCACACACACACACACCCCCTCCCTTCTCCTTCTCGGCCCTCCGGGCGCTCGAGCTGTCTAAAATACCAAAGCAATTATAACGCGTGAAAACCCAGAAAAGCAAATACACGCCCAGTAAAGTCATTTGTGTTCTGTTTCCTCCCTGATATTATTGTTTACAACAGGCGAAGTGACCAGGCGCTGTCACATGACAAATGAACAAGGACTAGGAGTCCGACCCGCCACCGCCAGTGTGCTGCTCCCACAGTCTGAGCCGTGAACGAAGACCGACGTACTGGTTGTTACACAGCCTGAGCCGTGAACGAAGAGCAATGAACGGTAACCGAGAAGGACGTACTGGTCTGAGCCGTGAGCGAAGGCCGACATACTGGTTGAACGAGAACAGAAGGCCATACTGGTTGTTACACAGTCCTGATCCGTGAACGAAGACCAATGAGCTGTAACCGAGAAGGACGTACTGGTCTGAGTGTGAACGGAGAAAAGAAAGACCCGTAGCCGAGCTGCTCGCTGTCAATGAAGCTGGAAGAAGGGGAAGCGTGAATTTAAAAAAATGTAGAAATTAGCAATAAAATTAAAAAAAAGTAAGAAAAGTTTAATGAGATGTTTATGTGGTACATTTATTATGTCCAAAATGTATTATTATTATTATCATCATTATTATCATTACTATTATTATTGATTATTTTATTTTTTAAATGGCAGAATAAAACAAATCAATGTGTTGATATAAATTAAAACATTTATTAACAAACACACTTTACGTCATCAGATACACAGTCACACTATGCACATCTACAAGCCCACTAATCATTTGTGATTTCATGATTAATGTGTATGTCAGATGTGGACAACGGACAAATGAATGAACATAAGATATCAGACATCATTCCTTGTTGGTCTCCTCTCCACAGCCCCGTAACCGTAGCGCAGCTCTCACGTGACAAATGAACGAAAGAAAGATCTGTACTGATCCGTATGAAAGATTATGAACGAACGAAAGTGCTTGCTCCTCCTCACCACACAGCCTGACTGTCACAAAAGAACAATACCTGTGGACCGACACAGTTGGTTGAGTCATGAACTAATCATTTCTGTTTCCTGTCGTCCTGCTGGCTGGCTGAGCTTACAGCTGCTGCCGTGTGGCGAGAGAGCGCAGTGCATGAAAATGAACGAATCGCTCTCTGAGAGGACTCAGTACTCCCGAGTCATATAAAAGATTAGTTCATATTGAACAAATCGTTCGTGAACGACACATCACTACTACCCCCACCTCCTCATACCCTCTAACACTTACATGCACTCCCCCCACATAACTGCACCAACCCCTCCCTACCCCCCACACATACATATACCCCCAAGACCCCATACAATCCCCCCTTGCATGTCCAGCCCCGCCCATCCCTCTGACCTATCACACTCCCGCCCTTCCTTCCTTCAGCCCCTCACGACCATCCCTACTAGACACTCATGAGCATGCCCCTCCTTCCTCCATCCCCCCTTTCCTCCAACCACTTACCCACATCTCCTCCCTCTTCCAGCCCAAGTTCCTCCCTCCCACATTTCCTCTTTCACACTCTCATTCATTATTCTCACATACCCACCTCGCTCTTGCCCATGCCCTCGTGCCTCCTGGTGGTCGCTCGGGCCGGGGAAGGAGCCGTGAGCTCCAAGCCCCCAACACGTTCCCCCCCACCCCACCCACCCCTCCTCCCCCCCCCCCAGACGCAGCAGGCCAGGCACCCCCGGGCCGGCAGATCCCCCGCAATGCAGCCAGCCTTAACCACTAGCGCGTGAAACAGCCACTACTCCCCTCTCCCCAGTAGCCCCCGGGAGACCGGAGTATGAAAGGACCCTGTTCCCCCCCCCCCCCCGCTCATGACTGTGTGTAAGATGAGTGTTGTTTGCAGTTAAAACTGAGGGGCAATGCCAAGTCATGGGGTCACGTAGGGGGTATGACCCCCCAACCGGCCCCTCCCTCCTTCCACACACTATATGGCCCGCCCCTCAGAAGTGGTTGTGAGCTGTTGTTATTTTATGTGTTTAGGTGTCTAAGGGCCCGATTTACGAAAGGTTTGTGCTTGTTAAAACAGGCGCTATCATCATTCGCACGCAATAATCTGCCAGAGCTGATTTACAAAGCAGGGCAAAAGGAGGTTTGCGCCTGTCAAGGGGCAAAAATAGCGCGCTGTCCATTTTGGTATCTGCTGCAGATGAATATGCAAACTGGGCGTTTCTGCCAGAAGGCGCAAAATATTGGGAGGAGCAAAACCTCAGTTTAATACGCGCAATGTGATCTATCAACTGTTCAAAGGAAAGCGGGGGCAAAAGATTGCGTGTAATTTAGCACGTCTGAAAAGCAGGTATAACTGGCAGCTTTACGCACTGATGGCTGACAGAATGCTGCACACAGGACTGCAGAATCGGGTCAGAATCATTTCTCATGATGTGTTCAGGCGACACGTCAAGTTTTCATTATTTAATTAAATAACAATCAACATCACTGTTAAACACGGTTATTCTAGACATGAAGCAGAACATCTGCAGCTGCAGCTTCGTGGTGGTTAAAGCTGATATTAATTATGTCTTTTTATTTTCTGTCATTTTTACCAATGGCTTTTTAAAAAATTAAAATCAGCTCCTGCTCCTCCACACCGCAGCGACTGCCTCTGTTCTGATGTTGCTTTCCTGCGTGAAGTTGGCCCCCACCCCAAGAAAACTCAGTGAAAATAACCAGTAACGTCGAAAATTATTGGTACTATTTTTTAGGGATGCACCGAAAATTCGGCCACCAAAAGTTTTCGGCCAAAAATGGCCCAAAAAAGTGCATTTTCGGTTTTCGGCCGAAAGACATAAATCACCAAAACAACACATCCGAAACTTGTGATGATGCAACAAACACCGCATCAGCACGACTTATGAACTTTGTGTTTGTTTATGTGAAAATATATTTAATTTCACTGTCTTTCAGTAGCAGTCAGTTATAAGCTGTATATTATTATTTGTTGTAATAGTCCTACAGAAAAAAAAATGTAAAAGGCATTCTGGAATGTACACGAGTGAAGTCAAATAAATATTTTATTTTGAATTTTAATCTATAGTGTACATTCTGTAATGTAGGGGTAAATAAATATTTTGATACTTTTGTACTTGATTTGTTGCGATGATTGATTTTAGTGAAGTTAGTACACATCGTAGCTAAAAGTGCTACAGTTCTAATAATTGACATTTTTTTCGGTGTTCGGTTTTCGGCCTCGGTTTGTTCATTTTTGTTTTGGTTTCGGTCAAGTATTTTCATTTCGGTGCATCCCTACTATTTTTTACTGAGTTTTGCTTGGGGTGGGGGGCAATTACGCAGGTCCAGCGCCTGGCATTGTGCCAAAGAGCGCGCAGTCTGTGCGTAAAATGAGTTATAATCTTCACCAGCGTGTCCTTATCCATGTTCCTTAAACTGGCCTCTTCTTACGACCCACAGGGAAACCTGCTGCATTGTTTTTATTTATAGTTATTATATGAAGAGTTCATTTGCAAAAACAGACAAACGCCACTGTGGAAAAACGGAGTTAACTGCTTTTGTTACTGTCCGGTACAAACGTCCTATCTCCATTTAACATCATTAAAACCCTCTACTTCATGTGAGCTTGATTTGGTGAAAATATTCAAAAAGTAAATGAAGAGTTTATGTGCAAAAGCAGTTAACTCTGTTTTTTTCTAAATGGCGTTTGTCTATTTTTGCAAATAAACTCTTCATATTTATCTTATATTCTGTTTTTTATTTGCCTCATATTATATCTCTGGAACTGACATCTCTCTATCAGGATGAATTTCATTTTGCGTTTACCACATGCTCTTCTGAACTTTCCGTGGCGCAGGGAGAGCGCACGCTAAATCCTCATTTAAATCCTGCTGTTTGCGCCTGTTACAGATTGCGCGTGTAATCTTTGTAGATCACCCGCAAACGCTAAAATGACAGCGCACGCTATTTTTTTTGCGAGGCAAAGACATTAGACTCGCAATTTGGAGTCTTTGTAAATCAGGCCCTAAGTGTGGTTAAAACTGGGGAGCAGGCTGTCTCTAGATGTGGCAAACAAAGGCACTTTGGTGCCCTCCCTCACCACGCCCGCTTGACATGCCCCCTCCCCAAAACCCTACGTGTGTGTGTGTGAGGTAGAGCAGGGGGGGAGAGAAGTCTTGGGAAGGGAGACCAGGGGGGTATGAATTCCCACCCTGGAAGATGAGCCGTTACCGGCATTAGGTACCCCTGCCTCCCGGGATCCCCCCAGGGCAAAAGGGGGCAGGCATGGCCGCTCTCACGGCCAGGCGACCGGCATTCACCACAGAGGGGCCAGCCTCGGCCCCTGGGGTCGCCCGACCACCCCAGTCCAGGGAGGGGGGAAAAGGGACGGGAGCGGAAAGGGTCGGCGGAGGGGCCAGAGTCACCGGCCCAACATCCCCAGGCCCCGCAAACCCCCCAAGAGGCACGCAGAGCTGCTTTTTTTTTTTTTTCCCCCTCCCCTTTCCTTCCCCACTCTATCTCCTCCCCCACTTTATGCGCACCTAAGCTACGGTGGAGGGAGACTGAGGGAGGGGGCAGGAGTAGAGAGACATTTCTGCTCTATGTTTCTGCCAAATATTATGTTGTGAAACAAACTTCTTGTTGCTTATTTAGCCAGTAAATAATTATTTTGCCTCCAAAACTCTTTTCTCAGTGTTGTATTTGTTGTTACATAGAAGTAAACAGCTGTTCAGATGATGAAGGTGTCACTAAAGTAAAAAAATATTGGCATCAAAGACACTTTTCCACTTGAAGCGGACCTCAGCATTCAAAGCTAGTTTTCTTAGTTTTTTGGTCAGAAACAGGCATTTTTGCTGCAACAAAGCCATGTTCTACTGCAGATTACTAAAGAATGGAAAAACTAGAAACAAATGTTTTTTTTCTGATATAAGAAGAGAGCCTAAGCTTTCTTTTGGTACCTTCAGTGTTTGTATTGGCATAGTACACAATATTCTGTGGATCTCCCAAAATCAGTGAAAATGCTTAAAAATCCTGGCAATATGGAGCTCTGCTTGGAAAAGGTCTGGCAGTCAATGAGTTAAGGCTTGTCCTTGTCTAGCCACATGCCACACAGAGCTGATAATTTTCCTCAAGCAATGCCTTGCCACCTTCTACTGTTTACCCCATGTCCTGGACAACTGGGCCCTGACTGGATGTGGCTGCTGTGCACTCACGCTTACGTAGTGGCGGTGGGCCTTTTGAGTTTTGGTGTCCTGTGAATTTGGTCAATGGCTTTTTTGCAGTTCCTGAAGCTTGAACTAATGAAAGCTACATCAGCTCTTTGTCCGGAAGAGGACTGGTGAGAGAACCCTTTGCTGCAGTAAAAGCAGAAGATGTAAATATTTTTCCAAGACAGGCTTGCCTAAGATGTGTTATGAATGCCGTGATGGGTTGCAAGCGAAGCTGTCAACAGTGAAGGTTTTTGCTGAGCAGCCGAGTGACTGAGCAGTACATCCAGCCTACAGTGCACTACTTAACGGGTGACTGGAATTTAAATAGCAGTTGCCTCCAGACGAGTATTTTCCTGGATGACCACATGGGTGAAAATATTGCAAGTGGTTTGAAATAGTTTTCACAAGAAACTTGACGAGGCCAAACAGGTGTGCCTGACCATGGACAGTGGGGCCAACGTGGTCAAAGCAGTCACCTTGAACAAGGGGACGAGGCTGTCCTGCTTCGGGCATAATCTACAGATTGCTGTTGGTGTGTAAATCTTGTAATGTCACCTTCTTATTTTTGAGTGTACATGTGCATTTAACATACAGAACACCTATATGAACAAAATATTCAAAGGGGATGGCTATCCAGATGTAAAACACCTCTACTTTGTGCAGGGCCGGTTTTTGCTATGGGAAATGTGGGCGACCGCTCAGGGGGCATCTATGAAGAGGGCGCACGCACGAGCACCCTCAGAAAAGAAAAAAAAATCGCCAGTTTGCCCGACTACCGCCGCTCATTTCCATTTGTGGAGTTGCAATGAGGCGCCCTCTCATTGTCACCTCAACTTGCTACTGACCACCCGCTACTGGGGAACACTCTTGGAGACCGTCATCTCTTTAAAGGTCTTTGAGCGCAGCGCATGCAGATGTAGCAGCCCAGCGCTCCTTCTGTCTTTTACCCCGTTTCTGAGCAGAGCCAAAGCTGACAGACCATAAACAGGAACTTTGATATTCACTCTGGACATTCACATGGCCTCATCAGTGCACAACAGATCATATTATACCCCCAAAACCCCAGAAAAGTGAAATTTGATGTCATGGCACCTTTAAGGATTTGAGCAATTCAGAAACATCTGTTTTACTTATTTTGTTATAAGAAAACATGGCTGTTTTAAAAAAAAAATTATGCAAGTTCTTGTTTTGTGTGTGTGTGTGTGTGTGTGTGTGTGGGTGTGTGTGTGCGTGTGTGTGTGCGTGTGGGTGTGTGTGTGCGTGTGTGTGTGTGTGTGTGTGTGTGTGTCAGTAGGGGTGTATGTGTGGGGGTGGGGGTTGCGGGGTGGCCGGGTCTTTTCCGCGGCGGGTGCCTGTCCTGCCCGGCTGCTGTGTCCGTTGGGACTGACCTGCAGGAATGAACTCGTGCGGGTTGGTCTCGCCTGGTTCGGGGGCTGGGTGGGGTGGACTCATGGCGTGGGGGAGGGTTGGTGGCCCCGTGGTCCCCATCCATGGTGTATGTGGGTGGGTGTATGACTGGAGGGGGGGCGTGAGTGCAGGGGGATGTGTGTAGGGCTGCCTTTGGGAGTGTATGGGGGGGATAGCTTGGGAAAATTAGACCACCCTTTCTGGCTAAAATGACTCTGGTTGGTCTAAGTTGAACATGTGTTATATCACAGCTCCGCTTGTGAACTGAACCAGTGAAAGCAATAAACACAACTGGTTTTACCTAGAACAAAGATTTAAAGGGGAACCAAAAGAACAAAAAAAAAGCTGAGCTCCTAAATCATGACAACGAAACAAGCAGCACCAATAACTAAAGCTTTCCTCTCTATAGATAAAATGAGTTACAAAAAACAAACAAACAAACAAACAAACAAACAAAAACAAGCAATAATCAGAGCAAAGAGGCAGAAAAGAAGATCAAAGACGATGATGTCAAAGGTTCGGAATTCTGAAGTTGCCTAGCAACTGGCATCAAAGGCTGCTGACATCAGCACCTGCCTTGTGATGTCATCAAACGTGTGACATGAAAGCTTTCTTTACAAAGTCAAAGCTTCTATAATCTCAGTTCAGCGTGGACTTTTCAGCGATAAACACATACAGAGATTCTCCTCACAACAAACAGTGATCTTCACTACTTTTCAAATCTACTCTAGAGACAAATTTCAGGAATTACACCTCAACTTTAACCAAAGACATATTTATACACTGTTTCTTTCTTTTAAAAACATCATTTGTTTTGACAAACTGCAATGGCTGAAAACCAGAGACAACCACAATCTGGTGCGAGACGGTACCTCCAGAAGACAGAAGAAAGTTTCCCAAATTCTGCAAACAGGACTCAGAGAATACCATCCCATCTGCTTCAGAGGCAAGTGGAGTCTCTGCAAAATCAGGTGGGAAATCTCAACGAGAGACTGATGAGAAAGAACCAATTTCTCACAATGGAAAAAACCAGAAGGTTAGATGCTGAACGAGCGTTAGAGTCCAGCAGAAATCAGATTTACTACCTGACGAATGAAGTAGGCGATTTAAAAGGACGTCTACAGAAAAAAAATGTGTTTCTGTCTGTGGAAAAAGACAAAAGGACAAAAGCTGAAGAGGAATTGCAAGAGTTCAAATCTACTAAAGAGCTGGTGCGCAACTTAAACAATCAGCTCGAGGCTCTGAAGATGCGGATGGAGAGAAAAAATCAGGTTCTTTCTGAAGAAAGAGAGAAACGGATTAAGGCTGAACAAGGGTCGAAAAGCACATGGAATTGTCTGGTGGAGGCCGACCGACAATACGAACTAGAAAACCGTCTGAGGAAACAGTTTCAGCAGGAGCTACAAAAATACAAGGAGGTCTTTGGAGAACTGGATCAGACCTCTGACAAACCGAAGGCAGGTCAGTGTGAACAGAGACAGACGGGGAACGCAGACGAGCTGGAACATTTAAAGAAACGCTTGGAAGAAGAAATACGAGCAAACCATGAACTGAAATCTAGACTGGAGTCTCAGGAGAAGACAGTCGAGGATTTAGAGTGGAAAATGGCCGAACTCACTGTCAAATTCAACATGGCAACTCGTAGCAACGGTCATGTATCTGAAGCAGAAGCATCTGTGGACCCAAGCTCTCACGTCCCTGAGAAAGTAGCCGCTGAACCACAGATGGTTAAACAAGTTGACTTGCAGCCACAGAAAATCTCTGGACCAGAGCTGGATTCAGAATCAACGTCAGATCAACAGAAACCATCAACTCCAGTCACACAATCAGGAGTTAACGTGGGCGGGAGGCCTCAGGAGCCCCGCTCCGCCACCTCGGACCTGATCTCCGTCACCCGCAACCAGAAACATCCCACCCCAAACACACAGGACCGTCATGAAGGGGAAACACGCAGGGATGGAGGAAACACAGCAGGACGTCGTCCAGCTGTTCACAGACCTTCATACATGGAGCTTATGAGGCAGTTTTGTAAGTTTGCTAATTCATCTAGTAACTGCTGGATGAACGCCACGTTTCAGAGTTTGCTGAACCTGAACGCAGTCACAAGCAAACTTGCTCAGGAGGCTTTAAACGGTTCTTTTGAATATGAAAAACTGCTTTTAAACGCATTTAAAAACCCTGGAAGTCACTTTGGAGGATCAGAAATCCTCCCAGTTTTACAGGAGTTGAGTCTTTTTGAACCCTTGCTACTCCTTCATCAGCAAAATGATGCCCTGGACCTTCTGGCACATTTATTACCTCAGTTGCAGCAGTCTGGGATTCAGTCGAGCCTTCAAGTAAAGAACAGCAGCAGGTGTGAGCAGTGTGGAATCACTGAAAGCAGAACGGAAAGGCTCGGTGAGATCTTCTATCTGCCACAATTGCAGCAGAAACACACTCTCAACTCGCTGTTCAACTCCGCACTCCGAGAGTACAGCGGCATGGACAAGTGTAGAAACTGCAAGTTCAGACTTGAACATGAATCTTCTTTCATGAAGCCTCTCCCTGATATTATGACGCTCTGCCTCCCGTGGAAACATTATCCAACACGGCCGACCATCCAGGTATCGTTTTCTAAAGCAATCCTTGTTCCAACAGAAAAAGGAGATCAGCGATACTCACTGAAATCTGTCATTTGTTTCAAACGTTTAAGCCCAACGGTCTCTCACTTTTATACGTACGTGTTTCGTGACGGCATGATCGTTAAACTTGATGATGAGCGGATAACTGCTCTCAACAGTTTACACGACGTTGTTCAGAACGGAATGGTGTACTTCTATGAAAAGAGCCCAGAGCCTTAAAACAGAAGCCAAGAACAGCAGCAGAAGACGACAGATGAGGTCAGTGAAAGTGAAATCATCTTGACAGGATCACGACTCAGCGGAAATAAGCGTCTAGACAAGTATCGATAAATCAAGCTTGATATATCGCTCACTTTGAAACCATGTAAAAGTCAAGTGACAGAAAACCAAGACAGTCTTTAATGAATTAAGATCAGAACGAGAAGCCCCCCCCCCCCCCCCCCCCAGGTCTCACGCTGTCAACAACAGCGAGACACAAGGATATTATTTATAATTATACAGAGTTAAATCATCTAGCAGATATCTGGAGGAACATAAACCTGAATAGAAAAGAGGACACGTGGTTTAAACAAAATGGTGACAGCAAATCTAGAAATGATTACCGGCTAGTGAGATACCAGATTGTTTTGGTAATGTTTCTCGTTTTTATGTAGGAATGAAAAAAAAAAAAAAGATATCTCAAGTTGTTTCTAGGATAAACCTCTTGAGATTAATAATCTCGTTTATAAGGGGAGATAGATATTTACCCCCCAAAAACAAAACAGCTGAACAAGACAGATGAGATAGAAAGCTTTATTGTCATTGCAAAGGGAACAATGTAATTTGGTTTGGCAACATCTCTTATAGCAGCTACAACATCCCAGTCATTAATAAAATATAAATAGTAAAACAAACAAAACAAGCAAAAAAGTAGAAAAGGCACATTTAAAACATTTACAGCAAATACGCAGCAGCATGCAAAACAAATATGTTTGACAATATGCGCACACACACACACACACACACACACACACACACACACATATATACATACAAGACCAAAAAAACCCCAATAAATAAATAAAACAAATGGCCAAACACAAAACCAGTCAGGTCGTTCACACAATCACACAACGCGCCCTAAAGTGAAAACATTTGTTCAGTTAAAAATGAACACAATATTGTAACAAAGAACATAAAAAAGAAAAGAAATAGAGAGGAGTCAGAAACAAGAACAATTATAGCTGTTATACGTAGATGTTTCAGCTGTACCCATATAAAACACCACTTCAGACCATTACTGCATCAAATCAAAGTTTATTCATGAAGCACATTTAACAACTTTTGCTGACCAAAGTTCTGTACAAGGAATGCATTTTAAAAAAACGTGAAAAGATTTTAAAAAAGCAAAATCTTAACATTTAAAACTTTCATATAAAATGCAACAAAAACATAAAGAACTACAGTACGGGACTACGGATGGAAATTAGCATGTCGCTAAAATCTTGTATGTATTTACAGGAAATTTCTGTTCATTAATAAACACTGTCCCATTTAAATAAATACTTTTAAAATTAGATAGTAAAAAGTCCAACAAAACACTAAACCAGCTGAATTTAATTAGCACAGCTCCTCTGCAGGTAGATGAGCTCGTTAGTGGAAACACCTGTTCTAAAGGAGCAGGTTCGAAACAATGCAAGCGTCAGAATAAAACTGCTGAAAGCCTGGATCAAACCACACGAATTTAGCCTGATTTTGGCCCGACGGAGGCGTCGCAGACAGTCGCTCACTGTCGTGCACGATTCTGAGTTGTTGGGTCGTAGGACGTCGTGCCTTTTCTCCGTGTATTATGACATAATCAGCGATTGATCAGTTTCCATACGACTGACGTAGCCAGAAAAAACAAAACAAAACAAAAAAACAATACTGGGTATGCCAAATTCATTTTCAACAGTGTTAAACCTCCACGAACATTCAAAAGGGTATATTTCTATTGAATAGAATATTACGTTATTAACACGAAACATAAGCACAGATGTGTGTGTTCTATCAGCAACAGTCGTTCACAGCAGGTCCAAACATTCACGTATGTGGCGCTCTCTAATAAATCAGAGACAAAGTCATAGAAAAATCACTTTGTGTTTAAATAAAAACACTGCAACATAACAGACATTGCGCTCAATGAGATGAACAAATATGCAGTGTTGTATAAAGTCCCCAAGAGCCATACTTGAGTAAAAGTAAAAGTACCTTCCTGGAAAATTACTCGAGTAAAAGTGAAAGTCGCCTGTTAGAATATTACTTGAGTAAAATTTAAAAAGTAGCTAGTATTTACTGTACTTAAGTATCAAAAATAAAAAGTACTATTAATAAAACACAATCAGAACTTTGAGTTTAACATTTTCTTTATTCCTGTTTAAGTTAGTTGTTAAATTTTGTTTAATTTGCAAAGTGTAAAGGAACTTCAATACCTCCTTTCATAAACCCAACCATAAAGAAAAATACACACAAACACATCCTTGCAGACCTGCAAGCATGCCTACCAACATTCATACCCACGTGCATTTAATTTGAAATCATTTCTAAGAAACTCTTAGAGCTCGGAGGTGATGCAAACAAACAAAGAACTTGACTGGTTGAACTTTAACATGACTGCAGTGCGACAGCACTTGAACTCTCCATCCAGTCATGACTGAACCCTGAAAAACTTTATGTTGAAAAAATGTTTCATGTTGTTACGATACCAGTAGTTTATGGTGCTTTTTTATTGATACCAATATCAATACCGATACTTTTGTTCCCCTTATAGAAAAACACATGATTGTACAGTTTGTATGAATATCTTGAATACAAGAACAATATTACATAAGAGTAAAACTTGAGAACAGAAGGAGACGAACTGGAAAGAAATAGTTTTAAAACAATAACAAATTATATTGATGAAGAAATTAAATTAAGATTAAAAACTTATTTTAATTCTCAAATAACTTAAGTACAGGTTAAAATTATTCACATTCATCCAGTGTAAAATGTTTAAATATAGAATGTCAAAGTGATATTATCAATTTGCCAAAACGTAATGTGCAATAACCTGCACTGAAAGATACCAAAACATCATCATCATCACTAACAGTAGCATCATCATCATCATCATGACATCTAATAGGCTACCACCATCATCTCATTGCCTAAAACTCTCAGAAATGAAAAAAGACATGCAGCATCGGGTCAAAACCAGTTTTCATTATTTGATTAAATAACAATCAACATCACTGTTTAATACGGTTATTCTAGACAGATGAATCAGAACAGCTGCAGCTGTAGCATCATGTAGTTAAAGTTGATATTAATTGACCCTTCGCCAGCCCCACCCCAGAACTGCCGCTGACCAATCATACGTTAGCAACCGTAACTAAGGAAATTACTTCCTGGCAAACTTAACTTCCATAGATGGCCATAGACAGGATTCTCCAGTCTGATGACAGATATCCAGAACGTTTGGGTGATATTGTATTTTTTGCCTTCTCAAAACCCAAAAAACACAGGCGGAGAGATGTGGAATATGGACTAAACGGTGTGGAATATGGATAAATGGTGTGGAATATGGACGAAACGGCGTGGAATATGGATAAATGGTGTGGAATATGGATAAATGGTGTGGAATATGGACGAAAGGGGTGGAATATGGATAAATGGTGTGGAATATGGATAAACGGCGTGGAATATGGACGAAACGGCATGGAATATGGATAAATGGTGTGGAATATTGATAAACGGTGTGGAATATGGACTAAATGGTGTGGAATATGGATAAATGGTGTGGAATATGGACGAAACGGCGTGGAATATGGATAAATGGTGTGAAATATGGATAAATTGGTGTGGAATATGGATAAATGGTGTTGAATATGGACGAAACGGCGTGGAATATGGATAAATGGTGTGGAATATGGATAAACGGCGTGGAATATGGATAAATTGTGTGGAATATGGATAAATGGTGTGGAATATGGACGAAACGGCGTGGAATATGGATAAATGGTGTGGAATATGGATAAACGGCGTGGAATATGGACGAAACGGCATGGAATATGGATAAATGGTGTGGAATATTGATAAACGGTGTGGAATATGGACTAAATGGTGTGGAATATGGATAAATGGTGTGGAATATGGACGAAACGGCGTGGAATACGGATAAATGGTGTGAAATATGGATAAATTGGTGTGGAATATGGATAAATGGTGTTGAATATGGACGAAACGGCGTGGAATATGGATAAATGGTGTGGAATATTGATAAACGGTGTGGAATATGGACTAAATGGTGTGGAATATGGATAAATGGTGTGGAATATGGACGAAACTGCGTGGAATATGGATAAATGGTGTGGAATATGGATAAATGGTGTGGAATATGGACGAAACGGCGTGGAATATGGATAAATGGTGTGGAATATGGATAAACGGCGTGGAATATGGATAAATGGTGTGGAATATGGATAAATGGTGTGGATTATGGACGAAACGGCGTGGAATATGGATAAATGGTGTTGAATATGGATAAACGGCGTGGAATATGGACGAAACGGCGTGGAATATTGATAAACGGTGTGGAATATGGACTAAATGGTGTGGAATATGGATAAATGGTGTGGAATATGGACGAAACGGCGTGGAATATGGATAAATGGTGTGAAATATGGATAAATTGGTGTGGAATATGGATAAATGGTGTTGAATATAGACGAAACGGCGTGGAATATGGATAAATGGTGTGGAATATGGATAAACGGCGTGGAATATGGATAAATGGTGTGGAATATGGACGAAACGGCGTGGAATATGGATAAATGGTGTGGAATATGGATAAACGGCGTGGAATATGGATAAATGGTGTGGAATATGGATAAACGGCGTGGAATATGGATAAATGGTGTGGAATATGGATAAATGGTGTGGAATATGGACGAAATGGCGTGGAATATGGATAAATGGTGTGGAATATGGATAAACGGCGTGGAATATGGACGAAACGGCGTGGAATATGGATAAATGGTGTGGAATATTGATAAACGGTGTGGAATATGGACTAAATGGTGTGGAATATGGATAAATGGTCTAGAATATGGACGAAACAGTGTGGAATATGGATAAATGGTGTGAAATATGGATAAATTGGTGTGGAATATGGATAAATGGTGTTGAATATGGACGAAACGGCGTGGAATATGGATAAATGGTGTGAAATATGGATAAATTGGTGTGGAATATGGATAAATGGTGTGGAATATGGACGAAACGGTGTGGAATATGGACAAAACGATGTGGAATATGGATAAATGGTGTAGAATATGGATAAAGGGTGTAGAATATTGATAAATGGTGTGGAATATGGACTAAACGGTGTGGAATATGGATAAATGGTGTAGAATATGGATAAACGGTGTAGAATATTGATAAACGGTGTGGCATATGGATTTGAAAGATTGAAAAGCATGAAAGATTAATTAAACAGCGTGGAAGTCCTCACTCGCAGCTGCGTGGGGCTGAACACAGAGCTTGACAAACTGTTTATTCCAAGGTAAGACGCTAACGCCACCTAGCACAGTAGTTAGCTACAAGACAGCGGCATTATATTAAGTAAAAGCTACTGTTTTAACATGGAGTAATGTAGCTGTGTGTCGTTAGAGGCTAAACAAATACACCAGATAAACACTAGTAAGTCATGTTGGTTGCCAATCTGCTGGAGACAATCAGAGACAAATATAACACGGTCCTCTGCCAGTTTCTCAGTCCAGTAGCTGCTACCCTGATCAGATCCAGTATCTGCTATCCCGATCAAATTAAATGTATTGATCAAACCCACGATGTGGGAACAACATCCTGGTCAAGGGGGAAACATCCAGCAACAGGCTAAAACACATCAGATACCTGAAACTTTCTGGAGTCATACATGACAGTTAGCTTAAAATAAAACAATCTGTTAACTGTTACTCTGCGATGGAAGAACGTTGTTGTTCCTTTATACGTTTGTTATGGACATAAATCATCAAGACGTGGAGTTTCTGAGTCTTTCTGTACGAACGCTGAGGCTTTGCTACAATTTTAACATCCTCTTCATCAACACTCCGTCGACAAATGATGATGAATTCCTCAGATGCATCCTGCAGTCCTCTCTGTCCCCTCTGATATTTCCCAGCTATTACTCCAGAAATTTAACACGATTTCCTTCAGAATATGTTCACTGAAATCATTGAGCAATCCATGTCGATGTACATAGAAATGAGCAAAAAACGGAAAATTTGCCAGACTTAGCAACTGTAGCCATGGGGGGCGGGACTTAGCGAAGGGTCAATTATTTTTTATTTTATTTTTTTCATTTATTTATTTATTTATTTTTTTACCAATGGCATATTTTTAATTTTAGATAGTTTCCTGCGCACTCCTCCTCTCCAGACCCGGTTCCTCCTCTCCACACCAACGCTCGGTTCCACACTGCTGCTCTGAGGCTAGTAACGTAGCATAAACTATTGATACTATACTGAGTTTTGCGTGAGCTGCAAAGCTGATTGCACTTTCCACAACAGACTTGTAGAAGATCTGCAACATCTTGGTGCAGACGTTGAATGATCTCAGCTTCCTTAAGAAGTAGAGTCTGCTCTGACCTTTCTTGTAGATGTAGTCACTGTTGCATTTCCAGTCGAGTCTGTTGTCCAGCTGAACTCCAGGTATTTGTAATTCTCCACCACCTCCACCTCCTCTTCCAGGATGTAGACAGGACTATGCTGCTTATTCTTGCTCCTCCTGAAGTCAACAATCATTCTTTAGTCTTGCTGGTATTTAAGATGAGCTGATTGTTCACCATTTCACAAACTGACTGACCAGTTCCCTGTACTCGGCTTCTTGTCCATCACTGATACACCCCACAACTGCAGAGTCATCAGAATATTTCTGCAGATGACAGGATCAGAGTTGTACTGGAAGTCTGAGGTGTACAGTGTAAAGAGGAATGGTGAGAGTACAGTTCCTTGTGGTGCTCCAGTGCTGCTGATCACCATCTCAGACACACAACCTTTCAGTCTCACAAACTGTGGTCTGTTTGTTAGGTAGTCGTGAATCCAGGTGGTTGTGGAGGATCCACCTGGAAGTTATGGAGCTTCTGACATAGCAAAGCAGCTGAATAGTATTAAAGGCACTTGAAAAATCAAAGAACATGACCCTCAAAGTGCTGCCTGACTGGTCCAGATGAGAGTGGGCTCTCTGAAGCAGGAAGTCTATGCATATGCCTTCAACCCCAAGCCCATTACGATATGCGAACTGTAATGGGTCCTGAAAGGTGTTCACTTGCTTGTTGAGGTGAGCCAGTAAGAGTCTCTCCAGGACTTTCATGATGTGAGATGTCAGGGCAACTGGTCTGTAGTCATCTGGTTTGCCTGGTTCTGGTTCTGGTTCTGGTCTGTAGTCATTTGGTTCAGCTGGTTGTGGTTTTTTAGGGACTGGAACAAGACAGGATGTTTTCCACAGCACAGGAACTCTGTTCTGTCTCAGGCTGGTGTTAAAAAGGTGCTGGAGAACCGGACATAGTTGTTCTGAGCAGGTCTTGAGAACTCTGGGACTGACACCATCTGGACCTGCAGCCTTGTTCCGGTTCAGTTTCTCTGGTTGTTTCTCGATCTGGAAGCAGGAGACAGTCAGGATGGAGGTGGAGACAGAGGAGGTCTCAGGACGTCCTGATGTGGAGACAGAGGAGGTCTCAGGATGTCCTTGTGTGGAGACAGAGGAGGTCTCAGGATGTCCTGGTGTGGAGGCAGAGGAGGTCTCAGGATGTCCTGGTGTGGAGACAGAGGAGGTCTCAGGATGTCTTGTGTGGAGGCAGAGGAGGTCTCAGGATGTCCTGGTGTGGAGACAGAGGAGGTCTCAGGATGTCCCGATGTGGAGGCAGAGGAGGTCTAGGATGTCCTGGTGTGGAGGCAGAGGAGGTCTCAGGATGTCCTGACGTGGAGGCAGAGGAGGTCTAGGATGTCCCGATGTGGAGGAGAGGAGGTCTAGGATGTCTGGTGTGGAGGCAGAGGAGGTCTCAGGATGTCCTGGTGTGGAGACAGAGGAGGTCTCAGGATGTCCTTGTGTGGAGGCAGAGGAGGTCTCAGGATGTCCTGTGTGGAGGCAGAGGAGGTCTAGGATGTCCTTGTGTGGAGGCAGAGGAGGTCTCAGGATGTCCTTGTGTGGAGGCAGAGGAGGTCTCAGGATGTCCCGATGTGGAGGCAGAGGAGGTCTCAGGATGTCCTGACGTGGAGGCAGAGGAGGTCTCAGGATGTCCCGATGTGGAGGCAGAGGAGGTCTCAGGATGTCCTGGTGTGGAGGCAGAGGAGGTCTCAGGATGTCCTGGTGTGGAGACAGAGGAGGTCTCAGGATGTCCTGGTGTGGAGGCAGAGGAGGTCTCAGGATGTCCTTGTGTGGGGGGGGTAGGAGGTGGGGGGAGGGGTTAGGTGTCCTGAGGGGGAGAGGAGGAGGTGGAGGAGAGGAGGTCTCAGGATGTCCTGGTGTGGAGACAGAGGAGGTCTCAGGATGTCCTGGTGTGGAGGGAGAGGAGGTCTCAGGATGTCCTGAGGGGGGAGGGGTCTAGATGTCGGGGGGAGAGGGGCTGGGCGGGGGGGGGAGGCCGGGGGGGGGGGGGCCGGGGGGGGGGGGGGGGGAGGGTCCGGGGGGAGAGGAGGCAGGGCCGGTGGAGACAGAGGAGGTCTCAGGATGTTTGGTGTGGAGACAGAGGAGGTCTCAGGATGTCCCGATGTGGAGGCAGAGGAGGTCTCAGGATGTCCTTGTGTGGAGACAGAGGAGGTCTCAGGATGTCCTGATGTGGAGACAGAGGAGGTCTCAGGATGTCCTGATGTGGAGACAGAGGAGGTCTCAGGATGTCCTGATGTGGAGGGAGATGAGACTGTGTTCAGGTCCATGACTGAGCTGCAGGGTGACAGAGTGGAGGTGGGACAGGAAAGCTGTGGGCTCATGGAGGGTGTGTGGTGTGTTGGGTTGGCAGTAGAGCTGGGTGATATGGACCAAATATCATAATCACAATATATTTTTTTTAGATGACGATATACGATATATCGCGGTATTTTCATCCTAATTTGTCTGAATGTTTCATTTCATATCAAGCTCCTGTTTTTTAGTATCTAAACGAGATCCCAACCAATGTGAGATTTTTGGGGCAGATGCCGATACTGATATTGGGGTCTGAAAAAAACAAAAACAACAATGAAAAAAAAAGAAAAACAATAGCCGATATATAAGCTGATATCCAATACTGGCTGATATCGGCTAGTATCCAACATGGAACAGTGTATATAAAATAAGAACATACAGACTGTAGATTGCAATGTAGCAGCTTTTAAAAAAATCTAAACACAGAATTACTACTATAAGCTGGAGCCTTTTAAAAATTAGTTTAATGAATAACATTCACCGCTGAATCCATGAGTATTACTGAGGAAGTGAGGTCTGCATGACGTTTGGAAACAAGACCCACTGTAAAAAATGCAGTTTTCTTATTAGTGGCCAGTGATTTACATATGCAGTATTCCAACAACATAAACTAATTTTTACTGCGAACTCATCACTCCTTTAAAACGCTGCATGCTGGTCTGATATTAGATGACAGAGGACGGTGGCACTAACTAAGTTGCATTTATCTCTGTTTATCTCACAAAGAAGCAACTTACACGGTGTTAAAATGCTAACATGGTCGTTAAAACTAGCGCATATAAAACCCAACTGCTGTCCTTAATGCACCTTACGGCGTGTTTCTGTGAGGACATTTAAAAGTGTGGTGGCGTTTTGTTTTGTAAAAAAGTCACTGCTCACCGTGCGTGGCTCCCTCTCTGCTTCAGCTGTGTGTGCACGCGGGGATTTAGGAGGGGGGGGCTTCACACTGTGGTGAGCTCACTGGCAGGCATGCTGAACAAGCACCTCACTCAACCTCAAATTAAAACCTGTCATCATTAAAGTATCTTAAATCTTTGTGTAATAGAGGTCGTAGCATGCAGGAAGCAAAAGAATCATTGATCAAGAAACATGACTAAACTAAAACTGTGATTACTGACACCTGAACGCTATCTCTTATAGGAGTGATGACATAGCAGTTAAAAACTAGTTTATGTTGTTGGCATTACTTTATATGTAAATACTCCAAAGAAAAAAACGGCATTTTTTACAGCGGAGTATTGTTTTGAAACGCCAGACCTCACTTCCTCAGTAATACAGTTGGGTCCGGTGATGATATGGAGCTTTACCCGGAGACCACGTTGACTTCATTTTGATTGGCTACACCTTATTTGGCTATGACCTTATTTGGAGAATCTAGGTCAAGCTGCGGTCGGAGTTTGCTAAAGGCTAACTGCTAGCAACATGGGCACTTCAGACAGTGAGCTACGTTTATCAGACAAGACAGCATTTAGAAAATAAATAAACTTACAGGTAATGACAAGGTTGTGGCCCCCTCCCTCAGTGTTGCTGCAGAAGTTTGCTTTTAAATCCATTTGTTTGAAAATCCAGACCTGACTGCACAGAAGTTACTACTAGCTCCATACACGCAGCTGAATCAGACAGGGAGGGGGGGGGGGGGGGGGAGCGGACGGTGCATAGACCGTTAGGAGGAGAGGAGGGGGGGGGGGGGGCTGTTTACTTGATAGTGTGCACTTATTGGAGCAATTAAATTATGTAGAATGATAGAACTACGTAGAATGATAGAACTACGTAGAATGATGGAACTACGTAGAATGATAGAACTACGTAGAATGATAGAACTACGTAGAATGATAGAACTACGTAGAATGATAGAACTACGTAGAATGATAGAACTACGTAGAATGATAGAATGAATAGAACTACGTAGAATGATAGAACTACGTAGAATGATAGAACTACGTAGAATGATAGAACTACGTAGAATGATAGAACTACGTAGAATGATAGAACTACGTAGAATGATAGAACTACGTAGAATGATGGAACTACGTAGAATGATAGAACTACGTAGAATGATGGAACTACGTAGAATGATAGAACTATGTGTGAACTATAGAACTACGTAGAATGATAGAACTACGTGTGACTAGAATGATGGAACTACGTAGAATGATAGAACTACGTAGAATGATGGAACTACGTAGAATGATGGAACTACGTAGAATGATGGAACTACGTAGAATGATAGAACTACGTAGAATGATGGAACTACGTAGAATGATGGAACTACGTAGAATGATAGAACTACGTAGAATGATGGAACTACGTAGAATGATAGAACTACGTAGAATGATGGAACTACGTAGAATGATGGAACTACGTAGAATGATAGAACTACGTAGAATGATAGAACTACGTAGAATGATAGAACTACGTAGAATGATGGAACTACGTAGAATGATGGAACTACGTAGAATGATAGAACTACGTAGAATGATAGAACTACGTAGAATGATGGAACTACGTAGAATGATGGAACTACGTAGAATGATAGAACTACGTAGAATGATAGAACTACGTAGAATGATAAGCTGCTGTCTGATTCAACTGTTTCTGAGCAGAGAGACAAAGCTGACAGACCATAAACAGGAACTTTGATTCTCACTCTGACATTCACATGACCTCATCAGTGCACAGCAGATCATATTATACACCCAAAACCCCAGAAAAGTGAAATTTGATGTCATGGCACCTTTAAGCACCTTTCAGACTTGCACTGGAAAGCGGTAATATTGTGAACTCTGTCCTTTATAACGCTGCATTCAGACATGCGATCCGCTCTTTTACCCCGGAGATGTCGTGGACATGTACTGTCTGGACCCCATGTCATAAGAACGGAAATGTTGCGGCACGTCGTTTTGGCTGAATGCACAAGGAAAAGTTCCGGACAGAGTTGAAGGGAGAGCGGGGGGGGGGGCTGTGCTGACTTTTCCGCAACATTTCCTGATGTCTGAAAGCAGCCGGGACGCGATAAGTCCACAAAGAAGCAGCATGTCTGAAAAGACGAGTTCGTTTAAAGAGCGGATGAACTTTAATGCTCATGTTCCGCAATGCAGGTCTGAAAACGGCTTTATGTTATAAACAGTTACAGAATCCTTTATGATATTTATCAATTTTATTTTGAAATAGCTCAAAGGGATTTCAACCATCCAACATCATTCAACTTCTCATCTGTTTGGCGGGTAATGATCTTTCACAACATTTATCTCCAGAAAATCATAAAAACAAATATCTTAGACACTATTAGTGTTCATTGAGCATCTTTTAGGGATATTTCTTTCACATTTATTGGTATTTTACAGCTGTGTGAAAAAGTTTTTGCCCCCTTCCTAATTTCTTACTTTTTTGCATGTTTGTCACACTTAAATGTTTCAGATCAAATTTTAATGTGAGTCAAAGAACACAAGTAAACAGAAAATGCAGTTTTTGAGTGAACATTTTTATTAGTGGGGGGGGGGGGGATCCAAACCTCCATGGTCCTGTGTGAAAAAGTGATTGCCTCCCCTGTTAAAACATAAATTAACTGTGGTTTATCACATCTTTGGAAAGCAGAGTCCAATTTCTGTAGCTTCATCAAGGCTGGATTACTGCCACACCTGTTCTCAATCAAGAAATCACTTAAATAGGACCTGCATGACAAAGTTTAGTAGACCAAAAAGATTCTCAAAAGCTAGACATCATGCTGCCATCCCAAAAAAATTCAGTAAAAAATGAGAAACAAAGTCATTGAGATCTATCAGTCTGGAAAAGGTTCCAAAGCCATTTCTAAAGCTTTGGGACTCCAGAGAACCACAGTGAGAACCATTATCCACAAATGGTGAAAACATGGAACAGTGGTGAACCTTCCCAGGAGGGGCCGGCCGACCAAAATGACCCCAAGAGCACAGCGACGACTCATCCAAAACTGAGCCATCAGGTAAAATGAGCCACTTAAGGTTTTTTAGCCTCCTAACTTTTTCAAATTTAACAGCAAGTGACTGAAAATTACTTAATATTGTTGCTACATGTGTTTTTTTTACAAAAACATTTGATCTGATTGGTCTGTGGTTGCTGATGTAGGCGGGACCACGTTTTGCATCCAGGCTGCAGAGGAAAACTGAGTTTAGGGGTCTGGCAGACAAATTCTTGAAAATTATAAGGTCAATAAGTCAGTATTTAAAAGGTGTGTATCTCAAATAGCTTATTTATTTTACATTTTGCGATTCACTTCACCAAATGGATTTTAAAATTTTACTCTGTTAGCTTTATTTTTTATGTGAAAGCATTATTTGTGGGTGACTCAATTTACCAAGATACATTAAGGTAAATTGAACCATGCATTTCAGCTAATATGAGCCACCTTCTGAGCTCAGTTTTGATTGTTCCTTTGATTAAATATAATTTATATTTGAACATATGAATACGTCATAACACAATGTAACATATTTGTTCTTATTTCCCCTGTAATTATGCACAGCTAATGCTTGTAAGCATTAGCTTTGGTGCAGGATGCATTGTGAGATGCACATGCAGATACATGGACGCATGCATGCACTAACACTAACACCGGAGTTCTAAAATTGTCATGTTAGTGTCGTCCTTGCATTATTTATCTAAACTTTAATTAACCAGTAGTTTCTTCCTGCTATTTTTGCAGCCTTTTATTGCTCCTGTTCCAACTTTTGACAGACTTGTTGCTGCCATCACATTCACAATCAATTTATTGTGTCCATAAAATGGTAAAATGCTTCAGTTTCAACATCTGATATGTTGTTTATGTTTTATTAGGAATTAGATATGGGTTGATGAGGTATACAAATAATTGTATTCTTCTTTTATCTGAATTTTACACAGCGTTAACTGTGGGATTTGAGGCATTGCTATATACATATTCATTGACTACTTAACAGTATTTTCAAATGTAATATTATATTGTATGAGCTCTGTGGCGACATTGAACATGAGTATTAATCAAAATTACAGTTAATTGTATTTTTTATTAATCAAAAATTACTTTGTTTTGCTTTGAAATTTTAGTGGCTCATTTTTGCTTAACGCAAAAATAGTTGCATAAATTCAACACAAAAATATTAGAAACAGTCCATATAAACCACAAAAACACAATTCAGTGTCATATAATATTTTCTAATATTGGTTTCCCAAGTGATTTACCAAAAAAGATGCCCAATTTACCTGATGTCACCCCACTATTTACAGGCCATTTAACTCTAGTATTGTGTGCTCATAAGTTATCATTAACTAATACTAATGTCCAACTACCAGTGAAAACAGCACATAAAGTACTCAGAACAAGTTCTCTTCCATCAGGTGCAAAACATGAAATGAAGTTTGTTTCTATTCGGACTCAATAGTGAAAAACGTGAGGCTTGATTTTACTTTGACAGACGAACAGCTGTCCTTCATCAGGAGTTGTTTCACTGACCGGACCTTCAAGCCAAACGTGTTTCACTACTGATGTCTGAATAGTGAACATGAAACTACTTGTAAGGAGACTTGATGAGCATTTTTGAGCTATGAAATGAAGTTTGTTTTTAGTGGCTGCAGGTGATCGCCCCATGTCTTTAGATTAGGAGTTGAGCTTTCTGAAAATTCAGATCGCAAACAACATGCTGACATTAATGAAACCTACAAATAATCCAGAGTTGCCCGCAGCTGTGCACTTTCCCACGATGCGCACGTACGGGGGTTAAACATCATAATTAAGAAGGAATAACTGGATTTTATGATTATTTACAAGCATTAACTGTGAAATCAGAGTGATGGGGGAAGTTTTATCAGTCACACATAAAAATTCCCAAATCGCTGTAACTCAGTGCGCTGAGTTCATTTAGGACATTTTAGGGAGCGGAAGTCCCCCCCTCTACTTCCGCATCATGGGACCAAAGAGACGGAAAAATATGAATGGAAGTCAATGAGGAGAAAATAATTATCTTCTGGTCCCAGTCGTTCTCTGTCCTGGATTCCAAATATGTTGGTTATGGATTTAAATGAAAACTTTTCATGCAAAGAAAAAATAAAATTAAACTTTTGATTATTTAAGGATTTATTTTAAGCCTCTGTGAAAGAAAACATCTTTTCTTCCAAATACCCATCTTTACCACTAGATGTCAGTAATTCTTACATACTGCACCTTTAAATCCAGAATCTTAAGGTCTTCTGTGAATTACAAATTAAAAGCTTGGGAAAATTTACTACAATTTATCTCCAAATGGCTGAAACCTACCCATCTAGATGAACCGTGGCTGGACACAGAACAAGCATCAGTTCAGCAGTCAGATCTCATAAATGCTTTAAAAGTATCAACATCTGCTAGGATGTTGATACTAGGCAACAGTCCGTCCACCACACTAAATGGCATAGTTTTGAGTAAATTATGGACACTACCCACTCAGGACACTTGGATTACATTGGACGAGCAGTATGGAGGAATATTAACAAGTTTTTGTGGACTTCTAAGGACCTTGTTGGCTCGGGCTCAACCGAACTCCTTTATATGAAAGTTGGGTGAAAACGAGAAGCCTTCCTGATCGCCGGCTGCATTTGAAATATTAAAAAAGTGCTCCAGAGTCTTGGTCACCATGAAGGTAAGTGGAAAATAAAGTTAAATCGTTCTGAGGGTGAACTATTCCTTAAGGACCATCAATCTGTGCCACAAGGTCGAGGCCGCCAGGTTATTGACAATAAGGGTTCGTCCCCAATAGGAAAGCTGAGGCAGCAGCCATTTCCATTTGGTCCCAACCAGCAACGCTGCACTCTTCCCCCAGTTAACTCTGGCTGAAGAAGCCCTCTCATACAGCTCCAGGCAACTACCCAGCAACTCTACGTCCCCCTGACCCTGCACCATGATGGTGATGTCATCTGCAGATACCACCAGAGGAGGCCGCTGAGGCTTCCCTGGTAGCATCAGCCCAGACAGCCTAGCTCTCTCTAGACAGTCGGAGAGAAGGAGAGACAGTCGGAGGGAGAGAGAGAGAGAGAAGGAGAGACAGTCGGAGAGAAGGAGAGACAGTCGGAGGGAGAGACAGAGAGAGAAGGAGAGACAGAGAGAAGGAGAGACAGTCGGAGAGAAGGAGAGACAGTCGGAGGGAGAGAAGAGAGAGAAGGAGAGAGAGAGAGAAGGAGAGACAGTCGGAGAGAAGGAGAGACAGGAGAGAGAGAGAGAGAGAGAAGGAGAGACAGTCGGAGAGAAGGAGAGACAGTCGGAGGAGAGAGAGAGAGAGAAGGAGAGACAGAGAAGGAGAGACAGTCGGAGAGGAGGAGAGGCAGTGAGAGAAGGAGAGACAGTCGGAGGGAGAGAGAGAGAGAGAGAGAAGGAGAGACAGTCGGAGAGAAGGAGAGACAGTCGGAGAGGAGGAGAGACAGTCGGAGAGAAGGAGAGACAGTCAGAGAGAAGGAGAGACAGTCGGAGGGAAAAGGGGAGGGAGAGAGAAGGAGAGACAGAGAGAAGGAGAGACAGTCAGAGAGAAGGAGAGACAGGAGAGGAGAGAGAGAGAGTCGGAGAGAAGGAGAGAGACAGTCGGAGAGAAGGAGAGACAGTGGAGAGAAGGAGAGACAGTCGGAGAGAAGGAGAGACAGTAGGGAGAGAGAGAGAAAGAGAGAAGGAGAGACAGTCGGAGGGAGAGAGAGAGAGAGAAGGAGAGACAAAGAGAAGGAGAGACAGTCAGAGAGAAGGAGAGAGAGTGGAGGAGAGAGAGAGAGAAGGAGAGACAAAGAGAAGGAGAGACAGTCGGAGAGAAGGAGAGACAGTCAGAGAGAAGAAGAGACAGTTGGAGGGAGAGAGACAGTCGGAGGGAGAGAGAAGGAGAGACAGTTGGAGGGAGAGAGAGAGAGAAGGAGAGACAAAGAGAAGGAGAGACAGTCAGAAAGAAGGAGAGACAGTCGGAGAGAGAGAGAGAGATAGTCAGGCAGAGAGAGAGACAGCCAGGGAGAGGGAGACAGATGGATACCTAACCAATGTTGTTCTCTGCCTCATTTTTTTAGCAATCCCCAAAATAAGCATGAAAAGGTCTTGGACTGAGTCAGAACGATGCGCCGTGGAAAAGCACCTCTCACGATTCATCGCAGAGCGACAGGTCCCTGAAGGAACCCTGCACTGCATGCATCCAGCAGGAAAAAGATCTGGGTAACAGGTCCTGGAAGGACGTGAAGAACTATGTGTACAACAAAATAGTGACACTGAACCGGCAGTCAGCCTCCAAAAAGAATCTGTTCTAATGAACACCTAAGTTTAATGTTCATTCGCACCTTTGTTAAGAGACAGAAAGAGACGGGCATGAAAACACAGAAAAGGCCAGATAAAGAGCAGATAGATGGATGGAAAAGCAAGCGAAAGAGATGAAGGAAATACATTCATTCAGAAAGTACGAGAGAGCAGATTAAAAGACAGGCAAAGAAATGGAGACTCAAGAAACAATTTTGCAGAAAAGAGAAATATTTGTTTGTGTTCAGTTCTGTCTGATCTCCGTTTATACATCACTGTCAGTGCTGGAATTTAAAAAATACAGTTTGTTCTAAACTTGAGCAAGTTAATAAATTTTGCTTGTTAAAACTTCCAGGATTGGCATTTTATTCTCATTTTCAAGTTGTCATATACACGACTCACAAAAAGTTCGGGATATTCAACTTTCGTTTTTTGGAGAACAGAATGATGCAGAATAAATATTTAACCATTGAACAATGTTCATGTGCATTTAAAAGTTTAGAGAAAGTTTAATTCAGTTCACCTGGAAAGGTTGGAGTGGATTTTAGATTCATTCTGACATCATACAAAAAGCCAAATATCCTTAACTTTTTGTGAGTAGTGTATTAGATTCTGTTCCCCCTTTTTTACAGTTGTATGATTTACGAAAAGTTCAAGTTTCTTTGTATAGCACATTTACAACAACTTTGGTTGCTGTAAGTGCCGAACAATTATGGCAACAAATCATATTTGTATTTTTTTCCATTTCAGGCAATAAGTTACATAGATGAAGACATGAAGACGAGCACTTGCATAGCTGGTCATCTTATGAGAACAAGACAACCAAAGAATCAAACCAAAAACAACGATGGCCATAGCTACTGTATGTAACAAAAATAGATTCAAACATGCCTCTTTGTAAACACAAGCAGATTTCCTTCAAAGTTGATAATAATACATTTTATTTGTGTAGCACTTTTCATAAAACTCAAACTGCTGTTCATGTTAAAAGATAAAAACAGATAAAATATAGAAAAGTTAAAAACAAGTTCAAATGCAGTGGTTCAATAAAGATTAAGAAGTTCAAAATTAAAAGATAGTCGACTTAAGAACATTACACAATGTAAGCGGATGTAAATATTTGAAAGCAGCGGTGTCTGGGTTGCAGATGTGCTGAGAGAGAATTACAGAGGGTGGGGGCAATTACAGAATTAATAGGAGCAAATAACCATAGAGAACAAGAATTATCACTAAGTGACCTAAATTACTTGGATGATGGTGGCATTACCATAGGCAACAGATAATTATTAAATTATGATCAACAATGATCAAAAATGAGAATATACCATTTTTTAAAACAATACTGACGATGTATGAACAGTGGTAGGGAAACAACGGGCACATTTGCACCACTGTTTTTTTTTTTTTTTTTTTTTTACTTGTCCTGTCCAGCATCGAAGCAAGCAGAATGGAAATCTGATTGCTTTATTCTGTTGAACAGTTTTGCTTTACCAAGCGGAGCTTTATGAACATAAGGCTCCACTTGATATCATGTTTATTCATTTTATTTCTTTAATTAAACATTTGTCTATTACACCATTCCATATCATACTGCTGGGCCTGACAAGGGAGAAATGAAAGTTAACAGAGGTAATGATAGAAAGTGGAACAGAGAGAAAGGAGTAAGGAAGAGGAAGAGAGAGAGGAGAGAAAACATGAATCCACTTACACAGTTCACTGGTACATCTGCACCGCGATCCCTAAACAACCAAGGTCTCTGTTGGAAAACAAAACAAGCAATCCCCTACAGGAGGACCTGCAGGTGGCTTAAATATCCTCAGATCATACAAACACACGCAGAACTACGCAGAGAAGAGGTACAACCTAGTCAGCGCAATGGAAAACAGTGTCACAGTGTCAACATGCATGATAAAGGGTGCTCTCGGGGGTGATACAGTCATGCAGATGCAGCCTCGTCTCTGCAAGGAGGAGGAAGCCCGCAAGGCTCACGACCCAGGCCCCCAGCAGCCACCTAGGAGGCCCAGTCCCAGCCCCCCCCCCCCCCCCAAAGAGCGGACATGCATCCCCCCGAAGGGCGGCAAAGGCTGCCCCAGCCGGAGCCCCCGCGGTCTGGGGGCCCCCAGGCCCCAGCTGACCAAGACCAGCAGCTGCCGACCCCACCGGGCGCCGGGCGTCCCCGGAGTAAAGA
>JALJCO010003160.1:0-10911 GCA_023101725.1 Atherinomorus stipes
ACATTCATTTAACAAAAATAAGCGATGATGATGATGATAAGCGAAAGAAGAAGAACCTTCACATTTTGTTTTGTTGTGATCTTTTGATATTCAGTCGTCCTCAAAATTATTCATACCCTCAAATTAAAGAAAAGGCTAAATTCGCAATCATAATTCAAATAAGAAGAAACTAAAGAAGCACAATAATAAATAAAAATTTAAAAAATCAGACTAGCTAAATAAATACTCAATAAACATTACTTTTGAATTGTGGTTGGAAATAATTTTTTAAAAAAACAAACAAAAGTATCCCAGACAAGTGGGCTACGTTCACACGGCGAGAATCAGAAGAGAAGAGCGAAAGTGGCGTCTCGTCTTCATCTTTTTATGCGAGTTTATGTCGTGGATGTGGATTTGGGTGATAGTAAGTGGCTTTTTGTCCCTGGTTTTGTGGACATTGTGAAGTCTCAGGAACATTTGCAGCAGTGAGCCTGATTGGGCCATAGGAGGCCTGGACTGGTGACTGCTCATTGGCTGCAGGTAAAGGCCACCTGACAGGTATAAAGGGACTCAGCAAGGCAAAGCAGTGAGGAAGAACCGGGGAGCTTCAGCCCAGGAGACCAATCTGGTGCCACGCAGCTGCAAGGCTGCGGGATCCCGGGTGTCGGGAGCAGAAGGTATCGGAAGCGTTCGGGAGCTGGGAGAAGCAGCTGTGTTGTCTGGGGAATGGCTGCCCTCCGCTCTTCCTGCAGCCGGCGAAGTCGTCCAGGTGCTGGAGCAGCGTGGTGATCGGCATTGAGACTGAGGGATCAACGCTAGCCAAGTGTTCTCTGAAGGGATGTGCGTCAGCCTGGGGGGTCGGGGTCTTAACGTCTGACAAACCCTCCACCATTCCTACAGCCCGCTGGGACGTCCAGGGTGCTGGAACAGCGTGATGATGGCAGAGCTGAGACTGAGGGATCAGCGCCAGATAACCTCCGGCGGCGGGAGGCCGGGGGAGACACGGCTAGCCGGCCAGTGACCGGGGACTGGAGCTGAGACGCTGATTTGTGTGGTGGTGTGAGTCAAAGGAACGTCGTTCTGTCTGTCAGGAGTGTGGGCTTACAGATTTTGTTTGTCCAGGACAGCTGGAAGTAATTCCCGTGCCCACCCCCTCCTCACAGGCTGTAGGGAGCATCACCGGTTGCTAGGGAATCTCGTTCCCTGGGTTGTGACATCATTGCGGGGATCCTGTGGTAGGGGTGGCTCGAGCTGACGGTAGATACCCCAGCATGAGACTGTAGAGACTTCGTTTTTGTTCTGACTGGTGGAGGTCCGACCAGTACTGGTTTTCTTTTTCTTTTTGTTTGTTTATGAACTAAAGAAAAACAGCATTATTTTTTATCCTCACCTAATTATATTTTTGTTTTACACAGTGGAAAACAATAGGAGCAGCAAAGACTATATCCATAAATAGGCCACTGCTTGCATTCAGCTACTCCCCAACAACAATAATACCTACTTACATGAGTATAGCACAAAGCACATAGATTTTATAAGGGGCTTAGTGTGGATGGTAATAAGTGGACTCTCCATTTGGACACATATATACCCAAATTGTGCCAAAGTGTACTTGAAATGGGGTTTTTACCCCTTTGAAGCAAGTCTGGAAATAAAATACTGCGGGGGCCACAGCAAGTTCATTTTCTAATTTCCTGGGCATTGTTAAAGATGTTAATATTGAAATAAACATTCACAAAAAAAACTATAGACGAATCCGACAAAGCGCTACAACTAGACCGTCCACTATTGCCTGGGAAGCGTTTCTGTTCAGAATTAGAACAGATGAGAATCGGACTTTTTTCTTAACAACATGGAGGGAATGTGGAAGGACGTCACATTCCCCTGGTTGTTGGGGGAATCAGAGGAAAACTTTAATGTGGTAATAAGAAATTGAAGAAGAAGATCACGGACATTTATTTCATGAAGATTTCCTCTGTCTGTGACAAAAGTGGACTTTTCTGCTGCTCGCGCTCAGTGCACTGATGTCAGTGTGTTCGTATCGGGGAGGAATATCAGACACAGAGCAGAGGAGGAATAACTTGCTTCCACGGCAGAGAAAATGCTGGATTTAATCCCCAACAACAAAAACACGTTTAGGATTATGGAGAACACTCATTAATCTGACACTTTACTTTACGTATGCTCCCAAAAATGAGGCACTGCATAACGTTTTTATGCTAGCTAATGCTAAACGAGACAGCTGTGATGTTGCTGAAAGTTAATGACTTATCAGGGAGATATTGTGAAATATCAGATTATTTGCTCTGATCAGAGCAACGTTGGGACCAGAAAATAAAAACAGTTCAGTCGCAAACACAAAGAGATCCACGAAGACGGTGTCCTGCAGCTTTTAGTCTCATTTGCAGGACATGTAGGCTACGTGGTCTGTACAGTCCTTAAACAATACCAAGAAGCCAAATATATGAAAAAATAGACAGAAATACTTGAGCTCTGAAAGGGTTTGGTTTTTCAACTTTGATAAGTAATCACGACATTTCCGTGTTATTCCGGTGTGGCTTGTAGTAAAAGCCAGTTTCTGGAGATGAATAATAGTTTAAATTAATGCTCCGATGTAAATAAATAAATAAAATGTCAGAATCCTTTAGAGATCTCTGGATAACATACCTATAAGTTATCATTACATTAGACGACTGTCCAACAATGTAAATCCAGATATTCACGCTACTTTCCATGTAGATAGGAGGTAACTGGGACTTGTTCCCCAGGCAACGAGTGGCGGCGCAAGATGGCGCAACACACAAATGTTATTCCTCCTCTGCTCTGTGTCACACAATTATGTGTAAAATCTTAGAGCAAATATTCGAACGGAGATTTTGGAGCAATTTTGACAGCCCTACTTCACATTGAACATTTGCCGTTTGCCTTGGTAAACGAAAAAGTTCAAAGTATATCCAGTGTGGGAATCTGCTATTACAGAGAGTTTGTACCCAAACCTGGTCGGCTTGTCTTTCATGAACTGCCTGAAACCAGTTCTGGCTTTACGAGCCACCATCATATTTACAAGCATCAAGCATTTGATTATACAGTGGTTTTATCTTGAGAAGCCGATCGTGAGCTGCTGTTCCCTTTCTGTCTTTGTTCTTTTCATCCCTCTGCAATGCTGCACAGATGAAGAGACCAAAAGTGGCCTCAAACCTGTTCCTGGTCATATGGCTCCGAGGAAAGCCTAAGTTGTATGGCCACTCTTTACGCCACATATCAGATCTTCCATGCACCTGGATCATCCCAGAAAAAAAATTAATATTGCCTAAAATACATGCAGTTCTGGTGCTGAGAGGGGAGACCAAATGGATTTCATTCCTGCTCCTTTTCTTTTCTCTCTGCGTTGGCATTTGTATTGTTAATGATGGTGTGCAATACAGTGGAGCTAAAGAAAAGCTTGAACAGGCTCAGTGGTGACCATGCAGTTGTAGTGTCGATTCTGGGTCCTACTGGATGCTTTAGCCGAAGTTTGGGTGATGGGGGCTCCACATCTGGCTCCTCTGCATTATGCCACCTTTCTTCTGAATGAGGAGGATCCAGATGCAGTCTGGTGATTCAGATCTTTTTGTCGCAAACTTGGGCAACTCTATGCCCTCTCTCCCGGGTCCTCTTCGGGGACGTTGATGGTCTTGGGATGGGCGATGGCGACTAGGGCTGAGCCAGTACACCATTATCTGTATCTGTACTCAAGAGTGGGCGGGGCGTAAACGTGGGTGTGGTTTAAGCGGAAGTGGGTGTGGTTTGACTCAGCACATAATTTTAAGTCTGAAATTGATACGAATTGATGAGAAGTTAAGGTGTGTGTGTATCACTCAGTGTATAGGGGGGGGGGGGGGGGGAATGGGTGTGTGTGGTGCTGTGTAACAGTTAAAATATCTACTGTATTCAAAGCCTATAAAAAGCTTATATACAGCATTTAAAGCTCAGTTTGTAGCATTTATAATACACTTATTTTAAAAACCTTAATAACTGCTACTTTGTGTGTTCAGCTGTGTGCGTGTGTGTGTGTAACTGGTCTGTTTATGTTTTAATGATCTGTGTGAACTTGGTGATTCGTGTAAAATCCAGTCATAACAAACGGTGAAATATATCACCCTGGTTCACTGTATCCTCAAAAACCGCGTTCAGAACGAGTTCAGAAGTTTTTACACCGCAGCCAAACTAAAAGCAAGCAGACGGTGAAGGAGAGAGACGGGGGGGGGGGGGCAGAGTGGAGGCAGCAACTGACGCAACTTTTCAGCCGTTTTCAGCTCTGACTTATCAAATACAACGCGTACGTTATGAAAAAAGTTCACTAAGTAACTTTAAATATCATACAAACAGAAATAAAGACGATCTGAAGACAGTCTGAGTACGAAAAAGCAACGTGAGCACGAGCAAAGCAGAGATCAATCACTGTGTGTGTGTGCGTGAGAGTGCAGGACAGCTCGTGCTGCAGAGATGTGTGTGCAGGAGGGCGGGTGCTGTGTGTGACTGGCCAATCACAGAGCGCGCAGACAGTCAGTTATCAAATAAGGATTCTACTTCAGCACGAGCACAGATATTGAATAGTTTTACTCGTATCATGTTCGTACTCGTCAAAAATGCATTATACGTACCGGATACTCGTCTGAAACGAGTATCCGGTCTGAAACGGAAAAAAATCCTGAATGATCGTGATCGATGATCTCTTAAACGTGTGGTGAGATCAAATGGAAGAAAAACAACAGTAGAACTCAGGGCTATGTTTAATACTGAAAGTAAGAGCATTTCCACACACACAATGCGAAGGGAACTCAAGGGATTGGGACTGAACAGCTGTGTAGCCATAAGAAAACCACTAACCAGTGAGGCTAACCAGAAAAAAAGGCTTCAGTTTGCTCGGGAGCATAAAGATTGGACTGTGGAGCAATAGAAGAAGGTCATGTGGTCTGATGAGTCCAGATTTACCCTGTTCCAGAGTGATGGGCGAATCAGGGTAAGAAGAGAGGCAGGTGAAGTGATGCACCCATCATGCCTAGTGCTACTGTACAAGCCTGTGGGGGCAGTGTGATGATCTGGGGTTGCTGCAGTTGCTCAGGTCCAGGTTCAGCAACCGCATGAGCTCAGATAATGAGGTCAACTGATACCTGAATATACTGAATGAGCAGGTTATTCCATCAATGGATGTTTCTTTCCTGATGGCACAGGCATATTCCAAGATGACAATGCCAGGATTCATCGGGCTCAAATTGTGAAAGACTGATTCAGGGAGCATGACACATCATTTTCACACATTGATTGGCCCCCACAGAGTCCAGACCTGAACCCCATTGAGAATCTTTGGGATGTGCTAGAGAGGGCTTTACGCAGCGTTCAGACTCTACCATCATCAATGCAAGATCTTGATGAAAAATTAATGCAACACTGGATGGAAATAAATCTTTTGATATTGCAAAAGCTTATCGAAACAATCCAACAGCGAATGCGTGCTGTAATCAAAGCTAAAGGCGGTCCAACAAAGTATTAGAGTCAATGACCTTTTTTTTTGGGTGGCGACTTTTTTGGGCCAGGCAGTGTATATCTCTACTGTATCAATATGATATTGTACCGTGATCAACCCAGTGATGCACACCCCTACTAGCCACTATCCTCCATCTGGTATCAGGACTGCATGATTCACAGTTAATGAAATGAAATAATTGATCAGTCCCAGCAGGCTTTTTCTTTTTTTTTAAGACAAAAAAAGGAGTTGAAGAAAAGCCCAGAAAAACTCCATCTCCCCTCGTTACATAACGCTGGAGCGTCAGTGTGTTTTTTGCAGCAGCAGTCATTGATGTGAGGGCTTGAAGTGTGCAGTGTACTTCAGCGTACTCGGTCATGATGGTTTGTAGAGGCAGACATCTGAGACTTGGAGGGAGGATTAGTTTCTGTCTGGACTCATTTAGATGCAGGCTGCTCTAAATGCAGCGGGCTGAGCCTCTCTTTGAACTCCCGGCATCAGCACGTTCACGTAAAAACATTAACACAGCGGAGGTAAACCCAGACTGATTATATTCGTATGGTTTTGTTAATCAGTTACTACCCATGCTGGCTGGAATTTCACCAGCTTTTTTTTAAAGGTATCAGCACAAACCTATGTGACAACCCTGAATTCATGTGACCATCAAACAGCTAGTTGGTGAAAAAAACATGAATGTGAACTACGTCTGATGGACTGTTAGCCGCAAAAACTTTTTTTTCTGCACCCTTTTTTTATTTTATTTTCTTTGAAATGTTGAAATGTGGTTTAGTTATTAAAAGTTTTACTGCTGAGGCTGGAAGAAGATACGAAGCTAAACTAGAGTCTTGACGGACTTACTGAATGCCCATATCATGAGTTCCCACACGTCCTGGAAAATGTTTGAACATTTTTCCAGTCATGGACAACACATGGAAAATGAGAAACAGAGTAAAATGTCCTGGAAAAAGCTTAAGTTGTCCTGAAAATAAATTTTCCTCCCTCTCGTCTAAACTTTGTCGTAGTTTCATCGCCATTTATTTGCAGTTTAACACCGCTTCGTTGCCATTTGTCACATTTCATTGCCACCATGTAGCTGTTTAGTATATGTTTGTCGCCAATTCGTTGCTGTTTCGTCACAAATTTGTTGCAAATTCGTCGCGTTTCATCACCGTTTTGTCGCAACTTTGTCACCACTATGTTGCTGCTTCATCGCTGTTTCGTGTTAACGTGGAATCACAAATCAAACTAAAATCATACCAAATCAAAATTAGAATGAAGAAAAAAACTTTGCCAACCAACATACTCAAAAGAAAGAAGGAAGAGTTATGACCCTATTTTATCCTATTTAATCCTTCCTTTCTTCTTTTTTTTCTTTATTCTGTTTTACAGCAAAGATGTCTGCTGTTATGTCAGCTCACTTACTGTTTGTGCAAATCTCCGATGACTCAGCATCCTTTGGGAGCTGCTGCCAGAATCGTGTACCTGATGCAAGTTTTTTAAGTCATTTATATTTTTTGTGTTTCCCTGTTAGAATACCACTTTAAAGAGTTTTTTGGGGACCTTAACACGGTTTCATGAACATTTTTCCACACACTGAACACCTATTTATGGTATATTAGCAGGGACTTTAATGAGTTATTTACATACATACATATATATGTATGTATATGAAGAGTTCATTTGCAAAAACAGTTAAGAAAAAACGGAGTTAGCTGCTTTTTGTCGCTGTCTGGTACAAACCTCCTATCTCATTTAACATCATTAAAACCCTCTACTTCATGTGAGTGATTTGGTGAAGATATTCAAAAAGTAGATGAGTTTATTTGCAGAAGCAGTTAAAAAGAAATGGTGTTAAGTGTTTTTGCAAATGAACTTTTCATATATATATCTGAGAGAGAGAGAGAGAGAGAGATGAATAGACGTTAATGAGTATATATATATATACATTGTAATATCAAGTTAGGCTCATTGATATTTTATAGATTTAACAAAATTATATAAATAAGACATACATATATATATATATATATATATATATATATATATATATATATATATGCACACACATACATGTACACACACACATATCTATATCTATATATCTGCCTCTCTCTCTCTATACATATATCAGTCATTTTCTGTACCTCTTATCCAATTCAGGGTCGCTGGAGTCTATCCCAGCTATTATCAGGCGGGAGGCAGGTACACCTGGACAGGTCGCCAGTCTGTCACAGGACTAACACGGAGAGACAGACAACCATTCACACTCACATTCACTCCTAGAGACAATTTAAAGTGATCAATTAACCTAACATCAGACCTGCAAACTCATCAGAGGTGAAAAAGGTGACAAACACCCGACCCTTCTCGGGGGGTCCGGGGCATTAACTTTGCCATCAAACCAAAGTTTTCGATATTCTTCGTGGGTGCTCGAGTTCTGAAATCAGCACCTATGTTTAACAGTGTTAAGTAGGGATGTAACGATATCCACATCTCACGGTACGATATTATTTTGATACGAACCTCACAGTACAATATTTATCACGATATTGTGGGGAGGCTCACCATAACAATAATGATGGTATAAAATGCTTTGACGAGTCATTGTTACAATATTTATTGTCAAATTCAAGCTTGTGACATTTTGACCTGCTTGAAAAACTTTTGCTGAAGCTGAAATTCAAGTAAAAATCCAACATATTTATTGAGAAGACAGCTTAGGTACTAGATTCAATAAACTCAACCAGCATTAAAACAGCCTATTTACTAAGTAAAAAGACCCAGGGACAAAGAAACTGCCTCGTCTTTAGTAGTCAGTAATTTTAAAATAAATAAGTCCGCCTGTCTGTCAGTGGTCAGTCATATGTCTGAACTTCTACAGGCTCCTTGCGGACATGATTGGAGCACCGTGATGTCGACAATCAGCTGATCAGATGCTCTTCTGCATCCGCTGCTGCAAGTTAAAGGCCTCCTTCCACTGAAAACCCGTTTAACTTGCTACTTCTGAAATACGGAGGGTTTCCCCTTGTTTACTTACACATGCTGACTTGCTAGCGTTGTGTTCCCTCCAGTCGGCTGTGCTTTCTCATCAGAGAAACAATACGAAGAAAAGAGCGAATCGGGAACAGCCTTGCACTCCTACGTCACATTGCAAATAGCGTATCCCACGTGGGGTTTCTATCTGTCCATTGGAAGGCAGGTAACCCTCCACTACACACTAGAAGTGAAGACAGCACGACTGTAGCTTCGGAGTTGAGAAGCTAATTAGCTAACTGTTTGTTAGCATGGCGGAACAAACTTGTTTGTCGGCTCTATTTCCTGTCTGTAACAAAATAAGAGTGGAGGGCGGAGCTTCCTTCATACACTGATGGCAGGCAGCCAATCAGACGGAAATTCATGAGAAGGACCCGGAAAAGCTGCCGTTGGACCACAAGCCTCTCTTCTAGTATACAAATACAGCTGGATACAAAGCAACCAGAAGGTTTTTTTAAACAGAAACGATGCAGAATGCATTCAATAATAATGGAGAACACAGAAATATTAATGAAATCACCATGGAAGTACAACTTTAAACGGAGAGTTTTAATGAACAGCTGATCGAGGTGGTGAAAAAATACGGAAATGTGTACAGCACGCGAGGCGTTTAATACACGGACATCACCGCATGCACAGCCCCCCCGAACCAAGTTCGTCATTTAATATAAACTCACCAAGTCAACACGCTGATCTCCGCGGCGTCACGGCTGAAACTTCTCACGGAGGAATAACCGGACCAAAACAAACTTTCTTGTTGTACCTGCGGCCTCCAGAACAGGAACAAAGTTCTCGCTTCTCGTGGAGAATAACAGCTGTTTCCATCCTCGTGTATGTTCATGCTGTATTCACTTGACCGCCTTTCACCTTGTTTTTCCTGTGCGTGGGGGCTACGTGTGCTCCCATTGGCTCAAAAGAGTGCACTGGCAGCAAAGGATCATGGTCAATGTAGTTTAGTATGTTAGGCTACATATAGAGCGGACTGAAAACTATTGTTTTTGCCTGAAGAGACGCGCCGTTCAATACCGTGACAAGACCACGACGATATCGCGGCAGTTTACCTCCGGCGATATCATGATATCGACAATATCGTTACATCCCTAGTGTTAATTTTATCTGCCTGCTGAGCCGACCTCTCTACCCCCCCCCCCCCCCCCCCTACCACCACCACCAAAAAACTCATCGGATCTACACGATTCACGAGAGTCATATATTTTGATCCAAAAACGGCGAATATCGCCAAAAGCGACGAGTTTGCAGGTATGTAACATGCATGTCTTTGAATGAAGGTAAGGCTTGAGTACCTGGAAAGAACCCACGCATACACGGGGAGAACATGGTCACCACTGGTAACCACCACACCACTGTGTGTGTGTGTGTGTGTGTCTCTCTCTCTCTCTCTCTCTCTCCATATATATATATATATATATATATATATATATATATATATATCATTCATTTCTCCACCAGGAGAACGTGGAAGGGTTGAATATTTCTCTTCATTGCTGCCTCCTTTTTTATAAATAGAGTGAAGGAAATGGAAAATGACCGTCTCCAGTCAAATCAACCTGTCAGGGATCTGTGTCCGCGGGCATCAAAGAGTGGCGGATCCAGAGCCATGAAAAATACATCTGAAAAGTTCATTTATGCAGCTCATTGCTCTCAGTTAGAGGGGCTTCCAAGCCAACCCTTTACCTCTTTTCCTCAGAGATGCAGCAGTTCTAAACCATTGGCTGGATGACTGAAAACAGCTTTTGCATGTCCTAGTTTTTTGAAAGAGTCATGCAGCAGCTCTTGTAAAGTTTTTAATGAGTACTGAAGTTTGTCATCCTCAATGTTTCTGTTTATTTCTTCATGACGACTCCGTCCTCATGTGATGTTGAGGTGAGTGATTTTAAAACTAGATGTTTGGATGGCTCCTTCTGCTGTTCACAAATGGACTGAGCTGAATGGAAGATGGAGCCCTGAGGTGAAGGATGGATGGGACAACTGATTACTTTAAATGTGTTATACCTCATATACTTTAGCTCTATTAAAAATAAATAAATAAATAAAAATAAAATGTAAAAAAAAGGCATGGTCTCATGGGTTTTCTCCATGGGAACAAACTCCACTGGAGAAGAGTGAATCCCTGGAACTTGAACCTTGAAGACTGCAATTCTTTCTTTTATCCACGGAGCTCCAAAACACAGCAAATCCCCACAGACTCCCATGTTAAAAAGACCAATTTCACAGCAGAAATAAACACATTTACAGCAGAAATAAGCATGTTTACAGCAGAAATAAACATTTACAGCAGAAATAAGCATGTTCACAGGAAGAAATAAACATTTACAGCAGAAATGAACATGTTTACAGTAGAAATAAACACGTTCACACCAGAAGCAATACGT
>JALJCO010003162.1:0-20173 GCA_023101725.1 Atherinomorus stipes
GTTTGGACTGGAACCCTGGACCAGTTTGGACTGGAACCTTCTTCCTGGACCAGTTTGGACTGGAACCTGGACCCTGACCAGTTTGAACTGGACCGTGAACTGACCAGTTTGGACTGGACCCCTGGACCAGTTTGGACTGGAACTGGACCAGTTTGGACTGGAACCTGGACCAGTTTGAACTGGAACCTGGATCCTGGACCAGTTTTGACTGGAACCTGGACCAGTTTGGACTGGAACTGGATCCTGGACCAGTTTGGACTGGAACCTGGACCAGTTTGGACTGGAACTGGACCAGTTTGGACTGGACCCTGGACCAGTTTGGACTGGAACTGGACCAGTTTGGACTGGACCCTGGACCAGTTTGGACTGGAACTGGACCAGTTTGGACTGGAACCTGGACCAGTTTGAACTGGAACCTGGATCCTGGACCAGTTTGGACTGGAACCTGGACCCTGGACCAGTTTGGACTGGAACCTGGCCCTGGACCAGTTTGGACTGGAACCTGGACCAGTTTGGACTGGACCCTGGACCAGTTTGGACTGGAACCTGGACCCTGGACCAGTTTGGACTGGACGGACCTGGACCAGTTTGGACTGGAACTGGACCCTGGACCAGTTTGGACTGGAACCTTGATCCTGGACCAGTTTGGACTGGAACCCCTGGACCAGTTTGGACTGGAACCTGGACCAGTTTGGACTGGAACCTGGATCCTGGACCAGTTTGGACTGGAACCTGGACCAGTTTGGACTGGAACCTGGACCAGTTTGGACTGGAACCTGGATCCTGGACCAGTTTGGACTGGAACCTGGATCCTGGACCAGTTTGGACTGGAACCTGGATCCTGGACCAGTTTGGACTGGAACCTGGACCCTGGACCAGTTTGGACTGGAACCTGGACCAGTTTGGACTGGAACTGGACCCTGGACCAGTTTGGACTGGAACCTGGACCCTGGACCAGTTTGGACTGGAACCTGGACCAGTTTGGACTGGAACTGGACCTCTGGGCCAGTTTGAACTGGAACCTGGATCCTGGACCAGTTTGGACTGGAACCTGGGCCAGTTTGGACTGGATCCTGGACCAGTTTGGACTGGAACCAGGACCTGGACCAGTTTGGACTGGAACCTGGACCAGTTTGGACTGGAACCTGGACCAGTTTGGACTGGAACTGGACCAGTTTGGACTGGAACTGGACCAGTTTGGACTGGAACCTGGGCCAGTTTGAACTGGAACCCTGGACCAGTTTGGACTGGAACCTGGACCAGTTTGGACTGGAACTGGACCAGTTTGGACTGGAACCTAGACCAGTTTGAACTGGAACCTGGATCCTGGACCAGTTTGGACTGGAACCTGGACCAGTTTGAACTGGAACCTGGATCCTGGACCAGTTTGGACTGGAACCTGGACCCGTTTGGACTGGAACCTGGACCCTGGACCAGTTTGGACTGGAACCTGGACCAGTTTGGACTGGAACCTGGATCCTGGACCAGTTTGGACTGGAACCTGGACCAGTTTGGACTGGAACCTGGATCCTGGACCAGTTTGGACTGGAACCTGGACCCTGGACCAGTTTGGACTGGAACCTGGATCCTGGACCAGTTTGGACTGGAACCTGGACCAGTTTGGACTGGAACCTGGATCCTGGACCAGTTTGGACTGGAACCTGGACCAGTTTGGACTGGAACCTGGACCCGTTTGGACTGGAACCTGGACCCGTTTGGACTGGAACCTGGACCAGTTTGGACTGGAACCTGGACCCAGTTTGGACTGGATCCTGGACCAGTTGGACTGGAACCTGGACCAGTTTGGACTGGAACCTGGACCATTCTGGACGAGACTGGACCAGTTTGGACTGGAACCTGGACCAGTTTGGACTGGAACCTGGACCAGTTTGGACTGGAACTGGACCCTGGTCCAGTTTGGACTGGAAACTGACCATTTTGGACTGGAAACTGGACCAGTTTGGACTGGAACCTGGACCTGGACCAGTTCTGGACTGGAAACTGGACCAGTTTGGACTGGAACTGGACCAGTTTGGACTGGAACCTGGACCAGTTTGGACTGGAACTGGACCAGTTTGGACTGGAAACTGGACCATTCTGGACTGGAACTGGACCAGTCTGGACTGGAACTGGACCAGTTTGGACTGGAACCTGGACCCTGGACCAGTTTGGACTGGAACTGGACCATTCTGGACTGGAACTGGACCATTCTGGACTGGAACTGGACCAGTTTGGACTGGAAACTGGACCCTGGACCATTCTGGACTGGAACTGGACCAGTTTGGACTGGAACCTGGACCCTGGACCAGTTTGGACTGGAACTGGACCAGTTTGGACTGGAACCTGGACTCTGGACCAGTTTGGACTGGAACTGGACCAGTTTGGACTGGAACTGGACCAGTTTGGACTGGAACTGGACCATTCTGGACTGGAACTGGACCAGTTTGGACTGGAACTGGACCAGTTTGGACTGGAACCTGGACCAGTTTGGACTGGAAACTGCACCAGTTTGGACTGGAAACTGGACCATTCTGGACTGGAACTGGACCAGTTTGGACTGGAACCTGGACCAGTTTGGACTGGAACCTGGACCTGACCAGTTTGGACTGGAAACTGGACCAGTTTGGACTGGAACCTGGACCCTGGTTCAGTTTGGACTGGAACCTGACCAGTTTGGACTGGAACTGGATCCTGGACCAGTTTGGACTGGGACCAGTTTGAACTGGATCCTGGACCAGTTTGGACTGGAACCTGGACCAGTTTGGACTGGAACCTGGACCAGTCTGGACTGGATTTGACCAGACTGGAACCTGGAACCTGGACCAGTTTGGACTGGATCCTGGATCCTGGACCAGTTTGGACTGGAACTGAACCATTCTGGCTGGACACTGGACCAGTTTGGACTGGAACCTGGACCTGACCAGTTTGGACTGGAACCTGGAACCTGGACCAGTTTGGACTGGAACCTGGATCCTGGACCAGTTTGGACTGGAACCTGAACATTCTGGTTTGGACTGGACCACCTGGACGCCTGGACCAGTTTGGACTGGAACCTGGACCAGTTTGGACTGGAACCTGGACCAGTTTGGACTGGAAACATGGACCAGTTTGGACTGGAAACATGGACCAGTTTGGACTGGAACCTGGATCCTGGACCAGTTTGGACTGGAACTGGATCCTGACCAGTTTGGACTGAAACCGGGATCCTGGACCAGTGTGGACCAGTGAAACTGGATCCTGGACCAGTTTGGACTGGAACCTGGACCAGTTTGAACTGGAACCTGGACCCTGGACCAGTTTGGACTGGAACCTGGAACCTGGACCAGTTTGGACTGGATCCTGGATCCTGGACCAGTTTGGACTGGAAACTGGATCCTGGACCAGTTTGGACTGGAACCTGGATCCTGGACCAGTTTGGACTGGAACCTGGACCAGTTTGGACTGGATCCTGGACCAGTTTGGACTGGATCCTGGATCCTGGACCAGGTTGGACTGGAACCTGGATCCTGGACCAGTTTGGACTGGAACCTGGACCAGTTTGGACTGGAACCTGGACCCTGGACCAGTTTGGACTGGAACCTGGACCAGTTTGGACTGGAACCTGGACCAGTTTGGACTGGAAACATGGACCAGTTTGGACTGGAAACATGGACCACTTTGGACTGGAACCTGGATCCTGGACCAGTTTGGACTGGAACTGGATCCTGACCAGTTTGGACTGAAACCGGGATCCTGGACCAGTTTGGACTGGAAACTGGATCCTGGACCAGTTTGGACTGGAACCTGGACCAGTTTGGACTGGAACCTGGACCCTGGACCAGTTTGGACTGGAACCTGGAACCTGGACCAGTTTGGACTGGATCCTGGATCCTGGACCAGTTTGGACTGGAACCTGGAACCTGGACCAGTTTGGACTGGAACCCTGGATCCTGGACCAGTTTGGACTGGAACCTGGAACCTGGACCAGTTTGGACTGGAACCTGGATCCTGGACCAGTTTGGACTGGAACCTGGACCAGTTTGGACTGGAACCTGGACCCTGGACCAGTTTGGACTGGAACCTGGACCAGTTTGGACTGGAAACATGGACCAGTTTGGACTGGAAACATGGACCAGTTTGGACTGGAACCTGGATCCTGGACCAGTTTGGACTGGATCCTGGATCCTGGACCAGTTTGGACTGGAACCTGGACCAGTTTGGACTGGAAACATGGACCAGTTTGGACTGGAACCTGGATCCTGGACCAGTTTGGACTGGAACTGGATCCTGACCAGTTTGGACTGAAACCGGGATCCTGGACCAGTGTGGACTGGAAACTGGATCCTGGACCAGTTTGGACTGGAACCTGGACCAGTTTGAACTGGAACCTGGACCCTGGACCAGTTTGGACTGGAACCTGGAACCTGGACCAGTTTGGACTGGATCCTGGATCCTGGACCAGTTTGGACTGGAAACTGGATCCTGGACCAGTTTGGACTGGACCCTGGATCCTGGACCAGTTTGGACTGGAACATGGACCAGTTTGGACTGGATCCTGGACCAGTTTGGACTGGATCCTGGATCCTGGACCAGGTTGGACTGGAACCTGGATCCTGGACCAGTTTGGACTGGAACCTGGACCAGTTTGGACTGGAACCTGGACCCTGGACCAGTTTGGACTGGAACCTGGACCAGTTTGGACTGGAACCTGGACCAGTTTGGACTGGAAACATGGACCAGTTTGGACTGGAAACATGGACCAGTTTGGACTGGAACCTGGATCCTGGACCAGTTTGGACTGGAACTGGATCCTGACCAGTTTGGACTGAAACCGGGATCCTGGACCAGTGTGGACTGGAAACTGGATCCTGGACCAGTTTGGACTGGAACCTGGACCAGTTTGGACTGGAACCTGGACCCTGGACCAGTTTGGACTGGAACCTGGAACCTGGACCAGTTTGGACTGGATCCTGGATCCTGGACCAGTTTGGACTGGAAACTGGATCCTGGACCAGTTTGGACTGGACCCTGGATCCTGGACCAGTTTGGACTGGAACCTGGACCAGTTTGGACTGGATCCTGGACCAGTTTGGACTGGATCCTGGATCCTGGACCAGTTTGGACTGGAACCTGGATCCTGGACCAGTTTGGACTGGAACCCTGGACCAGTTTGGACTGGAACCTGGACCCTGGACCAGTTTGGACTGGAACCTGGACCAGTTTGGACTGGAACCTGGATCCTGGACCAGTTTGGACTGGAAACATGGACCAGTTTGGACTGGAACCTGGATCCTGGACCAGTTTGGACTGGAACTGGATCCTGACCAGTTTGGACTGAAACCGGGATCCTGGACCAGTTTGGACTGGAAACTGGATCCTGGACCAGTTTGGACTGGAACCTGGACCAGTTTGGACTGGAACCTGGACCCTGGACCAGTTTGGACTGGAACCTGGAACCTGGACCAGTTTGGACTGGATCCTGGATCCTGGACCAGTTTGGACTGGAACCTGGAACCTGGACCAGTTTGGACTGGAACCTGGATCCTGGACCAGTTTGGACTGGAACCTGGAACCTGGACCAGTTTGGACTGGAACCTGGATCCTGGACCAGTTTGGACTGGAACTGGATCCTGACCAGTTTGGACTGAAACCGGGATCCTGGACCAGTGTAGACTGGAAACTGGATCCTGGACCAGTTTGGACTGGAACCTGGACCAGTTTGGACTGGAAACATGGACCAGTTTGGACTGGAAACATGGACCAGTTTGGACTGGAACCTGGATCCTGGACCAGTTTGGACTGGAACTGGATCCTGACCAGTTTGGACTGAAACCGGGATCCTGGACCAGTGTGGACTGGAAACTGGATCCTGGACCAGTTTGGACTGGAACCTGGACCAGTTTGGACTGGAACCTGGACCCTGGACCAGTTTGGACTGGAACCTGGAACCTGGACCAGTTTGGACTGGATCCTGGATCCTGGACCAGTTTGGACTGGAAACTGGATCCTGGACCAGTTTGGACTGTACCCTGGATCCTGGACCAGTTTGGACTGGAACCTGGACCAGTTTGGACTGGATCCTGGACCAGTTTGGACTGGATCCTGGATCCTGGACCAGTTTGGACTGGAACCTGGATCCTGGACCAGTTTGGACTGGAACCTGGACCAGTTTGGACTGGAACCTGGACCCTGGACCAGTTTGGACTGGAACCTGGACCAGTTTGGACTGGAACCTGGATCCTGGACCAGTTTGGACTGGAAACATGGACCAGTTTGGACTGGAACCTGGATCCTGGACCAGTTTGGACTGGAACTGGATCCTGACCAGTTTGGACTGAAACCGGGATCCTGGACCAGTTTGGACTGGAAACTGGATCCTGGACCAGTTTGGACTGGAACCTGGACCAGTTTGGACTGGAACCTGGACCCTGGACCAGTTTGGACTGGAACCTGGAACCTGGACCAGTTTGGACTGGATCCTGGATCCTGGACCAGTTTGGACTGGAACCTGGAACCTGGACCAGTTTGGACTGGAACCTGGATCCTGGACCAGTTTGGACTGGAACCTGGAACCTGGACCAGTTTGGACTGGAACCTGGATCCTGGACCAGTTTGGACTGGAACCTGGATCCTGACCAGTTTGGACTGGAACCTGGACCCTGGACCAGTTTGGACTGGAACCTGGACCAGTTTGGACTGGAACCTGGACCAGTTTGGACTGGAAACATGGACCAGTTTGGACTGGAAACATGGACCAGTTTGGACTGGAACCTGGATCCTGGACCAGTTTGGACTGGAACTGGATCCTGACCAGTTTGGACTGAAACCGGGATCCTGGACCAGTTTGGACTGGAAACTGGATCCTGGACCAGTTTGGACTGGAACCTGGACCAGTTTGGACTGGAACCTGGACCCTGGACCAGTTTGGACTGGAACCTGGAACCTGGACCAGTTTGGACTGGATCCTGGATCCTGGACCAGTTTGGACTGGAACCTGGAACCTGGACCAGTTTGGACTGGAACCTGGAACCTGGACCAGTTTGGACTGGAACCTGGATCCTGGACCAGTTTGGACTGGAACCTGGAACCTGGACCAGTTTGGACTGGAACCTGGACCAGTTTGGACTGGAACCTGGAACCTGGACCAGTTTGGACTGGAACCTGGATCCTGGACCAGTTTGGACTGAAACCTGGACACTGGACCAGTTTGGACTGGAACCTGGATCCTGGACCAGTTTGGACTGAAACCTGGACACTGGACCAGTTTGGACTGGAACCTGGAACCTGGACCAGTTTGGACTGGAACCTGGACCCTGGACCAGTTTGGACTGGAACCTGGATCCTGACCAGTTTGGACTGGAACCTGGACCCTGGACCAGTTTGGACTGAAAACTGGACCCTGGACCAGTTTGGACTGGAACCTGGACCAGTTTGGACTGGAACCTGGACCCTGGACCAGTTTGGACTGGAAACTGGACCCTGGACCAGTTTGGACTGGAACCTGGACCAGTTTGGACTGGAACCTGGACCCTGGACCAGTTTGGACTGGAAACTGGACCCTGAACCAGTTTGGACTGGAACCTGGACCAGTTTGGACTGGAAACTGGACCAGTTTGGACTGGAACATGGACCAGTATGGACTGGAACCTGGACCCTGGACCAGTTTGGACTGGAAACTGGACCCTGAACCAGTTTGGACTGGAACCTGGACCAGTTTGGACTGGAAACTGGACCAGTTTGGACTGGAACATGGACCAGTTTGGACTGGAACCTGGATCCTGGACCAGTTTGGACTGGAACCTGGACCAGTTTGGACTGGAAACTGGACCCTGGACCAGTTTGGACTGGAACCTGGACCAGTTTGGACTGGAACCTGGATCCTGGACCAGTTTGGACTGGAACCTGGATCCTGGACCAGTTTGGACTGGAACCTGGACCCTGGACCAGTTTGGACTGGAACCTGGACCCGGACCAGTTTGGACTGGAACCTGGACCCTGGACCAGTTTGGACTGAAAACTTGGGCCCCATCATGAAACAGGTTGAGAACCCCTGAGCTAGACCTGGTCCAGGTCCAAACCTGGACCGGCTCACCCTGGTTGGTGGACGACCTCCCTCAGGACCCGGACCGCGTCGTCGTTGCTCATGTTCTCAAAGTTGATGTCGTTCACCTGAAGGACAGAAAACCACCGATGAGTCCCCAGAACCGGGTTCTGGTCGGGGTCGGAACCAGAATCGGAGTCCCGGTCCAGTACCTGCAGGAGCATGTCTCCGGGCTCGATGCGTCCGTCCGCCGCCACCGCCCCGCCCTTCATGATGGAGCCGATGTAGATCCCCCCGTCCCCGCGGTCGTTGCTCTGACCCACGATGCTGATACCCAAGAAGTTGTAGCGCTCTGAGGACCAGAACCAGAACCAGAACCGGTCTAAGCCCAGCCAGGACCAAGATACACAAACTGAAAACATCCACACACAACAGTTACACATGTTTTATAAAGATCTGAGAAAACTGATCCAGACCTTAGACTAGAGATCGATCCAGACTGACCTAGACCTGATCCAGACCTGATCAAGACTGACCTAGACCTGATCCAGACCTGATCCAGACTGATCTAGACCTGATCCAGACTGATCTAGACCTGATCCAGACTGATCTAGACCTGATCCAGACCTGAGCTAGACCTGATCTAGACCTGATCCAGACTGACCTAGACCTGATCCAGACTGATCTAGACCTGATCCAGACTGATCTAGACCTGATCCAATACTAGACCTGAGCCAGACTGATCTAGACCTGATCCAGACTGATCTAGACCTGATCCAGACCTGAGCCAGACTGATCTAGACCTGATCCAGACTGATCTAGACCTGATCCAGACTGATCTAGACCTGATCCAGACTGATCTAGACCTGATCCAGACCTGAGCCAGACTGACCTAGACCTGATCCAGACTGATCTAGACCTGATCCAGACTGATCTAGACCTGATCCAGACTGACCTAGACTTGATCCAGACTGATCTAGACTGACTTAGACCATTTTCAGACTGACCTAGACCTGATCCAGACTGATCTTGTCCTGATCCAGACTGATCTTGTCCTGATCCAGACTGATCTTGTCCTGATCCAACCCTGATCTAGACCTGATCCACCCTGATCTAGACCTGATCCAGACCTGATCAAGACTGACCAAGACCTGATCCAGACTGACCTAGACCTGATCCAGACTGACCAAGACCTGATCCAGACTGATCCACACTAATCTAGACCTGATCAAGACTAATCTAGACCTGATCCAGACCTGATCCAGACTGACCAAGACCTGATCCAGACTGACCAAGACCTGATCCAGACTGATCCACACTAATCTAGACCTGATCTAGACTGATCCACACTAATCTAGACCTGATCCAGACTGGTCCACACTAATCTAGACCTGATCCAGACTGACCAAGACCTGATCCAGACTGATCTAGACCTGATGCAGGCTGTTCTTGACCTGATCCAGACTGACCTTGACCTGATCCAGACTGACCTACACCTGCTCCAGGCTGATCTAGACCTGATCCAGAGTGACTTAGACCTGATCCAGACTGACCTTGACCTGATCCAGACTGACCTAGACCTGATCCAGACTGACCTAGACCTGATCCAGACTGACCTAGACCTGATCCAGACTGACCTAGACCTGATCCAGACTGACCTAGACCTGATCCAGACCTGATCTAGACCTGATCCAGACCTGACCTAGACCTGATCTAGACCTGATCCAGACTAATCAAGACCTGATCCAGACTAACCTAGACCTGATCCAGACTGACCTAGACCTGATCCAGACTAACATAGACCTGATCCAGACTGACCTAGAGCTGATCCTGACTAATCTAGACCTGATCCAGACCTAGACGATCCAGACTGACCAAGACCTGATCCAGACTGATCTAGACCTGATCCAGACTAATCAAGACCTGATCCAGACTAACCTAGACCTGATCCAGACTGACCTAGACCTGATCCAGACTAACATAGACCTGATCCAGACTGACCTAGAGCTGATCCTGACTAATCTAGACCTGATCCAGACCGACCTAGACCAGATCCAGACTGACCTAGAGGAGATCCAGACTGACATAGACCGAATCCATACTGATCTAGACCTGATCCAAACCTGAGGCCGGACTGATGTAATCAGGATCCAGACTGACCTAGACTTGAAACAGACTGATCTAGACCTGATCCAGACTAAGCTAGACCTTATCCAGACATCCAGACATATGAAGTCTTGAGCCAGACTGACCTTGACCTGACCCAGATTGATGTAGACCTGATACAGACTGATCTAGACTGACCATTAACTGATCCAGACTGATCTAGACTTGATCAGACTGATCTAGACTCACTCGAACAGATCCAGACTGAAGTTGTCCTGATCCAGATTGATCTAGGCTGATCTAGACCTAATCCAGACTGACCAAGACCTGATCCAGTCTGATCTAGACCTGATCCAAACTAAGCTAGACCTTATCCAGACATCCAGACATATGAAGTCTTGATCCAGCTGCTGCCGGCGAGACTGACCATGACCTGATCCAGACTGATCTAGACCTAATCCAGACTGACCAAGACCTGATCCAGACTGATCTAGACCTAATCCAGACTGACCAAGACCTGATCCAGACTGATCTAGACCTAATCCAGACCGACCAAGACCTGATCCAGACTGATCTAGGCTGATCTAGACCTAATCCAGACTGACAGACCTACCAGCTGCAAGACTGATCAGACTGATCTGGACTTGATCCAGACTGATCTAGGCTCATCTCGACCAGATCCAGACTGACCATGACCTGATCCAGACTGACCAAGACCTGATCCAGACTGATCTGGACCTAGCACACCAGTGATAGGTCTAACTAATGGTGGACCTGGTCTAGCTGGAGGTGGACCCAGTCCAGTATTCACTTGGCCTGGTACACTTGCTGGTCTTGGTCCGGTTTTTGGTGGACTTGGTCTCACTAATGGCGGTCCTAATTCAGGTTTATGTGGACCTGGTACATTTTTGGTGCACCTGGAGCAGCATGTAGCGGACCTGGTCCAGGTTTTGGTAGACCTGGTCTGTACTCACCCATGTTGAGCGTTACCGTGACGATGTTGAGAGACATGGTGGAGTCAGTCACACTGCTGAAAGACACGGACTGACAGCCAGAGGAGACATAGGACAGGAGGACAGAGAGGAGGACAGAGAGGAGGACAGGAGGACAGGAGGACAGAGAGGAGGACAGAGGGAGGAAGGTGGACAGAGAGGAGGACAGGAGGGCAGAGAGGAGGACAGGTGGACAGAGAGGAGGACAGGAGGACAGAGAGGAGGACAGAGGACAGGAGAACAGGTGGACAGAGAGGAGGACAGGTGGACAGAGAGGAGGACAGAGAGGAGGACGGGTGGACAGAGATCGTGGACAGGGGGACAGAGACGGAGGGTAGAGACAGAGGACAGGAGGACAGATGGAGGACAGAAGGACAGAGACGGAGGACAGGTCAGTAATGGGTCGTTCAGGTAGCAGGTAGGCGACCAATCAGAGCTTTAGGACAGAAATATTTCAGGAAGGTTTCAGCAGGAGGCAGAACAGGAACAGAACCAGAACCAGAACCAGAACCAGAACCAAAACCAGAACCAGAACCAAAACCAGAACCAGAACCAGAACCAGAACCAAAACCAGAACCAGAACCAGAACCAGAACCAGAACCAAACATGTTCCTTAACTGGCAATATGTAAACAAGGAGCAGTAAGTCCTGGTCTAGTTAGTCCTGGTAGGGTTAGTAAGGGTGGTACTGATCCAGTTAGTACTGGTCTAGTTAGTATTAGTTAGGTTACTTTAGGTCTAGTTAACACTAGTTATGTTCATTCTGGTCTAGTTAGTACTAGTTTGGTTAATTCTGGTCTAGTTCGCACGAGGTTAGAAATGATCTGGTTAGTACTAGTTAGGTAACTGTAGGTTTAGTTCGTACTTGTTATGTTAATTCTGGTCTAGTTTGTACTAGTTAGGGGGCTTACGGTCTAGTTAGCACTAGCTATGGTTAATTCTGGTCTAGTTAGTACTAGGTTGGGTTACAACTGTTCTGGTTTTACTAATTATGTTAGAGCAGGTCTAGCTCGTACTACTTAGGTTACTGCAGGTCTAGTTAGTACTAGATAGGCTAACTTTGGTCTAATTAGTACTAGATAGGTTAGAACGGGTCTAGTTCGCACAAGATAGGTTACTGAAAGTCTAGTTATGTTAATTCTGGTCTAGTTAGTACTAGTTTGATTAATTCTGGTCTAGTTCGCACGAGGTTAGAAATGATCTGGTTAGTACTAGTTAGGGGGCTTACGGTCTAGTTAGCACTAGCTATGGTTAATTCTGGTCTAGTTAGTACTAGGTTGGGTTACAACTGTTCTGGTTTTACTAGTTATGTTAGAGGAGGTCTAGCTCGTACTACTTAGGTTACTGCAGGTCTAGTTAGTACTAGATAGGGTAACTTTGGTCTAATTAGTACTAGATAGGTTAGAACGGGTCTAGTTCGCACAAGATAGGTTACTGAAAGTCTAGTTATGTTAATTCTGGTCTAGTTAGTATTAGTTGGGTTAGTCCTGGTCTAGTTAGTAGTATTTGTTTATTTAATACTAGTAATGTTAGAGTAGGTTTACCTAGTAGTAGTAAGTTTAGTACTGGTTTAGTTTGTACTATTTAGGTTACTGTTAATCTAGTTAGTGTTATTACTGGTCTAGTTGGTACTGATTCAGTTAGTTCTAGTTACATTAGAGTAGGTCTACTTAGTACTAGTTAGGTTAGACCTGGTCTAGTTATTACTAGTTAGGTTAGTGCTGATTAAGTTAGTACTAGTAAGTTTACTGTCGGTCTACTTGGTACAAGTAAGGTTAGAAATGGTCTAGTCAGTACTTGTTAGGTTAGAAATGATAGGGTTAGTCTGAGTTAGGTTAGGTTACTGTAGGTTTAGTTCGTACTTGTCATGTTAATTCTGGTCTAGTTAGTGCTAGTTGGGTTAGTACTGGTCCAGTTAGTACTAGTTAGGTTACTGCAGGTCTAGTTGGTGCTAGTTAGGTTAATTTAGGTCTATCTAGTACTAGTTAGGTTAGAACTGGTCTAGTTTGTACTAGATAGGTTACTGTAGGTCTAGTTAGGTTAATTCTGGTCTACTTAGTACAAGTTAGGTTAGTACTGGTCTAGTTAGTACTGTAGATAGGTTACTGTAGGTCTAGTTAGGTTAGAACTGGTCTAGTTAGTCCTGTAGATAGTGGTGAGGTTAAACTGGTTTAGTTAATACTATAGGTTTAACTGGTTTATTTATTACTAGTTATGTTAGAGTAAGTCTACTTAGAAGTTAGGTTAGTACTGGTCTAGTTAGTACTTGTTAGGTTGGGTTAGCTTGGATTTGTGTGTTGATGTTCTGATGCGATTGTAATGAGGTTCATCGTCTCCCTGCTGCCCCCTGCTGGAGACATCGATACTGACGCTTCAAACACATAGCATGAGTGTGTGCGTGTGCATGTGCATGTGTGTGTACCCTCTCCATCCGCGGGGTTTTGGGCTTCCGGTGGCGGCGCCGTTGTCGCCTGATGAGTCGCGGTGAAGAGCTGCTCTGCTCTGTTGATTGGCTGAACCTGCCATGACATCACAGAAGGTTAAACACCTGTTTCAGCTCTGTGGTCACTAAGCAACAAGGAGTCAGCTGGACCCACTCATGAGTGGAAACAACATGAAAACATGAAGTCAAATCGATGAAGAAAATAAAACGATTAGAAAATTAATCAATAAATCAATTTTCAAAACAGAAATTATAAAAACGTGACAAATGGGGCGGTGTTTAGCTCAGTTGGTTGAGCAGCCGCCCCATGAACAGAGGCTACAGTTCCTCAGCGCAGTCGGCCCCGGTTCGATTCCCGGTCGAGGACCCTTTGCTGCATGTCACTCCCCACTCTCTCTGCCCCTTTCCTGTCACTACACACTGCTGTATAAAGGCCACTAGAGCCCAAAAATCCTTTAAAAAAAAAAAAAAAACGTGACAAATAAATCACATAAAAGACACTGATAAAAAAAAACTAGCAAAACTGATCATTAAATATGAAATCCTGTACGATCCAGTCTGAAAGGACAAATCTGATCAGATCAGAAACCATCTGAATACTCACAAATTTGACTAAGTTAATAAAAGTGAACCTGGTTTGATCTGAACCGAGTTGGAAGTGAAAGCTGGACGAAACAAACCTGAGAAATAAAAAGGTCTCCTCAGTTTAAAGTCCGGGAGGAGAAGAGACGAGCCGAGAGTCAGGAACATTGTTTCTGCTCCCGCATCTGATGGGACGCTTTTATCTGCAGGACAATGCAAGCAGCAGCAGCGGCCATGTGACCTGCAGCGGCCAATCACGGCCCGCGTGTGTGAAGAGCGTTACTGGAGCAGAAGAAAAGCACCTGAGGGCAGGTGGATGTGTGTCACACCGACCAATCACAGCTTCAGCTGCTGCTGATGTCACGCAGTCACATGACCTGGTAAGGCGGGGCACGCAGGTAAAACCCCGTTTTTTCATCACCTGCTTAATTCTGAGATTTTGTTGGTTTTTTTCCTCCTTCATCATGTTTTCTTTCAGACTCGTGTAAAAAAACGTCAAAAATCATCATTTAGAGTTTATTTCCTGATTCTTTGTCTGATCCTCAAACTGCAGCTAAAGTTGGTGTTTTAACGGAGCAGCACCGTGATGCTCGTCTGAACCCGTCACGTCTGGTATCCATGGAAACGGCTCTTTTTCCTGAACGACGTCGTCTCAACCAAACTTGATATTTCCAGCTCATGAATCTGATTGGATCTGATGTCTGTTAATAGTTATAGAACAAAAATGTGGAGAATTTTACAATCCAAAACTTAAAAGGCTGTTTTCTCTAAATGAGTTTTTTCTCTTATTCCGGGTAAAAAATTTCCACTTCAGGAGCACTTACAGAAACCAAACTTTCACGTTTTGCTCCTGACTGGATTCTTAAAGTTTCTACAGAAGGATTCTTTGATATCTCATTCACAGCCTGATTTATAGAACATTTCATCCCAAAAATATGATAAAAAATGAGTTTTTCTGGTTGTTGACGGTATTCTAAACTGTGAAAAGATCGACAGAGATATCCAAAATCCCCTCTGCAAAAACTTGTGACTTTAATATGTGAACAAAATTCAAAAGAAACTTTGAACCTGGTTTCATCCTGTGTTTAGATTTTCTCCTGGAAATGTATGCAAATTAGCACATTTTTGGCTATACAACACCTAATTTGCAGATTTAACCCTCATCGCTCCGTAAGAAAAAGTTACGTTCAGCTTCTTAAGGCCACATTCTGGCCAATGTCAGTTAACGGCCTGTAAATATTATCTAAAAATGAAAAGTTGCCATTTTCTTTCATGGCTGTCATCACAGACTTCTGGTTTAACCATCAATAGCAAAATGTCAATGAATTTTAAAATTTTAACCCTTTAAATTCCAGTTTTACACCCAATGTTCCCACTGCCTAAAACTGAAAAGTGGGTTAAAATAAGTAAAAACTAGCCTGTAGGTGGCAGGTTATTATTAGGTATGCAGAGCAGAGCTAAGCATAGATTATAGCAACCACAATTTAAAAAGCTCAATGAGAAGTTGTTTCAAGATAAAATGCAAAAAAATGTGGTAAAAATTCCAGTTTGAACTGGAATGGCAGCATCACAGAGAGGGAACTAAATTCCCTGCAAAAGACTGAGCTAAATAATTAGCATGTGATCTGACTGATCACAATGCTGGAAAACAACAAACACCAAAATGACAAATGTGAGACTCTTTCACGCTCAGATAACCTCACATGAAAGAAGAACAAAGATTGTTTCCTTCATTGGATGTTCAGCATTTCTGAGTGTTTGAAGGACTCTGATTGGCTGAAATAACATTGAAGTCTCTGGTTTCATCACTAAGATAAAAAGCGGGGGGGGGCTCCTTCTGAGTAAATGGTCTGATGTCATGGAAAACAGTTCAAACTACATCATTGAAGTGTAGAGCAAGTGTGTGAGGAGAAAAATGTTCTCCTAAACATTTATTCTGGAATAACATTTGATTCTAGAAAGGTCCTTTTCAATGCAAGTCAATGTGGCACGGATTGGCTCTAAGGAGGAAATGAGGAGGATTTTAGTTAGAGACCTTAGAGAGAGAGTTACACCCCCCATCTTCTAGAAGATCATGAGTCACACCAGAATACACACCTGCACCAAGTTTATGCTGTTTGCATTAGTAGATAAAAGTAACATAAAAGGTCGTTCACCCCCCCTTCAGAAAGCTGGGGGAGCTGTGAGGGTTAAACATAAAATTTCAGAAGACTAGCAAAACAAAAACTGATCGCCCTGACGTGAGGAATTAAGCAGGAAAGTTTCATGCTGGTACCAGTTACATGTTTTACCGTTTTTACCTGGAGAGTCTCGTCTTAAAGGAGCAGAGCAGCTCATGCTTAGCTTAGCTTAGCTTAGCTTAGCTTAGCACAAAGACTGGAAACGGAGGGAAAGTGTTAGCCAGGTGTGTCGGAGCGCGTGTTAAATCTGGGGAAGCCGGTATCAGAGGAGTTCTGATGGGTTCTGGTGTCGGACTACCAGCTTGGTCTCTGCTGGACTCACCTTCCTCCTGAGTCTTCCTCAGACGAGCAGAAACTGGTGGTCTCCAGCTCGCTGCTCTGTTGGGTTGATGAGCTGTCGCCGCCACCGGCTGGCCCCGCCCCCTTCTGATCAGCTGGCTGGTCATCGTGGCCATTCAGACGACCGCCTGTACAGATGACAGCCAATCAGAGATGGTTACTGACACAGATGAGATGAGAGGCGGGAACGAACCACGCCCTCATTTTAACGTCCAATCATGTTTGATCATCCCAACAGCAGAACGAGGAACACGGTGAATCAGAATGAGGAACACGGTGAATCAGAACGAGGAACACGGTGAATCAGAACGAGGAACACGGTGAATCAGAATGAGGAACACGGTGAATCAGAACGAGGTCCACGGTGAATCAGAACGAGGAACACGGTGAATCAGAACGAGGAACACGGTGAATCAGAACGAGGAACACGGTGAATCAGAATGAGGAACACGGTGAATCAGAACGAGGAACACGGTGAATCAGAACGAGGAACACGGTGAATCAGAACGAGGAACACGGTGAATCAGAACGAGGAACACGGTGAATCAGAACGAGGAACATGGTGAATCAGAACGAGGAACACGGTGAATCAGAACGAGGAACATGGTGAATCAGAACGAGGAACACGGTGAATCAGAACGAGGAACATGGTGAATCAGAACGAGGAACACGGTGAATCAGAATGAGGAACATGATGAATCAGAACGGGACGGTGAATCAGAACGAGGAACACGGTGAATCAGAACGGAGGAACATGGTGAATCAGAACGAGGAACATGGTGAATCAGAACGAGGAACACGGTGAATCAGAACGAGGAACATGGTGAATCAGAACGAGGAACACGGTGAATCAGAACGAGGAACACGGTGAATCAGAACGAGGAACATGGTGAATCAGAACGAGGAACACGGTGAATCAGAACGAGGAACACGGTGAATCAGAACGAGGAACACGGTGAATCAGAACGAGGAACACGGTGAATCAGAACGAGGAACACGGTGAATCAGAACGAGGAACACGGTGAATCAGAACGAGGAACACGGTGAATCAGAACGAGGAACACGGTGAATCAGAACGAGGAACACGGTGAATCAGAGCGAGGAGCATGGTGAATCAGAACGAGGAACATGGTGAACGAGGAACATGGTGAATCAGAACGAGGAACACGGTGAATCAGAACGAGGAACATGGTGAATCAGAACGAGGAACATGGTGAATCAGAACGAGGAACACGGTGAATCAGAGCGAGGAACATGGTGAATCAGAACGAGGAACACGGTGAATCAGAATGAGGAACATGGTGAATCAGAACGAGGAACACGGTGAATCAGAACGAGGAACATGGTGAATCAGAACGAGGAACATGGTGAATCAGAACGAGGAACATGGTGAATCAGAACGAGGAACATGGTGAATCAGAACGAGGAACACGGTGAATCAGAACGAGGAACATGGTGAATCAGAACGAGGAACATGGTGAATCAGAACGAGGAACATGGTGAATCAGAACGAGGAACATGGTGAATCAGAACGAGGAACATGGTGAATCAGAACGAGGAACACGGTGAATCAGAACGAGGAACATGGTGAATCAGAACGAGGAACATGGTGAATCAGAACGAGGAACATGGTGAATCAGAACGAGGAACATGGTGAATCAGAACGAGGAACACGGTGAATCAGAAAGAGGAACATGGTGAATCAGAGCGAGGAACATGGTGAATCAGAGCGAGGAACATGGTGAATCAGAACGAGGAACATGGTGAATCAGAACGAGGAACACGGTGAATCAGAGCGAGGAACATGGTGAATCAGAACGAGGAACATGGTGAATCAGAGTGAGGAACACGGTGAATCAGAATGAGGAACATGGTGAATCAGAACGAGGAACACGGTGAATCAGAACGAGGAACACGGTGAATCAGAACGAGGAACACGGTGAATCAGAACGAGGAACACGGTGAATCAGAATGAGGAACATGGTGAATCAGAACGAGGAACATGGTGAATCAGAACGAGGAACATGGTGAATCAGAACGAGGAACACGGTGAATCAGAACGAGGAACACGGTGAATCAGAACGAGGAACATGGTGAATCAGAACGAGGAACATGAATCAGAACGAGAACACGGTGAATCAGAACGAGGAACATGGTGAATCAGAACGAGGAACATGGTGAATCAGAACGAGGAACACGGTGAATCAGAATGAGGAACATGGTGAATCAGAACGAGGAACATGGTGAATCAGAATGAGGAACACGGTGAATCAGAACGAGGAACATGGTGAATCAGAATGAGGAACATGGTGAATCAGAACGAGGAACACGGTGAATCAGAATGAGGAACATGGTGAATCAGAATGAGGAACACGGTGAATCAGAATGAGGAACACGGTGAATCAGAACGAGGAACACGGTGAATCAGAACGAGGAACATGGTGAATCAGAATGAGGAACACGGTGAATCAGAACGAGGAACACGGTGAATCAGAACGAGGAACATGGTGAATCAGAACGAGGAACACGGTGAATCAGAATGAGGAACATGGTGAATCAGAACGAGGAACACGGTGAATCAGAACGAGGAACACGGTGAATCAGAACGAGGAACACGGTGAATCAGAACGAGGAACACGGTGAATCAGAACGAGGAACACGGTGAATCAGAACGAGGAACACGGTGAATCAGAACGAGGAACATGGTGAATCAGAACGAGGAACATGGTGAATCAGAACGAGGAACATGAACGGTGAATCAGAACGAGGAACATGGTGAATCAGAACGAGGAACATGGTGAATCAGAACGAGGAACACGGTGAATCAGAACGAGGAACATGGTGAATCAGAACGAGGAACATGGTGAATCAGAACGAGGAACACGGTGAATCAGAACGAGGAACATGGTGAATCAGAATGAGGAACACGGTGAATCAGAACGAGGAACATGGTGAATCAGAATGAGGAACACGGTGAATCAGAACGAGGAACACGGTGAATCAGAACGAGGAACATGATGAATCAGAATCGAGGAACATGGTGAATGAATCAGAACGAGGAACAGGGTAAATCAGAAGAGGAACATATTAATGCTCATCATGATGATGAGATTACATCTGCTCTTCTCTCTTCTTGTGTCTTCCCTCCGGCGTCCCCATATCTCTTCTTTAGTTTTTCAGGGGGGGCACCTCAAAATCTCCAGTAATTATTAGAAGTGATTGCCAGGCTACAACACACACACACACACACACACAAACAATATATAATATAATCCTTGGCTCTCATGTCCAACTCCAGGACATTCATTGAAAGACTCATAAGGACAGACTCACTGAAAGGACGGTGGCCTGGAGTCTCCAATCCCACCTGTCCTCTCTATGGGGGGCGGGGCCAGGCTGGAGGGCGTGGCCACTGATTGGACGTCTGATCCCCTGAAATCAGGCTGGCAGGTGTCCGATGACACCACCTGCAGGGAAGCAGACCGGATGATTGACACCAGGACCCAGAAAGA
>JALJCO010003163.1:0-17465 GCA_023101725.1 Atherinomorus stipes
GACTCTACCTGTCAAAAGGCAAAAAGCATTATTTATGTTTATCTTTGTTGTAATCAAAATGTAAATCAGCATCTTCTTTATGTTTCTATTGTGCAGTTCATTTTGTTGACCCTCCTCATCAGGAGCAAAACTTTGAAAATAAGCAGCTTGTTTTATGTTCAGCCAACAATCATGAATGTCAAGGAAAGATGAAGTTATGCCACTGGTCAGCAAAGAATGTTTTGGCAAAATATCTTATTCACTCTGAGCTTGTTTGGAAACACGACTGGACCATTTTCTGTTTTGTTCAGATAGGCCCATAGTTGGTGTTGTAACCTTGACCACGTGGTTTCATACATTTTCTGGCCGTACTCTTCTGAAGGACGAAAGAAAGAATGGGTGTTAAAATTTACTTCAGAATAAGGTGCTAAACCTTCATCTAGTTAATTAGCATCTTCCTTGCATCACATTTCTCAAATTCAAGCGGGCAAAAAACAAAGCACGATGAGGGTGAAGGTAGAAAAGGGGCTCAAAAGCTCCGAGGAGGTTGCCAACCGGAATTCTTGAAAAATTGCAGTTCATTCCTCATCCACTAGGGGCTGGCTCCAAAAGGGAGTTAATCCTCATAGACTCCCATGTTAAAAAGGCCAAATTCACAGCAGAAATAAACATGTTTACGGCCTGGTTCAAAAAATCTTTTTAGGTTCAATAGGTCAAGTTTACCATCATGTCAACTGTGAGAGTTTGATTTTTTCAATTTTTTTAAATAACTCATCCATTTAGATGTTATTCAATCAGTGTTATTCATCAAGCAAAATTAAGGGCATGTCCTTTGGCGTTAGCACTGGTGGCTTGTAGCTAGCTCCTGCTTGCTCCCAGGAAAGCCTCAGCTAGCAGAGTAGTGGCAATGGCAGTCTTTAGCTGAGTAATATCTTCATTTGTTTCTGTTAGCTCTGGGTTAGCTTGGTTAGCTCTTAGTTCAGAGTACGTTGGCTGTCAATCATTTTCCCCAAGGCTCGGAGCCCCCCCCCCCCGTCTTTGCAAGTTTTTGTATTTTCAGGAAGTAAAGACACGCTACGTGGCAAGATGGCGACAAAAGGAACCCCCAGCTGGTTTCACTTTTAGCTCTTTAGAAATCAATGGGTTAGATAAGCAGAAGGATAATCTATCTATATCTATGTCTATAATACTTATACAAGGTCACATGGGCCTTTTTGTCACGATTCAACCGTTCTCGAGTCTAGAAAAGGGATTAGATCCATATCTTATGAGCCAATGTGACCACAGCAAAAATTTGGAACAGTTGTCAGAATGGAGAGGTTGGAAAGAGGTCGGCTGCACGATTGCAAAATACAGTGCGGTTAGATGCCAAGGGTGGGGTGGAGGAGGGTGGGGAAAGGGCTGGAGCTATGCTCGTGTTTTCTATTTGCGTCGATTTGTGTCACGACATAGTGACGACTGCTTCGTGCTCAAAATGTTTCAGAAAGCAACCACGAGACCACGCAGAGTTGTCGGACCCCTGCAGTGAAAATCCAGATCGTTCAAGCCTAATTTGTTTGAGAAAACCTCCATTCCCTTACTCACCATCTGTGCATTAAGAAAGTTTTATTCAAAGACGTACTCCAGGCTAATCTAAATGCGAGGCTCATTTGGAAGCTGTTTAGGTGTGTTTGAAGATGATTCAAAGTTGAGATTTTTTTCAAAACTCAATATAATTGGCATTACTAGAAAATTGCTTTTTTTCCAGAACAGCCCTGTGAATGCGTCAGTGCAGAAGCTGTTAAACTGGGATGCATCGTGGCAAAAACCCTGTTGAAGATAAAGAGAATTATTCAAATTGCATCACATCTTTTAAGCTGAAATTTGTCTTTTCCTGCAAGTTTCCTGGGTTTTCATTGTGTGAGATACTGATTGCAGCACATAGCTGAGAACAGCTGAGGTCAATCATGTAGAATATCATCTGAGGCCCTGGGTGAAAAATGTAAAATATTTTTCCAGATGTCTGCCTATTGTTTAAACGGTGCTGGCGTTTTGGAGAGTTAAAAACGCCTAAAAAAATTAAACCTCCACCAAAGTGGATATCTTGAAAACATTCCACTGAAGCATCAAAAACGCAAAAGTCTGTTTTGTAATAATAAGAAATAGTGTTTGTCGTCACATAATGATAACGTCACAAACAGGCGCCAGTACAGGAAAAGCCAAACAAACATGTTCGATGTGTTCTTATTCACAGTAATAAGGACACAGTGAGCCCTAAATATGATATACTCTGTGAGTTGAAAGATTCAATTTTGACATGAAAATCACTGGCTTCATTTAGACCACTTTTACCCTTGCAATGTAGTCAATATTTCTTTAATTCTGTAGCAGCCTGAGAGTGACCTGTGTAAATATGCACGATTCATAGCAATTCATAAATGCTGTAAATTATAAGGATAAAATAAGTTTGAGTAGAATAATGCATGTAACAAGTGGCTTCATTAGGAGGGCAGTTGTAACTAATCCAATCCACATTATTTATGTTGCACATTTTACAAACAAAGTGTTTCCAAAGTGCTGCACATATTCATCAACTAAAAATAACACTATAAAATTCAAATTATTCTTCACAAGATCTACATAATACAGTAAAGTAGATGGATAAATAAGTAAAAATAAAAAACACAAAAAACCAAAATGAAAACAGATAGAAGAATGGTAAAAAAAAAAAACTGAAATAAATAAATGAATGAATGAATGAATGAATAAATAAATAAATAGATAAATGAATAAATAAATAAAGAGTAAAACACTAAATAAAAGACAACAGAGGACCACAACTCACAGAGTAAAAAGCCAGAGAATTAAAGTGGGTTTTCAGACAAGTCTTAAAACACTCCACTGTGGGGGCTGTTCGGACATGGAGGGGCAGTGTTCCACGGGTTGGGGCTAACCACAGAGAAGGCCCTATTCCCTCTGGTTTTGAGCCTTGTCTTTGGCATCACAAGCTGGAGCTGCCCCTCGGACCTCAAAGCGTGTGCAGGACTATAAATTTACTAAGGGCCCAGTTGTTTAAGGCTTTAAAAAAACAAATAATAAAATCTTAAAATGAATTCTAAAACTAACAGCGAGCCAGTGCAAAGATGGAGTGATTGGTGAAATATGATTATGTTTTTTGCTCTCTGTAATAGCGGTGGCTTTCTGGAAATGATAATAAAAGATCCCACAACATCGACCTTAACACAACTGATGGAATTAGATTAAGTACTATCACGTTTGCAGAAAATCAGTATTTTGATATAAGATCACTCTTTCTGGCAGGTGGAAACAAAATGTCCAGCCAAATGAAAGATTTTTTTTTCTTAACCTGTATTTACCACTCAAATCTGAAGTGGAAAAATCATCAAGAACCACAGGTTTCAATTGGCCCTTGTTGGTCAAACATCATCTCTCATTTCAATCCTCCATCCGTCTCCATGTACAAAAGATCCCCCCCTCCTCATTTGTAGTAAAGCCAGATAAAACCTGGCCTTGTAACGACTTTGCAATGAGAAGCCCCAGCGGGACAGAAAGAGAGTAAATGAACAGAGCACAAGGGGAAATATAGATTTATTGGTATTAGGGCGCGCCCTGCTGTCATCTGTGGACACGTTGTTGTCGTCAACTGTAATTTATGACACTGTGCAGTAAGGGCCAGTTTTGGATTTACATCTGGTATCAATCATGGGGACTGTCATTTGGATTTTAACACTCTGGCACACATAAATAGAAGTGCACAGGCACACCAAAATGCACACATACACACACCTTTACACACAAATATGGCTTTTAGAGAGAAAGCCAAGGCTAAAAAATGAATGCTGCAAACAACCATCCATCCAGCCTACAAAATAGCAGAGCTGACACAGAGCAGATATGCATAAACCCCTGCAATCCCCCTGAGTACAGACAATCCAGCGATCACTGGCAAACCTGCACCCTCTCAGTCTGCAGCTTCACAGAAAGTCTACTACTGTTGTACTGAGCTTATAGAGACATACTGGGTAAAGTTTGGCTTAACTATTGTTTTTCCTCGATAAGTCAACAGGGGAACCCTAAAACAGCTCTAAACAGAAACAGAATTTCAGCTTTTATTAACAATATGAAAGGACTGAGCTTCCTGAGTGGCAGCACATTATTGGTGTGCCTGATTAACTTTCTTAATGTTGCTGGGACCAGGTTTCCTGCCAGCACAGTGACTTCTGCAACTGAAGTAGTGTCATCACTTGCCTGGAAAACTAAAAGATTCACATAAGGTGCTGGTAGTGTGAAATTCATACATGTGTCATCATATGAGGATTTATAAAAGACTTCAGGTCACTAATTAAAAGTTGGAAAGGCCTCGAATATGACTTACAGCAACAGGTAGTCACACCTCGGCTCTCTGTGCTGTACCTCCTACTGGGGTTTAGAAAGGCGCTCGAGTTGCAGATGGTGAAAAGAGCAACAACTAAATATGTCATCACAGGTAGATGACAACTGTGTGGCTGCATGGGAGCTGAGTTTATACAATGCTCCTTTCAGGATGTGCCAACAAAGATTGTAAGAAGAATTTAGTTATACACTTTCTCTACAATTGAAACTGTAAACAAAGAAATACTGGGTCAGTATTTCTGCTGTGTATCTTGGGCCTTGACCCTGCTGTGCTGTAATGAAATATTTATATTAATCCTACAGAGAGGAACCAAAGAAAGAGAAATCACAACTGGGTGAATTACATACCCATCTGTTACCACCTGAAGCAAAGAAAGAAACGTATGGTGAATCGCCAAAAGGTGGGAGTTGGCATCTGTAAACCGAAAGAGACTGAAGCTCAGAATTGAATAAAAAAATGTAATGCTGTCTGAATACCAAAAAACTAATAGCTGCTGCAAACTGTAAAACTATAGATCGTCCTTGAGCTCCTTTCCATTCAAAAATTTGTAAATGAAGAATAGAATTTCAAAAAGAAAAATCTGTCATGATGATATTAATGCCTGTTGTGGGGTGGCTGTATAGTATAGTAACAACTATACTATACATGACAGTGTCACAAAGGAAACTTGCTTTTTTTTTTGCAACTGCTTTTAATTAAGGTAAAGTTTTTTCCTTTTAAATGATTACTTCACATAATATACATTGACATTTTGATCATGTTGACGGTGATGATGACTAAGCATTTTACATTTACATATGCTCTTTTTTTTTTTACTTCACTGTATATGCATCTCAATTTGATCCTACTGTATTTCTATTGTATTTCATTTTTTTTTCTTTTTTCATTTGTTAGGATTCTTCTGCTAAAGTTTTTCTTGCACTTTGCTTCAATGGTTTTAATGTTTTATGTAAAAAACTTAGATTGATTTCAATTAGACTAAATGTGCGACACAATAAACTTGCCTTGCCATTGCCTTACTTTGCCTTCCATTGAGTATGAAGTCAATTTAATTCCATTTAAAGCTTTATTTGTATCGCACCAATCTACAGAAGTCAGATCAAAGCACTTTTGCAGACACAGTCCAATTTGCTACAATAAGTACGGTAGTCCAATTATAACTCAGTTAAAACAAAATCATAATATCATCCACATTAAAGGAATAAATAAAGTTTTCATTCATTTCATTAATTCATTTCATTAGTCTAATTAATAAAAACTGTGTTCATATAAATTCATTCATAAAAAATAAAAGTGGTTATCAGCATGTTGGGTCATAAACTTCATTTTAAGCAACAGCTGTGGTTGCTCTTTGATTTGGAGCTTTCAGGTATGTTAACATACCAAGTACGAAAACCATAATCAGTGTTAGAGAAGCAATTGTTGCCCATCAATCAGGGAAGGGCCATGATGTCATCTCCAAACTATGGTCATTTTGTGTCTCCAAGAATTCAATATTCTGTGGGTCCCTGAAATATGAGGCACAATGATCCAAAACACTGGCAGTATGGGGCTCTCTGCTATAACAATGTCTGTCATGAGTTATACTATTTTTACAGACTGTTTCCCCTTTCTTCTTTTTATATAAAAAACAAAACATTTCAGGCATTGCAATAGCTTAAAGGGACAAGAGGCAGGAATTGTGAAAAATAAACAAGCATGTCCAGTTTTTTAATACTAATGGGTGATGAAGCGTTAAAAACCAAAAAGAACGAGCCCACCCACATCTCTCTCCATTGCCTTGAACAGGCTGTGTGCTGCATAATGCACTGCAATTCGGTGGCCGAATTTCCTGTGCAGTCCTGCGGACGTAACGTCAAATGACACTGCATCCGTGTCTCCGATAGTTTTGATACAGGATGAAGATGGTCACGGTGAATTCAAACACTGTAAGGGATAGTTATGGATTCTTCTGCTGTCAGCAAACGATCCAGATCAACTCAAAGACACTAAAAAGTGTAACTATGAAGAAAAAGACTTTATCAGCATAGTAAATTTAAATTTAAATTTAAGCTTTAATTTGTGCACGCTCCTGTGACGGCTTGGCTCGTGGCTGCAGTGACCCGCAACGCCAGTAGCGAGTCTCATTTCTTAATCTTGCCACTATTCCCTTTAAGTGTTTTTGTGGCCACTGAATGGTTGAAGGCAAAAGCACAGCAAGATGAATGCAGTTCCAAATTACAGAAAACCATAGAAAAAAAAAATTCTAGAAAGAATGAAAATGAATGAACATGTGGAATATCATGATAAAACCTATAATTTTACAAAAGTCAGTCATGGTACACAGTCTTTGCTGGTATAACAGACTGACAGATGTGACTCGTGCTGTATATGGACTGCTTCATCCACCTCAGAGTGGATCAGAAGCCCAAATGAGGAGAAACATGTCTAATGGTAACAAATTTATATCCAACTCCAGTGTGAATATGAAATATAAATAAAGCAGAGTTTACCTCGGAGACATTGAGAAACATGAGGACTCAGTAATGTACCTTAACAAGCTCCTCCATCAAGCTTTGCTCAGTTTTAATCAAAATATCCAAACAGCCATTTCAAAGCAGCTGTCTCCCACCACCTGTGATATGCTATCATAATGACTGAATACCTTTAAAAAATAGAAAAATACATGGTCTGTGTAACACATTCATTAAAAGGCAATAAACTAGCATGTAATAAAGTGTCTTGCAATTAAGGGAGAGGGGTGCAACTGTGTGATAATAATAATAATAAAAACACTTAGGGCCTGATTTACAAAGAATCCAAATAAAGACCGCAAATTTCTTAGCGCACGCTATTTCTTAGTGCGGCAGTTTCTTCAGCGTTTGCGGCTGATCAACGAAGATTACTCACGCAATTGATAACAGGTGCAAACAGCAGTATTTAAATGAGGATTTAGTGCGCGCAATTACTTTGACATGGAAAGCTCTGGAGAGCAAGGAGGCCGCAAGCGCAAAATGAAATTCGACCCAGTTGAAGTCGAAATATTAGTAGAGGAGGCAAATAGAAATATTTCCGAACTCGAGAAAAAAAATCTAAATGTCACTAAATGTCTCTGTATTCGGATGAACTTTTGAAACATTATAGAACTCATTGAGATCCTTTCTTGTATTTTTTTTTTTTAACAAACACTCAGGCCATTTGTATGGAGTTATGGAAAAAAAATATCCAAAAATTTGGCCTATTAGGGTGATATTCATGTAAGACTGTTTAGGCGTTGGTAAGGAGGTTTGATGTTCACCATGGGGTGTCGGTCAGAACACACAGGACTCACCTGTGCTGTAAACTGTTTTTACTGGTCACTCTTAATCACAACAGCACAGTAATGTAACAAACGACAGGCTTACAGGTGAGGAATTCCAGTGCTAGTTAAGGTAAATGTCTGGATGGAAGTGAGTGTGGTCTATAAACACAGAAATACAAAGCCACGAGGAACATTCGTTCGGCAAATAAACACATTTAAGGTATTAATTATTACTGATAAATACCTTACAGGACTAAACATGCATATGTGTTCAAGGCTAACAGTTACAGTAACTGGCATGTAACAGGTCAGCTAGCTTAATAGCATAAAAAGGCACATGGTGAATGAAGGAACACTTCTGAATAAGCAAATCTGTTAAATAACATTAAAGGCTAAATAAACATCCTTTCAGGCAGAAATACAAGTTACAGTTCTTCACAAAAGCACAGTTCACCATATTTAACTGGCTAGAAGCAGGGTCTGAAATTAACGCTCACCAGGCGCCAAATGCGAGTAAATTTTCCGTTTGGCGAGTAAATCTCAGAGGTCTATTCGCCACATGGCGAGTAAATGTTTATATCAAAATAGTCATGCTTTTAAATCTTCATTTTGTTGGATTTCTTTATGTTGCTCTACCGTCTACATGTTTCATCGACGTGCGTGTTAACTAACACAGACACAAATCACCTTTGTGACATGAGACCCCCCATTACGTTACCTCCGTTTACTAAGAAGTAGCGTTTACTAAGTAGCGCAAATGTGGTGATTTTGAGCAGGAGTTAGTTGGCCATCCATAAGAAAGCACGGTGAACTGAAGAATATACCAGCAGATTTACACGCCAACCAGAAAGTTCAGTGAGAAGTGGCACTTTGGAGGAGTCGTAAGACACCGGCTGCACTAGTCAGGGTTTGCTCCATTTACTGACCTGGCGACTGAATGGTAAGTCAAAAGGGCGGAGTTTTTACTCATCCGCTAAGATCTGATGTTGTGTTGTTCCAACTAGATAAATAACGATGATACCTTTATCGAAGCTCGGTAGATAAGTATGAGCATTAAAATGGTTCCTGGAACAACTTGTGTTGGATTCTGATTCTGTTCAGCTGCAGCAGCAACATCATGTCATAGTCCACCTGCTTTACACTGTTTTTGTCCTTGTTTGTTAAAGGAGTGATGACATAGCGGTAAAAACTAGTTTATGTTGTTGGCATTACTGTATAATACTCCAAAGAAAAAAACAGCATTTTTTACAGCGGAGTATTGTTTTAAAACGCCAGACCTCCCTTCCTCAGTAATACAGTTGGGTCCGGTGATGAAATGGAACTTTACCCGGAGACCACGTTGACTTCATTTTGATTGGCTACACCTTTTTTGGCTATGACCTTATTTGGAGAATCTAGGTCAAGCTGCGGTCGGACTTTGCTAAAGGCTAACTGCTAGCAACATGGGCACTTCAGACAGTGAGCTACGTTTATCGGAAAAGACAGCATTTACAAAATAAATAAACTTACAGGTAATGACAAGGTTGTGGCCGCCTCCCTCAGTGTTGCTGCAGAAGTTTTCTTTTAAATCCATTTGTTTGAAAATCCAGACCTGACTGCACAGAAGTTACTACTAGGGTTGTCAAAAATATCGATACTCCGAAAAGTATCGATACTGAAACGCGGTATCGACAACGATACTAATTTGCCATGGTATCGATACTACAGTGCATGCGCACTCGACAGGCAGCAGCCGGCAGGTAAACAGCGGCTGACCGACCGACAGGCAGGCAGAGAGCCTGACAGCTCAAGTTACAGTTCTTCACAGAAGCACAGTTCACCATATTTAACTGGCTAGAAGCAGGGTCTGAAATTAACGCTCACCAGGCGCCAAATGCGAGTAGATTATCATTTAGTATAAATGTTTATTCTTTTTAATTACAATTTTGTGTTGTTAAAGCATCTTTCCGTCTGCAAATGCTTTCCCCTCCATTTAAGCAGCAAATAGTTGTTAAGGGGGTTTCAAAACATTGAAACAAGTAAAAAAAAAAAAAAAAAAATACTGGGAGACACTGTCAGATCTCCTTATTGTCCAACTGTGTTATCAGGCAGCAATGACGCTCCCACCATGCTGTAATGCTGCAGGACTGTCAGGACCAGGAGACCAGACTTCATGGACTGTGTGAAAGCACCAAGTGGAGAAAGAGGAGTCTGACTCGGAAGTTTCAAATAAATAAATTAAAAAAATGACAAATTCACTAAATACAATGTTTTTCTTCTTCGTGTTGTTTTTTTCAGTTTGCATCCAGCATAACACTGTATTAACGGCCTAAAGATATTTGTGTGTAAAATGGTTTAATATTTTGGCCGGTAAAAAATATGCTTGGCCGACAGATTTTTTTTTTTTATCTACCAGCCAACTTGGCCGGTGAGTCAAAAAGTTAATTTCGGACACTGGCTAGAAGTCTGTCCAACAGTCTTCTCTCCTCATGCTCACTGCTGCTCATAAGTTTAATTTCTTCGCTCTGACAATCATGTGCTCAGTTGCGCAGCTGCACACTTCTGCCACAAGGGGGCACTCACGCCTCATCAACTGCCTTTCCAATATGGCCGATCTAACAATGATAAAGAATCCTTCCTGGGTCCAGAAGGTAATCCGGATCACCACCAAAATTTTATGGGTTTGTTCTTGGGCTGAGACACAGAGCTGGTGAAAATTTCAGGTCAATCCGTCCAGTACTTTTTCTGTAAAGTTGCTGACAGACAGACAGACAAACCAACTCAACCAAAAACATTACCTCCTTGGCAGAGGTAACAATCCATTTTATGTAAAAGCGCCTTTCAAAACACCCAAAGACACTGTACAGGGAACAACAACAACAAAACAGAAATAACAAACAGGACAACATTGTGATGCAACTTTATGCTGGATTAGATTAATTAGAGTTAATTGGGATTTGTGATTTTTTTCTTTTCCACCCTTTTTTAGTGTGGCTGATTCATTAAAATGATGATAACAATAAAGCCCCTTTCAAATTAATCTACCCATTTCCCTGTTTAAAGGCATTTAAAAAAATTCTAGTCCCACTCTTACAAATAAATAACCTGTCCCATTGCACTGCTTTATTTTTCATTCCAGGATTTTTAATGTCACAGGCTCAGTGGATATTTCTGGCTCTCTCTGCATTTTGTAGGTCGTAATAAGGCTGGGTTGTGCTTGTATGATTGACAGGGGGTAGGCATCGTGTTTTAGACAGCACTCAGAAATGTACTGATGGGTTTCAAAATAAGCAAACTCGGGACAATAAAACTCCTGCAAGACCGAGTTTCAGATTATCGAAACAACTGGAAAGTTGGCTTACATCATACCAGTAGCCATGTTATTTTTAACCATACTGGCAGTTCATTCGGAAAAATATGGTCTGTATTAATTTTGATAGTGATGTGCAGGTGTGGCATACTGAACTTGTATTTGAAAGTAACAAAAAACATCAGCAAACATTTTGAGTAAACAAGTTAACTAGTGCAAAACATACAGCAAAATAGTTTAAAAGCATAGATTATTTGTCCTTGACTTCTTATGTCACTGAACCTTAGAAAATCTGCATTACTCCATGGTGCAAAAACCTAGGTGCATGCACTAGGAGGCAGTAGCTTGCAACAGCAACTGATTAAACCAGATTTATTTGGCAGAATTGTATACAGTTTAGTTTTTTGTGTATTACTATTTTCATTTAAATTTTTCAAGTTATTATATTATTACCCCCCATAGCTATGAAGATCCTAAATAAGCTTATTCACAAGTTGCATAAATAGATAAATCATCTGTTCAAAATCTGAGACTATGTTCACATGGTTGGTCATAAAGGAGTGATGACATAGCAGAAAAAACTGGTTCATGTCGTTGACATTACTGCATATGTAAATACTCCAAAAAAAAAAAAAAAACGGCACTTTTTACAGCGGGGGGATGTTTTGGCACGCTAGCCCTCCCTTCCTCAGTAAGAGTTGGGCGCGGTAATGATATGCAGCTTTACCCGGAGACCAAGTTGACTTCTTTTTGACTGGCTACACCTTATTGACTGACGTGTGACAAACCACTATCCCCAACGCCAGAAAGTTCAACCTGACGTGCGAATGAAGTGTCTTATTTGCGCGAATCATTCGCTCCATTCACGCGTGTTATTTGCTCCATTCACACAATAAAAATGCCCGAATCAAGCAAGTAAACATCCATCATTTGCAAGTTGAAATCTAGGCGCATATGCGAATGGAGGCGTCCGGTGTGAACACGGGGTAGAGAGTTTTATGCAATGAAATTATGTGAAAGCAGCCAGATTCTAGCTTCTGTGTTGCATGATGCGGTAGCCTATCAGATGTCATAATGATTCTGCTACTGTTAGTGATGATGATGTTTTAGTGTTTTTCAGTGCTTTCAGCAGGTTATTGCACATTATGTATTGGTAACTTATTACACTTGACTCATTACATTTTATAAGTCAACATTTTTCACTCAATAAATTTACATACTGTAATCTTAACCAGTGCCAGAAGTTTTTAATCTTATTTTTGTTTCATTTCTTCATCAATATAATTTATTATTGTTTTGAAAGCATTTCTTTCCTGTACTCCTGTTCTTAAGTTTTTGTTATATCTAATATTGCCCTTGCATTCAAGATATTAATGACGCTATAAAATCATGTGGTTTTCTTTAAAGGGACCATCGTATCAACAGGAAAAATTTTGGTATCTCCCATCTCTAATAGTATCTGAAAATGATGTCCAGAAAGGTGTGTGTGTGTGTGTGTGTGTGTGTGTGTGTGTGTGGGGGGGGGGGGGGGTTCTCTCTTCAGGAACCTGAGAGATGTGTCTCTTACAGTTGTTCCAGCTACTCCTCACCAAAGCCCCTTCAAAAATCTTCTCCATTGAAAGGTTGGCTGCCAAGAAATCATTCAAGAGGGGAGACAGGTAGAAAAGGCTGAGACATATCAAATGACACGAGCTGAACTGTTAATAAGTGGCAACAGGTCTTGTAGAGGAATGAATCCTACCCTGAGCCCAGACCTCAATTTCATTGAAGCTGTATGGGATCATCTTCTTGACAGAGAACAGGACTACAGACATCAAAGCTCATTAAAATTGTACAAATTTTGGTTTTGCCATACACATTATCTCCAAACATGCTGCAATATATATATATATATATATATATATATATATATATATAAAGATGTAGACGTTCAAGATTTTTACACAGAACATTTTTGGTTTTTACATTTAGTATTCTTATGAGGTTGTCCCTCTGCATCAGTTTCTTAGCTGCAGTGAAAGAGATTATTTTTCTAAGGCATTTTCCTAGGGCAGTTTGAGTCAAATCTTTTTAATGCTCTTAGACAAAAGCTCGAAGATAGGGCAGCTGAGTGGAATCTATAAGCAGTAAGCTACAGGAATCCTGCTTTTGGTTTCCCCCCATCTGTAATATTGCTGTCTTTGCCAACTTAAGTCTTTGATGTCTCTGTTTTTACTCCTTGGATCTTCCAAATTACCCAAACTGTTTACTGCCATGCCAGTGCTGTTTTTGCCCAGATGGAGACTGTGTGCTATGTGAGAGAAAAATAAGGGACACATTTTAAATAACTAACCTCTCTCCATGATCATTTGAAAAATCAGGATTTTGTTATTACATATAAGCTGATAGAAGATGTTTTGGAAGTAACTTGAAGTCAAAATGTACTCTTATTAGGCCACATTTTAGTCACTATTTCTTTTCACTGTCTAATCTGGCAGAACCATTGAGAACAGGTTTAGCGGGAATTTGGCTGTATCATGATACAGCATATGTTAGTATAGAGAGTAGGAGAAAATCAAGCAGATGTGAAGGACTGATACTGGCTGGCTATTATCAGCTGTGTCCAAGATCTTCTACTTCCTTGTCTTCTCTAATGTTTATTGGCATTTGGGGTACCAGCTAATAGGGACATGACTGCCAAAAACTGAAGTGGCTCAACTACGACTGTCAGTGATCAAACCAAACAGCCTAAAAAGGTCATGGTCATTATTCAAACAGATCAACCTAAGTAATGGAATTAGTAGCTGTCTCTGTCTTATGAATTTTTAAAAAAGTCTGTTGATCGACTGAGTTAATCTCAAAACGTTTCACATGTGTAATCTCTGATGCTGGGGATTATTGTTGCTAAAAGGCTCATCCTGATGGACTGGAAATCAACCTCCCCTCCCTCCTTTCAGAGATGGCTGACTGGTATGACCTCTGTCATACAAATGGAGAAACTTCGGTTTACGAGGGCTAATTCACTTGAAAAATTCTCAACTATTTGGGATCCATTTCTGACCCACCGGGATATGATCAGAACAAGGTGAGAGCCTCACCAGAAATTTACCTGGGACTTGGTTGAGACAATGTGTATACTCTGCTTATCTGTGACTGGCAGATTTGTTATTCTTTCATTCATTTGCCTGTTGTAACTGTTTATTATTATTTATTTTTATGTCTGAGCCTGATTGTTGATTGTTGTTGTTTTTGTCTACCTCCACTGAAAATTGCATAATAAAATATAAAAAAAAAAAAAAAATGAAAAAAAAAAAAAAAAGTGTCATATGTGTAAGGAGGGCCAGCTTCCACCTCTCTGCAAGCACATGGAGACAAACACCAGTGAAGATGGTTTACCATCGTGATTCCTGTTCTCTTTGCATGTGATTGCACTTGGTTTGTATTTCTCCAAGTCTGGAGACCAATTAAACTCAAGAAATCTGCCCGAGACCATTAGTGTAAAACAGTGTCCTTGTCAGGGGGTGGTTAGTACCATACAAACCGCATAATGTAATGTTGGCTTGATCTGTATTTTGAATGGTCTAATCAATTATTTGTTGCCAGGTTGGGGATGTTTTTATATCTGAATGTGCCCTTTAGCTCACCAGAAAAAAAGGTGTAAGGTGCTGTGGAGGTGAGCTGTTTACTGGTAATTTCCTTTTCTGGCATTAGTCCTGGAACTAATTGGACTAAATAAATACTCTGTGGACTAATTTGATTCAATTGTGTTCGGTGTCTGTCAATATGCCCGCCCTTCAGTTGCTTCCTGGCTAAATTCATCTTGTTAGCTTGGAGTCTGTCTCTCCCGCAGGTTAGCTGACTGATGGAGACAGGCTATAAAAGGTAGCTTTAAAATGCAGCGAAATTAGGTGGAATGAAGTACTGCTTGCAAAGACGGACTAAAACAGGGTTGTATTCAAGTTCTTTCTCACAGACAAAACACCGAGAGAAGTTATCAGAAACTGATATACACCCAGAGGAATGCATATAAAAAGACACACATACACACACACACACACACACACACAGTCATGCAGAAATTGACTCCAATTAGCTGCCGCTGGTCTCTCTCCTTCCCTCATCAGTGCAAGAGTGAGAGCCTCATCATTAAGAGCATGCTTAATGACGGCAGGACTAACCCTCTCTGATGCAGGGACTCTCTGATATTCTGGAGGTAATCCTGCTCACCTTCCATGCGCCTGCCCCACCAACGAGGCTTTGCTTTTATTCTTGCTCTCTTAGTCCTCATTTCTTTGAATGTCTTGGCTTTACATGTAGAAATGTAATACACTGGAAAGTGCCATCATATATTACCGTCTTTTTTCTATAAAATGCTCCTTTTATGCTTTAACATGGCTTATTCTTGCTTTACAACAGTAAAAAGGCAGGGATCTATAAATATGAATAAACTCCGCCTCTCCTGTCTGCCACACCTGACAACATTGCAAGTGAGCAAGCCCAGTCTTATGTATGAACTCGCTAAGCTACAGAAGGGAAGACAAAAGAGCTGTCAACGATCACAAAGTGTGTGATTTTACAAGCAGAGAGAAACTCAACACCTAATTTATGAATCAGAAGGTCCCAGAACCTGCACCTGGGGAGCTTTTCTTGCATTACAATGATGTGACAGGTTGTTGTCAGCTCGTGAATCTTAGCATCTTCACTTCACCTATTCCTCTGCTCCTGTTTTAAAGTGTGGCTATACGGTCCTCCCCTCTACATGTGTTAAACACCCACATACAATGAGCTAAAAAAGAGGAAAGTGACAAAGCACAAAGTTGGGGCTGTTCCGTTTTTTGAGGTACAGTAAATTAAACACTGCTCTGCCGAAGCAGATTTAAAAACAGGAGCAAACGGAGGTTTGCGCCTGTTGTTCAAAATAACCCACTATTCAAATTGCATGTCTGCTGTAGATGAATATGCAATCTGGGCGTTTCTGCCAGAATGTGCAAAATAATGGGAGGAGACTATGCAACCAACTCAGCTTTGTACACACAATGGCCCTCATTTATCAAACGATCGTACGACGAAAATCTGTGCGTACGACCATTTCCACCTGAGACTCGGCATTTATCAATTTGAACGTGAGCGTAGGATACGATCAAAGGCGCGACAGCTCTGAGTTCGTGTACGCAAGTTTGAGTCAGTGAGGGTTTGCAAAACTGTTTTCAACAGGACAGAAAATATTTATTAACCAAAACCTGAAGCTGTCGATTAAACATAAGCATTCACATATCAGCACTAAGAATGAACCCATTTGTAAAGAAAAAGAAAAAGGAAAAAGGGAATGTAGAACGTAGCCTATTCCTAAATTGCAAAAATAGCTGCGACTGAATTTAAATCCTCCATTTATCTCCACAAATTATTAAAATCATTTACATACAGTTCTTGGAGACAAGTGCTTTTCACTCTTCGTCCATCTCCTCACCCCGCTGGTAAACCTGCACATAGGAGCGCAGGTAGGCATCATTGCGCACGCGCAGGTGCCAGGTGGAGCGCTGCTTCGGGCTGCAGGAAGGCAGGTGGGTGTCGGACGGTCCGACTCGGACCCGGCGGGATGAAACGCTGCTTTAGACTCTGAGAAAATCTACAATATTACTCCTGTCCTGTGCAGTGCTGCACATCGCTCGGACCGCTGGAGAGTTTTGATACGCAGTCAGAGGGAAGATGCGCCGGCAGCCGCTCTGCAGCCCCCACTGGGCTAAATGGGGGCCGCTGCTGGGCCGTCATTTCTAATAACTAATCTATACGTTAAAGTTGTATAAGTGCTGAGTCCGTAGACTGTCCCTTAGTTTTGCAAAGGCAAGTTATCATTTTTTTTTGTCCCTGTCCGGTTCAGGCTCGGATCTGGCCGGCATCCACCTGTCACCTGTTAGAGCGCATGGAGGGGAAACATCTTTTGGTGTTATGTTTCATATTGGACTACTTTTTCTTGACCCATTGACTAAAGAATTGTAACGCTGCCATCGGATGCAGTGTTGCCAACTCTTCGAGAAGAGAAGTCGCTATTGGTTGACCCAAAAGTCGCCAAGAAGTCGCCAAATGACGTCACCAACTCACTAATGTGTTTACGCGCATGCGTGTAATCCTACACTGGCTTTCAGCATTTATTTTGAAGAGGTTGAAATGTTTCTTTGCAAGGGTACTAAAGAGCTGACATACACGTTTGGAGTCATGGTGCAAAGAAGACCCAGTTGTGCCCACAAGGCATCATGGGAAATAATGTAGATGAGGAGGCGTGGTCGGGCACATACTATTGGCTCAGGAGGGCTGCTGTCTGCAAAGGAACAGCGGAAGTAGTGAGTGAGTGCCGATAAACAGGGGAGGGAGGGGGCTGACGGAAGGCGGCTCCTGATAAACGGGTGGAGCGATATAAACTTTACCTGTCTCCATGATCGCTAAGAAAAGTCGCTAGATTTGTCGCTAGTCGCTTTTTGAAAATAAGTCGCTAGAGGGTCTGAAAAGTCGCTAAATATAGCGACAAAGTCGCTAAGTTGGCAGCAATG
>JALJCO010003166.1:0-312042 GCA_023101725.1 Atherinomorus stipes
GAGGTGTGGGGTCATGGCCAGATAAATTCCTGAAAGATTGGTGCCCCTGAGTTTCTCCCTTTAAGAAATATGACACTGGAAACATCACATTTTCAGCACTCAGCATCAAAAGCACAAAGGAATCTTGAGAATTGCGGCCTTTTGACTGGTCCAGCTTGGCTCCCATTGACCCCACAGAGCCCAAATTTGCTACATGCATCCAGGACTATCCCCTGATGCTACCCTGAGAGTTTGGTGGTGCTACCTAAAAGTGTTGTGGGTACAGACCATGTCATATTCAAGGATGGCCACAAATTAAGGCTGTTTTGTGTATTTTCCATGTTGTCAAACTTTGACCTTTGAACCCAGGGGTCTCAAAATTTACACAGAGGTGTGGGGTCATGGCCAGATAAATTCCTGAAAGATTGGTGCCCCTGAGTTTCTCCCTTTAAGAAATATGTCACTGGAAACTTTACATTTTCAGCACTCAGCATCAAAAGCACAAAGGAATCTTGAGAATTGCGGCCTTTTGACTGGTCCAGCTTGGCTCCCATTGACCCCACAGAGCCCAAATTTGCTACATGCATCCAGGACTATCCCCTGATACTACCCTGAGAGTTTGGTGGTGCTATCTAAAAGTGTTGTGGGTACAGACCATGTCATATTCAAGGATGGCCACAAATTAAGGCTGTTTTGTGTATTTTCCATGTTGTCAAACTTTGACCTTTGAACCCAGGGGTCTCAAAATTTACACAGAGGTGTGGGGTCATGGCCAGATAAATTCCTGAAAGATTGGTGCCCCTGAGTTTCTCCCTTTAAGAAATATGACACTGGAAACATCACATTTTCAGCACTCAGCATCAAAAGCACAAAGGAATCTTGAGAATTGCGGCCTTTTGACTGGTCCAGCTTGGCTCCCATTGACCCCACAGAGCCCAAATTTGCTACATGCATCCAGGACTATCCCCTGATGCTACCCTGAGAGTTTGGTGGTGCTACATAAAAGTGTTGTGGGTACAGACCATGCCATATTCAAGGATGGCCACAAATTAAGGCTGTTTTGTGTATTTTCCATGTTGTCAAACTTTGACCTTTGAACCCAGGGGTCTCAAAATTTACACAGAGGTGTGGGGTCATGGCCAGATAAATTCCTGAAAGATTGGTGCCCCTGAGTTTCTCCCTTAAGAAATATGACACTGGAAACATCACATTTTCAGCACTCAGCATCAAAAGCACAAAGGAATCTTGAGAATTGCGGCCTTTTGACTGGTCCAGCTTGGCTCCCATTGACCCCACAGAGCCCAAATTTGCTACATGCATCCAGGACTATCCCCTGATGCTACCCTGAGAGTTTGGTGGTGCTACATAAAAGTGTTGTGGGTACAGACCATGCCATATTCAAGGATGGCCACAAATTAAGGCTGTTTTGTGTATTTTCCATGTTGTCAAACTTTGACCTTTGAACCCAGGGGTCTCAAAATTTACACAGAGGTGTGGGGTCATGGCCAGATAAATTCCTGAAAGATTGGTGCCCCTGAGTTTCTCCCTTTAAGAAATATGACAGTTTTCATGTTGTAAACTTTGACCTTTGAACCCAGGGGTCTCAAAATTTACACAGAGGTGTGGGGTCATGGCCAGATAAATTCCTGAAAGATTGGTGCCCCTGAGTTTCTCCCTTTAAGAAATATGACACTGGAAACATCACATTTTCAGCACTCAGCATCAAAAGCACAAAGGAATCTTGAGAATTGCGGCCTTTTGACTGGTCCAGCTTGGCTCCCATTGACCCCACAGAGCCCAAATTTGCTACATGCATCCAGGACTATCCCCTGATGCTACCCTGAGAGTTTGGTGGTGCTACATAAAAGTGTTCCTTTAAGAAATATGTCACTGGAAACTTTACATTTTCAGGACTCGAACCGGGCATCGGAAAAGCACAACACCACAGGCGCTCACCCCAAATATTGACAAAAGTAATAATAAATAAAAATTCTATGAAAATCTTGACATTGATTTTTAATTGTGGTTTGAAAGAAATATTAAATACAAACACAAAAAATAAGCATGATGGGGCTTTGAAGCTAAAATTTTGTTGAGCAACCCTTTGGCAATCACTGCAATTATGTGTTTTCTCTGATGTTTAAAAACACTTCTACACCTGTTGACAAGTATTTTGGTTCACTCTTCATGGGAAAGGTGTTCTAAATGTGTCTGGGCCATTTTTGTTAATTTGTTTTTAATTATTAATTTCAACCACAGTTCAAAAGCAATATTGTACTTCTGCAGGACTCTGCAGGGCTGCACGGTGGCATGGTGGTTAGCACCGCAGCCTCACAGTAAGAAGGTTGCTAGTTTGAGTCCCAGCTGGGGATGGGGCTCAAACAATTCCAACAGCAGCCTTTCTGTGTGGAGTTTGCATGTTCTCCCCATTTATGTGTGGGTTCTCTCCAGGTACTCCGGCTTCCTCCCACCATCCAAAGACATGCATGTTAGGTTCATTGGTTACTCTAAATTGCCCCTAGGAATGAATGTGAGTGTGAATGGTTGTTTGTCCCTCTGTGTTGGCCCTGTGACAGACTGGTGACCTGTCCAGGGTGTACCCTGCCAGATAATTGTTTGTGTTTCCTTTGTGGTTAATATCTTGGAAATATCCTCTGCGATAAATTAAGTATTTTCAATAAACTCCCTAAGTGACTGGAACCCGTATTAAGCATTGACAGATTAATAGACCCAGTCCCTTCAAGATTTCCGCTCAACACTCGCGGACGATGTAACGAGGCCTCGGTAAGTGTGGTCACGTGACTTTCGGCATGCCGAGACTTCCACCAAAACAGTGCTTGCAAGACTTCAGGTTCATAAGATTGAGGCGGTGTCGAGCAGAAGGGCTCGAGCATAACATCCCTACTTATTGGTACTGCTTGTTCCCTTTTTGGTTCATAGACTAGGTTTGTGTTGGTTTTTTCCCATTTTGGTCCCCCTTTTCAGTGTTAGGCTTTGTCTGTCTTTCTGCTGTATTTGTTCCTTTGAGCAGCATCTCTAACTCCATCTCCTTTTTCAGTTTACAGTTTTCCAGGTTTTGTTTTTACCTTGATTCACCTTCATGAGCAATAAAACATCTTTACTCCACCTGAAACCAGTCTTTTGTTTGCGTCCCAAAACCCTAACAGAGCTGGGACGTAAATGTATATTTGTCTTTCATTTCTATACTATCATATACATATATATTCATTCATGTCTTTATTTTTTTTTTTTATCTATATTTCTATACCAACCCATACATTTTTTTTTTTTTTCTCCCTTAAGCTACTCCTAAAAGGATAAATAAAGTTGTCTGAAATCTTAAGTCTGAAGACTTGTGGAACGATGCTTTTGATGAGGCGGAGAAGTGGAGGTGTCTGGTTATAATGCCCTGAAATGATGCTGGCTTGTTTCGCAGCCAGGGGCCCTCGACACCTTGCAGTCATTGAGTTATGACCTCCTCTGTATACACAAGCATTCTACAGTCAAATGTGAGGCAATCTATCTGACATCTAAAGCTTGGCTAAAATTTACAGGACATTTATCCCAAAGCAGAAAAACAAAAAGATAGAACGCAGATGTGTCAAAGTGCCAGGACCTTAAAACTAAAAGAACATTCTAAAGAGAGAACTGAATTCTTTACCAGCAAAGTTAAAAAACGGATAACGTTATGAAGGTAAGAATTACTTTCACTTGCAGTATAGCTGATGAAACTATTTTAACTAGATATTAAGCCACAAAATTAACCAAGTTTTTCCGCACATGCCTGTAAATTCTGGTTTAGTTTTTACTTTATAAAAGTTGAAGAACTTGGAATGTGGTGTTGAGGTTCTGATACATACAAACTTAAAAGCTCCCATCCATCTTTTCTTATTCCTGCTCATTGATAGATATCACTGGCAATCATATCACTAACATACACAACAGCTATTCAGAGATTGTCAGTCATCACTTGCCTTGCAAATCTGCCTACAGTGAATCGTTGTTAAAAGATGGAGCTCATAACTTCCTTTCTAATGCTTGGTTAACTTTCTTTAAGGGTCTAATTTAAAGCAAACCGTGAAACCCATTTGTTAATGTTCCATCAAGGACTCCCCTCTAACAAAGACCCCAGGGCAGGGGAGAAATCAATTATTGTACAGTACAAACCTACGGGTGAATGTAATAGCACATTTTGGCTGCTTGCCACCTCGAGAGAGTGACTGTGACAACATGACAGGCATCACCTCCTTCACCTTAACACTGATACACAAGGTTTTATTCTAAATAATCACTCAGGACAGGGGTAATGGCTTCAGAGTTCATCCTCATAAAAGCACACAGATCGTTTGTTTAGTTTCAGTTTATTCCAAAAGCAGAGCTGTAACGTCACAAAGTGTCGTTTAAACATTTGATGTTAGCTCATTTAGCATCACATTTTCGTACCCATCCCCGGACTACTGCCGGAACTCTTCTTTGTCTTGAGTAAAAGTGTTAACTATTGTGCCTGTTTTCTAAAGAGTTTGTCCTTGAGTGTCTTCAAACAAGACCATCGATCATCAGTGGCTCTGCTGAGAACATTACATCTCTTCCCCCTTTTGTTTGTCTGGCATTTGAACATTTTTACTTATAAGTAAAGTTATCTGTTTTTGGATTTTTTTCATGTTCAAAAAGTTTATAGTTAAGTTTGGTTACCTTTTTGTTGTTTTTGTTTTCCTTTAATCTGTTAGAGATTTTATATACAGTAGCTACTCCTTATTCCACTAAACAGTGTCTGGGATTGTGCCACATGATTTTGTACATTATGCAGGCTCCTTTCCTACATTTTATTTATTTATTTACTTATTTATATTATATTTCCTTCTTTCTGTTTTAGAGATGTGTTTGTTTGTTCATTAATGATGTGTGTTTAGACCTGCCAAGGGACCACAGATGCAAATTATCTTGTAGCTATAATCTGATGCGGTGCATCACACAGTAATATTTATGTGTAAATTGTTCCCTGTTAACAGATGCTTGCTTTTCAGTAGTGCTTTGATGATGTTGGCACCGGAGAATGATGCTCCTGTACTCCAGGCCCAGGAACACAAAAGCATTTGTGAATCTTTCTTTTTTAGCCCCTCATGACAGAGTTTGAACTTGTGTTGTTGAATGCATTTGCAAGTCCCAGTGTTTTATTCTATCATTATTTTTTCACTTTCTTTTCTATAAAATATCTTAACATTTCTGAAGAAAATAAGTTGAATTCCACATTTTTCAGTAGCGAGTCTGTGGAACACATTACTTCCTACTGTGTGGTCTGCAAACAGTCTCTCCACTTCTAAATCATTGCTCAAGACTTACTTGTTTACCTTGGCCTTTGGCTGAGTACAGCCACCGTTTTGGAGTCTTAAGATGAATTTGTTCATTGTAGCTGTTCTTTTTTAAACAATTGCTGTTTTTTTTTTTTTTTCCATTGTGATTTGCATATGTGTTTGTAAAGCTTTTTGGAGGCCTTTGCTGCATGAATGCAATATATTAGGGATACACGATATTGGAATTTTGACCGATATCCGATTTGCCAATATTCTAAAACTAAAGTGCCTGATAACTGATATCAATGCCGATATTGAAGCTAAAAAATAAATTATGTAATATTCATTCCTTGTGCAAAATTAGGAAAATACCTCAACTTGTGTTATGTATAACAAGTATAACTTTATGGCAGTTGTTCAAACAAAACTAATAGGATATGTGCATATGTGCATGTGCATGTATATCCCAAAATGCCCTGGATTTTTTTCTCTCTGAGTAAAAAGTATAGAAAAAAAAAAAAAAAAACAGGGGATATTTGGTTATTTACACAAATGACCGGGTATAAACTCTGTTTACACAGAACATCCTAAAAGAAACTGTTTTTGAAAGTTTTAGAGTATGTAGAAAAGAAGTTTTTGAAGAAGTTTTTATATTTTTTAGGCTTTAGAAACAGTGGCCTGATTGGTTAAATATAGGTTAAATATCAGTGGGGTAGGGCCCATATAGGCCGATACCGATAGGGGGCCTATTATATTGTGCATCCCTACAATATGCATATAAAAATGTAACATTGACAAAATAGGCAACTATAATTCCTCAAATGTGCTCAAATACATGTGGATTTACATAAAGAAGCATGTCTTTACATACTAATGCAATTTGAAAAGCGCCAAAAAAAAAAGACCCTTGAGCTTCTGGACAACCAGAGATTAGTGAGAGAAAGTAGGTGAGCAGCTTTGCCTTAAATTCATGAGTCTCATTAAGCTGCTTAATTATAAAAAATGACATTTTTAGATAATAATTTAGGAACCGCCCACGTAAAGGTTTTTGAGCCAACTATGTTATCTGTGTGCATCTCTGCTGTTGGTGTCAATATGTCTTCACTACAAATAGTGAAGTCATTATTTCAATGGTAAAAAGAAAAAAAAAGAGAAGTCAAAGGAAAAATAAAAGGACCTCTCCTCTTTCACTCCTCTGCCAGCTCTGATAGATGTGTGACCATGACAGCTTCAAGTGTAGACGTGAAGCTGAACAGCAGGAGCCTTTTAACTTTATTAAACTGTCACACCAACGTTCTTCATGTGGCTTGCAGACATCAAGGGATTTAACATGGATGTTGGGAGTGAGAGGGGTTACAGTGAGTATTAAACCTCCTACAGCTTTCCTGGTTCACCTCTTCTTCCTCTGTCATATGACCCTCTTGTCTAGAAGCTGTTAGGTGTTACTGCTGATATTTAATGGCAAATGTCACATAGCAATGTCTCATCAATAGCCTGAGCAAAGTTAAATATCTCATAAAATAGGAATTCAGAGCCTTTTTCTTATGACAAGCCTATTTCACCGTCATTCACTATTTAAAATTTTTCATATTCCTTCTTTACTATTTAAGCCATGACTTACAGTAAATATGAGCATTATGAACGAGCAGAAAAAGGAATTTGCTGCTACCCTTTTCTGAGAAGATATACTCTACAGTTTATTAATTCTGTGGTGGATTTTTTGCATGCACTTATGTCAAGGAAAAAGAAACAATAATGCTAAATGAAATGCATAATTTGGATTTTTAATTCATCTAAAAGGGATAATTTTATCTGCAGGTAACTGGGACCTGTGTGTGTTGTTAACAAAAAAAAAAAAAGAAAGCTTGTTTGTATTTTATTTGCATTTCACAGACAGCAAGCAGCTGTTTGTAATTTTGCTGGAAGGAAACAATGAAAGCCAGTTATGAAGAGCACTTTGTTCATATAAGTTGTAGCTCTTTTTTGTGAAACAGCTATATTTTTATACAGCCTTTCAAACAATATAAATTACAATGTAAGAGCAAGGAGCTGTTTCATGCTTTAATTAAGAGTTTCTAGAAATGAATTTAAGGAATTAAGGATAACTCAACTGATCGAAAAAATGGGGATTTCAATGATTTTTCAGAGCCCTGAGTATCATTTTAAGACAAGTAATTTCATTTGCAGTGACAAAGCAAGATGATGATGGGAAAAGCCCAACTGGCTTCACTTTTAGCTCTTCAGATGTAACCACATAGCTTACTATGTCCACCCCCCCCCCCCCCGTCTTTGGTTCAAACAATGGTTGCAATCATTTAAAATGTTCAACTGGAAATAATATTGATACCGTGTATGTAGTTTAAAATTCTTCTACTTCTTCTTCCATGTGGAGTTGGAAATATTACAGCCAGTAAAATTGGGCAAGCATCTGAACCAACTTTGCAATTAAAGAATTAAGTCAAAATGTCCAGCTCATTGTCAAAATAGTGTGTAAACTGAGTTCCTAATCTTGAGGATAAAAATTACGTTTGTAGCTACTTTATATTGCCTCTCCCAATCAAGGTCCTTACAATTCCAGCTGTGGACTTCAAATAATCCAGGAGGAAAATGGCTCGTAAGCAGCTGGCCATTCTCCATGGTCGTATCGTTCAACTCAGTCCATCCAATCAAACTAGACTACTGATAAATGCTTCTTTTTCTAAACACACAGTTTTTAGTATAGTGGCATATATAGATGTGTTTGTGTTGACATGTCAAAATTTTCACTTCATGTTCACTTCCTAACTCAGATGTTGGCAGTTGAACTGGTCTGAAGGTAGAACCTAACTGTAGTTGGGTTTTTATTGTTGATTGAATGCACATTAAGGTATTTATGAGAAAAAGCCAGTGGTAATTGTACAGTAAATTCTTGACAAATTCCACTCACCCATCAATCGAAACAATCAAAAAGGTGTGAAATATGTGTTTTCCTGCAAAATGGACGCAACATTTATTTTTCTAGAGCTACAGGTTTTTAAGTTACAGGACCAGTGGGTACAGATACTGTATTCTGACGTTTGACTGTTTTGTCAGTTTCTGAATGCATCCATCAATGAACCGCGGGCTCCCTCACACTCATCGACCGCTGCAAACGTAATTGTGTCACTGAGGCATCGACAGAAACAAAAAGAAGTGGAGACACTGACGGGGGAATCTGTTGCCCTTGCACTGACAAACTGACAAATGTTCGCCAGCTTTTCTTTTCTCCTTTCAGTTCCACCTTCTTAAATATTTTAGGAAATAAAATCACAGTTCAACCCTTTGAAAAAAAAAAAGGGGACACACACACAGTCCTCTACCTACACATGCTGCCCATCGTGTCTTTCTCGCTCGACTGGATTCAACCGCATTTCCTGAGCTGACTGAACAGAAATGCAGAGACCTCATTTGTTCCCCCGAGGATTCTGCTGTTTGAGTCTCTACAGACTTGTTAGCTCATTCACTTCCACATCTTCTGTCAGATCAAGTTCTCCCCTTGGATTGAGGCCACTTGAACATGTTGGCAATGTCAGCCATGTCTAACTGTGTTTCTGGTGTGTAGCTCTGATGCTTTCTCTGGTGCTGTCAAGCAATGACATCATTCAACATCTCATCTATGCCCTGCCCCCTCAATGAAAAACTCCCATGATGTAACATTAGTGGATCAACAAATTTAGTTTATTCACTGATTGTACGATGATGCAGTTGTCTGGAGTAATTGTTATGAACATTTTCTTTTTAAAAATATCTCAAGCAGGATGAGAATCTGATATGTTGGATTAAATACTCAGCACATGAAATCTGCTTCACTGCAAACATGGTAGAGTCCTGGGGAAAAGTTATTTAGTTTTATCATTACTGATCAGTTTAGTTACTGACTGATTTTTGTATAAGCCACTTCACATTAATGTTTGAATATCTTTGGCAGAAAAAAAATGATAATTTAACTGAAAAAAGGTTCAATGTTGGGGCCGCAATTGCTTAAAGGGCCCATTTGATGCAAATTGACTTTTGCAAGTGCTTGAAATGGTCTTTTGAAGTGTTTTAACTTGCAAACAGACCAAAAATTCCCATAAAAAACACCTTCATAGTTATTGAGAGTCTTTTTGAGAGTCCCCCCACCGTTTCTGTTTGTAAACACTATTCAAACCGAGTGCCCCTCCCCTCTCCCCTCGGGCTAATGGCCGCATCGCTCTTCAACCTATTCAGCTTCAAGCCTCTCCTTCAAGGCTCGGAAGCAGGTGAAGGCCAAACCAATATTAAGCCTGGTTTTTCGGGTGTGCACTATCTAAAGCTCTTTTCACCGCAGAATTCTTCCTTTTCTACAGCACCATGCCCTTAGCTCTGTCACTGGCCGATGATATAAACGTAAATCTCCACCCAGAAACGTCCCGAACACAACAGAACAAATGGAAAAAGCGAAATACAGACAGGGGAGAGGGAGTTGCAAACAAAGTCATCGCCACACAAGAGTAGAGGCCCAAAGATGCGGATTGAGATGGATTTCACTTACACAAGTCTAGCGTTTATCTTCAGGGACAAAACTCCAGATTCTACCTTTAAGACTTTTAAATGAAGCATTTTTTTACGATCGACCTGACTTCAGCATTTTATTCATACTGTACGTCACAGGCTGGTCACTCCTGTCTAGAACACTGTTCACTTCCATACCTGATTAGCACCGCTCCGCTTCAGAGACTGAGGTCGTTTTCACACAGGACCCATTTAGGTCGACCTAACTTGGTTTTGGTAAAGAACACGGCGTGACAGGGTCTGTGTGAACACGCCACTCGCGTCCATAGTCAACCTAACTCGCCCGCGCTCGGACCGGCTGTGCAGGGTGGTTTCAGAGCGGCCTGTCTCTTCTTCAACACACTCCATCATTCACATGTGTTTTGTTTACAACACAGCCACGCTATACAGCTGGGTCATGTCTACATCCGTCTGGTTGCCATGGATACACAAGGCTCCAGTCTGTAGAGCGACTGCTGGGCGTGGTGATTAAACAGCATATGTGAAACGGAGCTGTATTAGTTGAAAACTGAAACATTGTAACCTTTCCACTGCAGCGCCTGGCTCGACCCAAATATGTGTCAAAATGACCTGAGATGCTTTCTTGCTTCAGAGAAGATTCTACTGAGCGGACTGTCCCTCACAGCACCGGTAGAGATGAGAAATGATGAGAACTGCGTCTGTTCATTGCTCGACAATGCGGTGTACTTAGAGGTACATTTGACAGAGTAGTAAAAATAAGGTTGCGTTGTGCGGCTGAAGCACTCTGAGGTTGGATTTGATCGAACCATGACTTCCTACATTACATGAAGATATCAAAGGATTGTTTCAGATGGGGAGAAAAGCGCATGATTCAATAAAAAATTGGACATGCAGCACTTCCTTCAGTTAAATCAGGGTTTCTCAATCCTGGTCCTCAGGGACCCCCCGCCCTGCATGTATTCCAGGTTTCCAACTCCACCACACCGGATTCAGATCAACTCTACTGCTCATCAAGTTCTTTGCAAGCTGCTAACAAGCCTGTCATCTTAGGTGTGTTGAAGTAGGAATATCTTAAAAACCAGCAGGGCACGGGTCCCTGAGGACCAGGATTGAGAAGCACTGAGTTAAATGAAGACACAACTGAAATAATGGTTTTTGTAACCCAGGAAAAAAAGATCAGAAGTTATCACTTGAATTCAAACAATGTTAAAAAATAACACTTACCAAGCCAGAGAGTCGGGAATAGTCATGGACTAAGACATTAATTTTAAGCAGTCATATTACAGCAGTTATGAAGTCAGCCCTTAATCATTTAAAGAACATACTGAGATTAGAACACTAATGTCTCAAGGAGGTTTAGAAAAACTTGTTCATGCATTTATCTTCACTAGACTAGACTACTGTAACACTTTCCTTCCAGGTCGCCCTAAAAAAAAAAGCTGCAGTTACTCCGTTACGCTGGGAGTCTGGTCAGATCAGATCATTAATTTGCCATTTATACACTATCTGTACATAGAAATCTTTGTGTGAACACACGCTCAGAATTCATACTTTAAGATAAAAAAGATACATTTAAGTTCAGACAGAAGAACAGACAATAAAAGCTGTAAAAATGTCCTCATTAAGACCAAGAAAGTGGATCACATACTGTTAACTACACAGAACTTACACTGGCTTCCTGATTTCAAAATCCTGCTGTTATTTTAGAAAGCACTGAATGCTTTACGGCCAAAATACACTCAGAATCTTCTAGTTTCTCACGAATCAACCAGATCCCTCAGGTCATAAGGGTCATGTCTACCTCCTACTTTTAAGTTTCCTTTCCCAGAGTCAGAACTAAATACAGAGATGAAGCCTTCACTTTTCGTGTTCCTTGTTTGTGGAACATTTCCCAGAAAACTGTGGGTTTGCTGAAACTCTCAGCAGTTTTAAATCAAGGTCAAGGACTTTTTAAAATTTGCTGCTGCCTTTTATCAAAACACAACTATCAATCCCTCACACTGCAAATTTTGTTTCTTGCATTTTATCTTATTCCATATAGTTCTTTTTCTGTCTTTATAAAAACTTATTTTATCTAGTTTTTAAAACTTCTGTATTACATTTTTCTAAGAAAAAAAAAAAAAATTTTAATACTTTTGAATCCTTTCTTTGCACACCACTTTAATCATTTAAATGATTTATTTAAAGCACTTTGAATTTTCTTGTATATTAAATGTGCTAGTGTACACAAATAGACTTGACTCGCCTGGCAGCCTCTCAAAGACACAACGTGTTTGGCTGTAGTTATGAAAAATAAGAAAGATAGCACAGTCTGACATAAAAAAGCATTTTTGCACAAAGGGATTCCCAAATAATAATTAATAATCTGAAAATGTGGTATGCTTCACCATAGTGTGAACTCTTATTAATTTCAAGAGACTGGACAATTGAAGGACAAAGGAACAAGTGTCAGGTCTAAAACAAACAAATAAAAACAAAACAACAGATAAGCAGTATTTCAAAGTCATAAATGTTAAAGGGACTAGAGGCAGGAATTGTGAAAGAAAAAACATGCATGTCCAGTTTTTTTAATACTAAATGGATGAGGAAGCGTTAAAAACCAAAAAGAACGAGCCCGCCCACGTCTCTCTCCGTTGCCTTGAACAGGCTGTGTGCTGCATAATGCGCTGCGATTCGCTGGCCGAATTTCCTGCACTGTCCTGCAGATATGACACCAATTGACGCTGCATCCGCGTCCCCGACAGTTTTGATAGAGGAAGGAGACGGTCGTGGTGAATTCAAACACTGTAAGGGATAGTTATGGATTCTTCTGCCGTCAGCAAACGATCCAGATCAGCTGAAAGACACTAAAAAGTGTCACTACGAAGAAAGACTTTATCAGCGTAGTAAACAACGTTGTAGCATCAGTTTGTGCACGCTCTTATGCCGGCTTGGCTGGTGGCTGCAGTTACCTGCAGCGCCAGTTACGTCACTCGCAAGGTTAATTTCTTAATCTTACCTCTAGTCCCTTTAAAAAAGGGAACGTAAGCCCAATCAGAATCTGCCTCAATTGAAGGGGGTTGCAGTCAATTTGCCATTTCAAAGAAAAATGAACAAGGTAAAAAGGTTAACATATGCCAAATGCACAACAACAGGACTCCAAAACAAACAAATAAGCAAACAAACAAAAAAAATGTGGCAACAGGTCTGCTGGAGTGATGAATCGATCCCACAGTTCAGACCTCAACATTACTAAAGCAGTGGGATCATCTTGAAAGAAGGCAGCTGAAATCCAGAGAAAAGCTTTGGAAAGTCCAAGAGGCACAGAGAACTATGCCTTAAGACTATGAAGATATGACTAGAAAGTTTGTCACAGGGGGTTTAGACTATGGAGCAATAAGAGTTTATTACCATCTCATATTAAACTCATATTTTTGTCACTTATTTTTTTAATGTCTGCATATTTCAATAAATTACTGTTGCTTTTTTTTTTTTTTTTTTGGATTTGGCAATGTAACAATGAGGAATGATTCAACACTTTACGACAGCACTGTAAGAAACTCGAGATAAACTACAAAACTTAAAATCTCTTGACCAGTTTCTTTTGATTTTGCGGTGAAAGTTGCATATTCAACACAAAAAGTCAGACAGGATAGAACACCCGTACAAAGACAAACATCTATACCTTTGTATAAGTGAAAAAACAAGCATGGTTGAAACTCATTCTCTAAATAGACCGCTTGACCAGCATTCTAAAAGTCCCTGCAGAGTAAAATCTGACTACAGTCCCAATGAATAATGACCTGCTGCTGCAGGGCAGCTCATGAACCACCTAAGATAACAGAAACTCAGACATTTTCGAAGCATCTTGAAAATCAACGCTGCTGTGCAGCCATTATTAAGATCTCCATATTTGTGCTTTGAGCCGTTCTCTTTGCAACACAGCAAAATTGAAAACATTTGCTCATACTGTAGTTTAGATGCAAATCACTGAAAAATGTTAGACTAACACTTTTTAAGTGTTAAAATTACTAACATTGTCACAGTGTTAATTAACTGATTCTTCCTGTTAAACTTTAACACCAAGATGGATAAAAGTGACACCAAATATGTGATGAAAGTTCACCAACTGGGTTTGCTTTCAACAATAAGTATCATTTACCAATTTCTAGAGAAGGCAGTGGTGGTATCAGGAATTTCATTGATAACCACTCCATTTGTCCAGGGACTTACTGGTTCCCAAGCTCTTGGCCTTCTCAGCAATTTCTGGGATACCAGCATAATCAGAATGTGATTATAGGGTATGTGTTTTTGGGAACCAAGTGACCGGTTATAGTCCAGGGTCAATCCCACTGATAGGCTTGCAATTTGTCTGATGTTACACACCGAGGGAAAGAGAGGAGATTACACACTTCACAGTGCAGAACAGAACAAATGAACCCACTCCAGGCCAATTACACTATGACCGAATGCTCCCCAAGTGTTAAATCTTACTACGCCATGATATTACTCCAACACAGCCGTAATTGTTCACCACAACAAAGTTATTTGTGTTTGAATCAACACCAGACATTTAACATGTTTGAATTCCCTATGAAGGTTGCTGAACCTCATGAATACAGCTTATCACACAAACCGACCATATGGCAGTCTCTGCACGAAGTTAAAAAACACAAGCGTGCATCAACAGGTGAAAGTCAACATTGTTGTAGGAGGCTGGCAGCATTGCAATGACTCAGTCAGAGAAAACAACCCTTTCAAACTCATCATCCAAGTCAAGACGTGGGGTGAAGCCTTCCCCCCACCAAAGCATGCCCGACCACAAACTGTGCACATTTGTGCACGCTTAAAACCAATGCAAAGCTGCATGTGTTTTACATTAGAACCAGCTGCATTTTACCTGCATTTCAGGATCCACAGGAGAAGGTACAGCAGATCAGGAGGAAGCATCCCCCCAAAAAGAGAGAGAGAGAGACAAATTAGTTTTCAGTCACTTGCATGTACTTAACCACCGTGACACCAACAAATATAAGGTTTAAGAAGTTTGAAGATTGAACAAAATCACACAGGTGAATTCATTTAAACTTGCGCCACAATATATCTGATGCATGAACTTGAACAGTTCTTATTTCAGCATTATACAGTGTAATTTACTGAGTTGCATACAAGGAGTCTTTAATACAAAAGGGGATAATTTGTTGCTGGTGAGTGACATGCAGTCTCTGCTTGTAGAGAAGTATGAGTGAAAAGCAAGAAGAAAACAGAAAAAACATTTGTATTCGTTGTGAAAAAAAAAAAAAAAAATCAAACAACATCACAGGCTAGAAGTGAATCTATTTATACAGTGGAACCTCCTCACGCTCCAGGGGTTGAAAGGAGAGGGTTTTGTTAATAAAAAAAAAAAAAAAAAAAAAATAAAAAAAAAAAAAAAAAAAAAAAAAAAAAAAAAAAAAAAAAAAAAAAAAAAAAAAAAAAAACAGAACCTTTCATGGGTGTTCTGGGTAGAACCTTGTAGCCTGGTACACCAGCTTGACTATCACCATGTACGAGATACGCGGCAAGTCAGTCTGGGCTCCCTCCATTGGAGACTGATTTCCAACTCGAGACGAGAGGCGGGACTGACAGGTACAAATTGAACCGGAGAGAACCAATCAAAGAAACACGGAAGTGACGCAAACATCACTCAGAAAAGCAAGTTGTTGTGGTATTAAAGACATGTGCAGCTCATTTAAAGGAATAGTTCACCCACAGAACGATTTAACTTTATTTTCCACTTACCTTCATGGTGAGCAAGACTCTGGAACACTTTTTTAATAATTCAAATGCAGCCGGAGATCAGGACGACTTTTCGTTTTCCCCCAACTTTCATATAATGGAGTTTGATTGAGCCCGAGCCAACAAGGTCCTTAGAAGTCCACAAAAACTTGTCAATATTCCTCCATACTGCTCATCCAATGTAATCCAAGTGTCCTGAGTGGGTAGCGTCCAGAATTCACTCGAAACGACATCATTTACTATATTTTGAAGGTAAGTGGAAAATAAAGTTAAATCGTTCTTTGGGTGAACTATTCCTTTAAAGTGCCCCTGGCATGAAGTTTGCGTTTTTTGAGGTTTTTGATCATATATTTTAGTTTCCCCAGCCTGCCCATGTCCCTGAAAGGCTTAAATTAAAGATTTGTGTTTCCTATTTTCCTGGGTGTGTCTGCCTACGTGGCGAAGTTAGCATTCATAAATGGGCTGATTGGCAGTTCAGTGTATTTTACTCCCTGTGCAGCTTGTGACGCCATGACTTCCAACTACACTCTCCAAGTCCCTCCCTCCGAGACCTATGACAACAAACCCACATCATGGCGTCTAGTTCGCATCAGAGCTGCTCTGTACCTGGTGTACGAAGGACAACAGCAATCTTTTTGTCCTCCCCACTGAAAAGCTTGTGGATGATTTCATTTCTGAGGAATGTGCCGACCGAACTAACAGAAAATCTACCTGCAGCTCCGTTTCCTTCTCAGGAGGTTATAACGGCTTCCAGCCACCATGAAGAAACACCAAGTTTCTAATAAACGTTTCTCATCATGTTCGTGTCTTTTATCTCTGAGGGAAACTGATGTTTGTGATGACTCCAGTTTATAATTTTTCCTGTTGTGCGCAAGTGTTAGGCTGTGGACTCGGGTTTGCAATCAGGCCTTCATCATCATCACCGTTTCTGTACCGCTCCGGTCAGACGTAGACAGATCTAACGTGCAGAACTAGTGTAATATATCTTTGGTAATAACTATTAACTGAATTCGGGTCATGATTGAAGTAAATAATTCAGGGATTATTTACTCCCCCCTAACCCCCCACTGAACCTTGGTCATTGTACGGCAGTGCTAACAGTGGTGCTAACTAGTAACACCTGCTATTCTATGACGAGGATGAGTTACGGCGAACGATCCTTTCATACAGTATTGAGGTACTTAGAGTCTGACTAAAAAGGGACCAAAAGTCATCGGGAATTTATGCCACAGGCACTTTAAGACATAGAAAGGGCATCGTTACATAGTTGCTCTTGCGGCTGCCATTCTGACTGTTTATGGTTAAAGAACTGAGCTCTGTCATAAAGTCCTGCCTCCGCGCTGTGATTGGTCCGGTCAATTTTTTTACTGGAGTGGAAATCCCTTTCAATGGGGGGAACCCAGACTGACTTGCTGTTTATGTATACATGGCACTGGTCAGGCTGGTGTGCCAGGCTAAGAACCTTGTACGATTGGTTTGGGTGTAAACCTTCATGAAAGGTTCCAGCACACAAGGGGGTTCTAACAGTCACCGATAAGGGTGCTTCTATAGGTGCATTCGGACAGAGAGGTTCTAAGAACGCAGTTCCTATAACTACGCCTCCAGAGTTTAGTGATAAGAACTACCCTTTGCCTTAGTTTGCGTTCACAATGAGGGAGGACCTTTATTAAAGCTATTATAGAGCTAACTTACAGTTTTCCCTCCCTTTCCTGTTTACTCTTTGTTGAAGTGCGCCCGGAACTTGTCGGGTGGCAGCCACAGATTCTACTGCTATAGACTACTACTACTACTTCTACTGCTACTGCAGCTGTGTTTGGTAATTAAAATAATTTGAAAATAATTGCTTTTGGACATTTCAAAATAGTTATTGATTAGGTCGTACACCATTGTGATCGATTTAATAACGAATTAGTACCTCTATGGCAAAGTTTTGTTGACGATCTCGGTAAAAGTTAAAAGGTAAAAGCTGTGAGATTTTTAAATATGGCGGGGCTGGAAGAAGTGGAGCTCACACAAGGGGTGTGGCTTGCCAGTTCTACCAATCACCAAACATCTAAGTATTTAGTTCCTATGGAACCCCGAAAAGACCCTGCCTCGGAGTAGGAGCTAAAAGGTTGTAGGAACTGAGGTCCGAGGTCCCTAGTTCCTGTATGTCCGAATGCGCAAAAAAACGGCCCGGTTCCCAAAAAGGTTATAGGAACTCCAAAAGGTTCCTACAGTCCGAAAGCGCCTTTGAGTACAAACCAAAGAACCATCAATGGTTATAGGCAGCAGGATAAGATAGGATAGACAGATAGATAGAAGGATAGATAGATAGATAGATAGATAGATAGATAGATAGATAGATAGATAGATAGATAGATAGATAGATAGATAGATAGATAGATAGATAGATAGATAGATAGATAGATAGATAGATAGATAGATAGATAGATAGATAGATAGATAGATAGATAGATAGATAGATAGATAGATAGATAGATAGATAGATAGATTCCTCTTTAACAAAGCTTAAGCAGGGCATAGATAAAACACACAACTAAGGACATAAAATATTTAAATACTCTAGGAAAGACATTTCTACGAGTGTAATGTTGAGATAGAGAAAGATTTCCACTTTTACTTCTGGCCATTCATGGGGACTGGTTTTCTTTATACAGAACCCCAACTACTGTATTAGGGATTTTGGGATTGTAGAGTAGATCCTGTGCACAACAATCTCTCTGGCTATTTGCTTTTAAGATGGAGCAATGTAAAAAGCATTAGAGATGTAAAATTGTCTGAAAAATTCTGGAACACATTTATACAAACAGCCTTTATTTAAATAAATATCATTTAAAATGTTTCAGAAAATAAAAGTTTTTTTTTTTCTTTTGATTAAGAGCAGGAGATATTCTTTTGATTCAGGAAAGAGGTGATAAAAACTACACAACCAGAATGTCAGAGTGACATTTCAGATTTCCAGGTGCTACTTTATATTCTTTGATTTCTATCTTACCTCTTCAAGGTTCCTGCAATTTATTATACCCCTGGCATTGTTTAAATCTGTCAGTCTGATGCATCTGTTTGGTCTACTCTCTTTGAAACATGTTGGTAAAAACACAGAACTACAGCAGATACAACATCTTTTCATCTAACATTATAGATACAGTACCAGGAGAAACTGAGTCTGCTGTTAAGAACAATAGCTGACTAATGGTACCTTTCTATGTGAGTCTACATTTCAGTAAACAAAAACACTTGGCCTATAAATGCTCCACAGAAATAATGAACTGCTGCACTGGCCAGGAAAAAAAACAAAAAAAAACAATCCCTGGTACAACTCCGATTATGTGGCCAGCTCAATTGTAAACCTATAAATGAGGATAAAATCAAATTATGGAAAACAGTGGAAAATCAACGAGGATAAGGGACTGGGGATATGCCAAAACATGCCAATGACCCTAGATCCCTATAACTCATTTCAACTCTTAAATGTATGAGATTGTTAAAAGGTTTTGTTTCTTTTGAATGTCCGACATGCCACAGAAAACTATTTACCAAACTCCAGAACATCCTAATCTCATCCAGCCAAACCTCCCAGTCAGCCACTGAAGCACTAATCTGAAATTTTGATGTTGCCTGGCTTCGTAAAACCCAGTCTTGCAAACCACATTAAAACTGCAGAAAGCAATGATAAATTGAAACTTTTAAATTCATGCATTTTGACTAAGACAAAACTGTTCAAGTCTTCTGACAGATCTGCTGGCAACTCAACTATAATTAAATACAACGCTCACGTTCTGCAATAACTTACAATAACATGTATATCTACAGAGGCTTTTACTGGTTTTAAGAGAAAATTACATTTAGATAGACCAGAAATGATCTTTGGTCTCCCCTGCTGTCATTTATCACATCTTTACAACATCTAAAAGGAAGGTGAGACTGCTTGCAAGAGCTATTGAACAAAAGTCCCTCAATCATTTTCTCATGTTATTATTGCTTTGTAACATAACAGTGAAAGAGCAAGCAATCATAATGCTTAAGCAGACATGAGAAAGTACATTTATTTAAAGAAAAACTGCAGCTTTTCACGGTCGAACTTTTTCATCAGAGATATATACTCTCTTTGTGGGAGCATTTGCTGAAGGAGAATAATTACAAATGAGAAGCAGATGTGGCAAACAGCAACAGGAAAAGGAAGTGAAAACAATAGAATGGAGTGGGGAAAATCTGAACATTTAGGAAACCAAAACATATAACCATCAAATACAAGAACTACAGAAAAAAAGACAACTAAAACCCCCCCCCCCAAAAAAAAAGAAAAGACAAAAACAAGAGAAACACTAATCTGAATTTCAGGAATCCCAATCAAGAAACAAAAGAAATGAAACAAGACTAAACATAGAAATGAGAGAATTAAGCGCATAAATACAGCAAATCGGAAATGTTATGATGCCTTAAGACCAGCATAGTCTGGGGAACTGGGTAGTTTGGGGGGAAATGCTGAGAAATTACTGCACATTCATTTGGTCTGGTTGGCTTCCACACTGACTGTACTCAAGCAGAACAAACAACTCAGAGAACATCTTACACTCACTGCTGCCTAGGGGTGATATTCCTCGAAACAACTACTGACCAACAAGAGAAACAAATGGAGGAAGAATAAAACCTTGTTAAACAATCAGCCAGGAATGAATCGGCTCGTTCACTGGAACCTAGCAATAGAGGAACCCTTCATTTTTCTTCCACACTGCAGCGAACTGCACCAGGGTTCACTTGCAAGGTAACCGAGATCCGAGATCTCAGGTTTCCAGGCGGACTCACATTGTGGTCTACACCAGAACAGAATGTGAGTGCACATACATGTATACACTAATCTAGATAAACTGCACTGCATGGACGCAGACAAACCAGAACCAGTTTGAATCTGTGCTTAGAAAGAAGAAATCAAAATGAAAAGTCAACCCCAGATTTTGGCAATACCCCCCCCCCCCTTTTTTTCCCCCAACTAACTAGCAATTTTCACTTTTTTAACTACTGATTTTAGAGCATGTTTAGTGACAGGGTGAGATTAGTTGACTGTTATGTGAATTATTTCTATAATCGCTCCGGGTTTGTTTAACCATGTTGTGCACACTTTGGTGTAACTTTCATTTTAACAGTGCAGTGTATATAAATCCAGTACAAATGGAGTGAAATCCCTTTTCAGAAAACTCACCATTGGTGTAGATGTGTATTTAAACTACCAGGTATGAAAACTAGGGATCAACCAATACAGATATTCCAGGGCTGATTCCGATATTTCCTCATCAGCCGATGGCTGATACAGATTCAGGGCCAATATTGATATTTCACCACAAAATTAATATCATGAAGGCCATAATAAAAACTAATTTTTAAAGCTCTTTTAAAATAAAAAAAAGAAACAGACCACTTCAACTAAATATATAAAAGAGAAACAGTGCACTTGTAAACAAATATTCGAAACATTGAACATGTATTGAATACACATACATATACATACATATATATATATATATATATATATATATATACATACATATATATATATATATATATATATATATATATATATATATATATATATATATATATATATATATATATATATATATATATATGCTGCCATATATATATAAACCATGCTGCCTGTATAGATGCCTGTCTGTAATTAGGCCAAGGGGCGGGGGGGGTATTGGCCAGCACACTTGATGTATCGGGCAATGTGATACGAGCAGAAAAAAAAAAAAAAAAGAAGAAAATATCGGCCTAGAATATCGGCCAATGTATCGTCTACCCTCAGTGGAATCATACTGTACAATTATTGCCCACCACACAGGTAAGGCAAGGAAGGCCAGTCTGATGTATTTTCTCTACCCAATATCCCGACAGTGCAATATAACTGCCTGCTGTACACATCTCTCTGGAGAGAGAGAGAGAGAGAGAGAGGGAGGGAGGGGGAAATCCAGTTTTTTAGATGATGTTTGTGTAATTTCCTCCTCTCTCAAGTTTTGATCTGATCTGTCAAAATCAATCAAATCCAAACAGGTTCTCTCTCAGTGGGGGAGCGAGTTAATGGCAAAGTCAGATGAGAAGGGAAATGGTGAGTGATCAACTCTGAGAAAAGATCTATGTTGTCACTCTGTCAGTTCTTTACATTTCTGCCCTCAAACACGTAAGTCATCCAGTTCACCTGAGTTCAGCTGATTATGACTGTAAATGAATGCTGCAGCCTGAGCTCACGTGCACCTGCTGGACTGCTGTATTGTCTATCTGCAGTTCTCAAAATTAAATGTCTATACGGTCCATTTTCGTCCTCTTGTGTTTTTCTTATATTTAAAAGTGGACAGTAAAATGAAATGAAAATAAAATGAAATGAAAAATACTTTATTCATCCCAGAAGGGAAATTCAGTATTGTAAAAGCGCACTTTTTTTTTTAAAATAGACAAAAAAGTCAGTTAGTCTTGTTCTTTAGGGTGATGGTTGCTGGCAGGAATTAATTCCTGTATCTCTCCGTCCTACAGTGAACCTGACGCAGCCTCCCACTGAACACACTCTGTTGATTCTTCACCGTGTTGTGGAGAGGATGGAAAGCGTCCTCCATCATCTTCATCAGCTTGTGCAGCATTCTTTTTTGGCTCCAGAGTTATCCCCAGCACAGAACCAGCTTTCTTGATCAGCTTGTTTAGTTTCTTCAAGTCTCTGATTCTGATGCTGCTGCCCCAGCATATGGCTGCAAAGTTAATTGCACTTTCCACAACAGACTTGTAGAAGATCTGCAACATCTTGGTGCAGACATTGAATGATCTCAGCTCCCTTAAGAAGTAGAGTCTGCTCTGACCTTTTTTGTAGATGTAGTCAGTGTTGCATTTCCAATCGAGTCTGTTGTCGAGCTGGACTCCAAGGTATTTGTAGTTCTCCACCACCTCCACCTCCTCTTCCAGGATGTAGACAGGACTATGCTGCTTATTCTTGCTCCTCCTGAAGTCAACAATCATGTCTTTAGTCTTGCTGGTATTTAAGATGAGGTGACTGTTACCGCACCATTTCACAAACTGACTGACCAGTTCCCTGTACTCGGCTTCTTGTCCATCACTGATACACCCCACAACTGCAGAGTCATCAGAGTATTTCTGCAGATGATAGGACTCAGTCTGTCATCTGCAGTCTGTCTGAGGTGTACAGTGTGAAGAGGAATGGTGTGAGTACAGTCCCTTGTGGTGCTCCAGTGCTGCTGACCACCATCTCAGACACACAACCTTTCAGTCTCACAAACTGTGGTCTGTTTGTTAGGTAGTCGTAAATCCAGGTGGTTGTGGAGGATCCACCTGGAAGTTATGGAGCTTTTCACATAGCAAAGCAGGCTGAATAGTGTTGAAGGCACTTGAAATATCAAAGAACATGACCCTCAAAGTGCTGCCTGACTGGTCCAGATGAGACTGGGCTCTCTGAAGCAGGAAGATGATGGCGTCTTCAACCCCAAGCCCATTACGATATGCAAACTGTAATGGGTCCTGAAAGGTGTTCACTTGCTTGTTGAGGTGAGACAGTAAAGCCCCGTTTCCACCAGCGGGTCTGGGTCGGTACTCGTTTTTTTGTGTCTCCACAGATAAAAACTGGGACGGGTACCCTTATATCCGACCCGACCCGGCCTACTTTTTTGGCACCCTTCGGTAGGGGTACTGATCTAACCGATCCGGACCAAAGAGGTGGAGCTAACACAAAGCAATACATTGATTTGTTGAAAAATCTCACTTCCCGCGTGACCAAGCGTAAAAACAAAGCCGGGGTGACTTATTTTTGTTTCTGTCATGTGTGGCGCGGTGTTTTGGTTAAACAGCGTTGCACAGTGATGATGTCACGCGATCATGTAGCAGCGCTGTCCAGCGCCTCCAGAGTAAGGGTACAGGTTGCTGTGGGGACGCAACGTGAAATCAACACATCCGTACCAAAACCCACCCGATCCGCCCTGGCCCGACCTGACCCGACCCAGACCCGCGGGTGGAAACGGGGCTTAAGAGTCTCTCCAGGACTTTCATGATGTGAGATGTCAGGGCAACTGGTCTGTAGTCATTTGGTTCAGCTGGTTGAGGTTTCTTATGGACAGGAACAAGGCGGTATGTTTTCCACAGCACAGAAACTCTGTTCTGTCTCAGGCTGGTGTTAAAAAGGTGCTGGAGAACCGGACATAGTTGTTCTGAACAGGTCTTGAGAACTCTGGGAATGACACCATCTGAACCTGCAGTCTTGTTCCGGTTCAGTTTCTCTAGCTGTTTCTTGACCTGGTCACAGGAGACAGTCAGGCTGGAGGTGGAGGCAAAAGAGGTCTCAGGATGTCCTGATGTGGAGGGAGATGAGGCTGTGTTCAGGTCCATGACTGAGGTGCAGGGTGACAGAGTGGAGGTGGGACAGGAAAGCTGTGGGCTCATGGAGAGTGTGTGATGTGTTGGGTTGTCGGCAGGGGGGGAACTAAACCTATTGAAGAACATGTTCAGTTTGTTAGCTCTGTCCAGACCTCCATCAGTCTGGTCCCCCTTTAACTTGAAGCCAGGGATCTTCTTCATTCCCGACCACACATCCCTCACGTTGTTCTGCTGGAGCTGGCTCTCCAGCTTCTTCCTGCAGTCCTCCTTGCACTTCTTAGTCTGTGTTTTCAGTTGTTTTTGTGTGGTCTTCAGCAACTCCCTGTTTCCATCCCTGAAAGCTTTCTTTTTGATGTTCAGCAGCTTTTTCAGGTCACTGGTGATCCAGGGTTTGTTATTGGGGAAGCACCTCACTGTTCTTGTTGGAACGATGTTGTCCACACAGAAGTTTATGTAATCTGTCACACACTCAGTCATGGCATGGTGTTGATGTCATCTCCATGAGGTTCACAGAGGACATTCCAGTCTGTGGCCTCAAAGCACCCTCTCAGAGCATCTTCAGCCTCAGTAGACTAGGTTTTAATCGTCCTCCTAATGACTGGTTGCTGCTGAACGATGGGCTTGTAGGTGGAGGTGAGAAGAACCAGATTATGATCTGATCTTCCTAAAGGAGGCAGGGCAAAGGAGCTGTATGCATAAAAAAAAGAAAAACAAATGTGGCAACAGCAAATCTACTTTCAACAACGTTAGAAATTTCTGAAGTGCTTCTGAGGAGACCAATGATAAAGGAAAATAAAAGTACAAAATACCCTGATCATTTTTGCTAATTAAATCAGTATCCATGCACCCAAATGATTTAGTTGAGCTTACCAAAGAAAAACTCAAACCCTACTAAACTCTTTCATTTTCAAACACAAAATGAGATGCTTGGGAGTTCTTCAAAGATGCTCCTAAACTGACTGTACTGGGGAATTATTAAACCGAAATGATCAGATAAACCTTTGACGTTACAACAGAAGAGGACACAAAAGACAGAAATCTCACGTAAAACAACCACTGGGAATTATTTCCAACTGATTCAGCAGACTTACCTTGGAAAGTCTGTAAAATCTAAAATATATCGGAAGCTTCAATCATTAGTTTGTTTCCATTTTATATGTTGACAATGTACAACTGGCTGAAATTTACCAAACCAGCAAAACATGTGCACACCTCCACAGAAAGCTGACCTCTTTAGGTTCTCCTCAAGGATATCTTCCATGAAAAATGTAAAACAGACGGTTTTCTGAAGAGCTCCCGCCCCATACAGGAAATCTCTGAAATCCTAATGAGTAGAATGCACTCTGCAGTTCACTCATCCTTTCATTTTAAAAAGACATGGAAAGTCAAAAGTCGAAGATGAAACTGACTCTAATAAATTCCTGCACGATCTTCTACATTCACACCAGGTGGAGACAATATATATCTGCTAACCTGAGTACAAAACATCAAAAAGTCTCTTTTTGGACCTGTTCGTTCCTACCATGCACTTTGTTGTAATCCCTGCAGCTCCTTCTTCTCACTGCTCCCACACCACTGGTAAACTGCCTTGGAACTTTGCAGAGCTCCCAGTAGGAAGCCATTAGGAAGCCAGCTGGGCCCAGATCACAAGCAGACCAACAGATCTGCCCCGCTGATAGAATTAGAAGCAGAATTTTAAATTTGTAACAACCCAAAGTTGGGGGAGATTCATTTGGACTGGAAAATAAAGCTTGAAAGGAAGCAGTAGTCCAGCAGCTCATGAGAGATGGAAGTGCTGCACTGAGCATGTTGAAAAACAAGCTGGTAACTCGCTTATCAGTTTCTTTAGTGGATAGGTATTTGGGGTGGAAATCACTGGTTTGATCATGATACGATATATTGATACAGTAGATAACGATTGACATTTGTCAATATGTCAAATCCAGTCACTATACAATTCTGATTCGATTTCGTTTCGGATCCACCGATTAATATGAAACCATATGAAATTATATTACAATAAAAAAAAAGGTTGTGTTTTAAAACACAATTGTAAGTTCCTTATTTGAAAGTGCATGCAGTACTATCTCCCTGTGTCGTATCTATCTGTTGCACAACTGTATTTCATTGTGAAAATGTGTCAGAGGAACTTCAAAATAAAGCCAATTTCATAGTAAAAGTTGGTTTGATATAGATTTTTGGCCGATTTTGGATCGATTCACAATCGCTTCTAATAGGTACAAAATCATCCACATGATTTAATGTTTTAAAGGCGTTGTAGAAGATGTTTTTTTCAACAATTTTTGCAATATTCGATTAAACTGGGTTTACTATGCCAAAAGGTACAGTATGAATAATTAAAAGCTTTATATATAAATGTCATTATAAATCAGCTGTGAAAGTTGGGACTTAAAAAACATCCACAAATAAAAAAAAAAAAAAAAAAAAAAAAAAAAAAAAAAAAAAAGAAAAAAAAAGCACTTCTGCTTTCATTACATGTTTTATTTGTCTATTGACCGTCAATCACTCTTACTACTGTATAAGACTGATTGACGGCCAATTCAATGGGTAATAGGTGAGACTATTTAATGAGAGTGATTGATTGGCGGGAGTAACACTGCGTGCTGGAATCTGCGCAGCGTTAGCAATGTTAAGACAACAACTGTTTTACTTGCATTTGTGACATGATGGGAGAATCTGTATCAGGACTTGGCTTGTGCACATTGTGCCATGGCCAGGGGAGGGAGCTGTGAATAGGAATGGCTGTTGCTTGCCCAACTCGTGCTTCTCAGGCACAGACTGAGGTGAAGGGAGTGGTGTCTTAGGCCTTTAAGGCGCTATTTGTTGATTCACCAGCGTCAACTGGTAAACACCTGAAATACATCTTAGCTAACATGCTAACTGACAGCTGTGGAAAGTGTACTGAAAAGCAGCCATTTTTCTTCTTCTGCAATCACAAAACAAGGCCCCATTGCATTGTGGTATACAGGAGTACAATCTAGGGTATATCGCTTTTACGCTTACACTTGCAGTGCATTGTGGGAATGAAAAGTAGTGAGGAGAATTCAAACAACACTACAAAATGGCGTGCTCACTATGTAGTGCACTACATCCGTGATAGGGAGCAATTTCGAACAAAGCTCTTGAAAACCTGCAGGGCAGGGGTCTTCGAGGACCAGGATTGAGAAACACTGTTCTATACACCTTTGAGAGCAAAGGAAAATAAAGAAATTAACAAATAAATAAATCTGTGGAAGCATAGAGCTAGTCAAAAGAAAACCTAGTCATAAAGAAAACTGGGCTGGACAGTGATCTAAAAACACTGGAGGCCGCAACAGCTGTTAGGAGTCACCAACCATGACATTTACTGTATTTTCAAGCTAAATCTGTTTGTTTTCTGTTAGCATAATTAGTCTCATAAACCACAGCAGAATTTATTAATAAATGATGCCAACCCCCAATTATGTAAACATATGTCTAACTAAGAGAAGGAGTAGATAATGTATACAGGTACTACCCAAAAAATTATAATATCCTAAAAAAGTTCATGTATTTCTGTAATTCAACTTCAAAGGTGCAATTTACATATTGTTTAGACAAATAATATGTGAATCAATATATTTCAAGCTTTTGTTTGTTTGGATGTTGCTGATTAGGACTTGCAGCTTAAGAAAATCTCAAATTCTAAAACTCAAAAAATTTGAATACTGTGAAAAGCTCCAGCATTGTAGGTTCAGACTGTCACATTCTAATCAGGTAAGTAATCCAAAACACCTCCATAAGTGCCCCAAGCCTTTAAAAAAAAGTCCCTATCTTGATTTAGAAGAATTCACAATCATGGGGAAGACTGCTGATCTGACAGTTGTGTTGACTCCCTGCACAAGGTGGGAAAGACACAAAAAGTGATAGCAAAAGAAGCTGGTTGTTCTCTGAGTGCTGTCTCAAACCACATTAATGGACAGTTAAGTGAAAGGAAGAAGTGTGGAAGAAAACGGTGTACAAGCCAGAGGGCTGACAGCAGCCTGGAAAAGATGGTCAGGATAGGGCCATACAAAAGTGTGGAGGACTTCATAAGGAATGCACCTGTGAGCTTCATTAAGTCCAGCATAAATGCAGCCGTCTACAAGGACGTTTTGGAGCACTTCATGCTTGCTTCAGCAGACCAGCTGTATGAGGATGCAGACTTCATCTTCCAGCAGGACTTGGCACCTGCCCACATTGCCAAAAGTACAAAATCTTGGTTCAACGACCATGCTTGATTGGCCCGCCAACTCACCTGACCTGAACCCCATTGAAAATCTGTGGGGCATTGCAGAGAGAAAGCTGAACGGGAAGAGACCAAACAATGAAGAAGAGCTCAAGGCTGTGATGGAAGCGTGTTTGTCTTCCATAACACCTGAGATATGCCAGAAGCTGGTTGCATCCATGCCACGCCGGGTTAAGGCAGTCATTCAAGCAAAAGGGGCCCCAACCAAGTACTAAGTACAGATGCAAGATTTTACATTAGGAGGCCTGACTTTTTTTTTTGTATTTAAAGTTCTTTTGTAATTGATTTCATGAAGTGTTCTAATTTTTTGAGTTTTAGAATTTCAGGTTTTCTTAAGCTGCAAGTCCTAATCAGCAACATTCAAACAAATAAAAGCTTGAAATACATTGGTTCACATATTATTTGTCTAAAAAATATGTTAATTTCACCGTTTAAGTTGAATTACAGAGATACATGAACGTTTTCAGGATATTATAATTTTTTGGGTAGAACCTGTATATGTTTGATATTATTGTATTGTTAATTGCTTTGGCAATATAAGCACTGTCTTGTCATGCCAATAAAGCTATTGAAATTGAAAATTGAAATTGAGTAGAAAAAAGGACAGCACTGTGAGGATGAGGCTGAGATTTGGGGGAAGAAAGATTAAATGAATCCTCTGGAATGGCTGGAAGACCAGCGGCTGATCTGTGCTAGTCAGCCAAGACGCTTCCTACAGTACTTTATCCCACCACGCAGGTCCTCTTACTCACAAACATTCAGATATTTAAGTGAGCACTTCTTTCTTTTTTCCCTTTTTTTTTTTTTTTTACTTTGCCAGCGGCTCTCTATTGATTACTTGCAGCTCTGCCTTTAGTCCAGTCTCAGCTAAAGCACAATAACTCATACTGTACATAAACCTTGAGGCTCACAAGACTAACAGAGGTATCTAAGGCTCTGCTGTAAGGGCAACCAAACAAATAAGAACCAACTCCAAATGTCACCATGCATTCACCAAAAACCCCATCGTGGACATAGCAGACTTTATCAGTCCTTCAATATTTTAGTATATTTTGAAAGACTCATCACCTGAATATACCAGAGATGGTTGACTGTAAGACAGAGTGAAGCAAAACTGTCATTTTTATCTCCCTATTTGTATTTTCTTTGTTTATTTGCTTAAAAAACAGCAGACAAAGCACTTTCTTTGGAAAGACATGTTAGAAACACTGTCTGGAGATATTAAGGAGTTGTGCTGTTCTTTGCACAGATGTGTAATAAATAGGGAATGACAAACTCAGATTACAAATGGCGTCTCTTCTACTCTCAGAAGGAAGGGATGTGCTTTAAAGAAACATTACTTGACAGCAGTGCTGTGCTTCTTCGTGACTACCTCAGTGGCGAGACAATGTGCTAAGCATTTCCCGCACAAATGAAACATTTATATCATACAGTGATATCTTTCAAGTCCATTTAGCTTAAACAGCCCATCTCCGTTGCAGAGCGTGTTTAGCCATTTTGCAAAGCTATTACCAATTTGTGGCATAAACAGATGGAGATCTTGCTGCAGCTGAAGACTAGGGACTTCTCCCCACACACTGCATTATGAGACAGTGAAATTTCATTATTGTTACAATTTTACTGTCATTCCACTGAAAGTTTGATAAGGTTTGTTAAAAAAAGAAAAAAAGAAAAAAAAAGAAAGGAAATAAGCTGATCTTGATAACTGGTTTTCAAATATATCCATGCCTGACATGTACCAAATAACCTGAATGCTTCCCCTGCAAAGATGAATTTTTTATTCATAAAGTTTTATTGAAACAATCGGGACTAAACTGACAGAATAATATGATTTTTCACCCAAAGGCACAAATACCCAGAGGTTGTTTTTTTTTGTTTTTTTTTTTTCTAACATACCTGGGCGAGCTACAGGGATCACTGTGCACCAGGTGCTAGTTTCATTTCTAGGCATTTCTCTTTTGGATATGAAGGTGACAGAGCAATATTCACTGGCAAGGCTGAAAATGAAGTCCCAGGAATCTTATGCAGAATGCGCCAAGGGACAAGCTGCAAATACATAGCTCTGTGTTGTTGTGAACCAAACACCAACCACTATAGCTAACACTGACTCATTGTTGATTTGATCAAAGGTGGCATGGTGAAAGGGAGCAGGCCTTTTCTGTGCAACTGTGGCTGCAGTCAAATATCAACAGAGCAGCTCAGAAATTCATTTCAGTCAAATGGACTCACTGCCCAGGGAGGTGGATTGAACCCGACGTTGATTGAGGCACCACATGCTCAGATAACATCCATTCCAGACCCTACCTTTCAGCTACAGTCAGCCTCCCGCATCTTATACACAATATCCTTCAGTCAGAGAGGAATACTAGATGCAACCTTTGAGTTTAGAGAGCAAGGGAGTTTTATTTGCCTTTAAAAGTAAAAGGAAGAAAAGACCCAAAGTGAATTTTTTTGTCAAGCAATCGCTCATGGCAGGTTTTTAAACACAGAAGTCTGACCATGGTGGGCTCACTAATAATATCAGGCTGTCAATGGTGGACAGTTAATCTTTTTTCAAAGCCTCATAAAGACATCCCCTGAGCAGAGAGCTTAAAATGTGTAGAAAAAAAAAACAAAGCAGGGAATCTAAATTAAAGGAACTAGGGGCAGGATGAAGAAATGAGACTCTTGAGTTACGCGACTGGCGCTGTGGGTAACTGCAACCACCAGCCACGCCAGCATGTAAATTTGCAAAACACAGGATGGTAGGGGAAGGTATCGCCTTCTCGCCTGTTATTGGCTAGAAGGTCCCTCTTCCGATTGGCTGTTTGCCTCAAATATACTTTTCTTCTTCAACCGAAACACTTCCCCTGCCCTTTTCCCTTAAATCTAAGCATTGAATCTAGCCAATCAGAAGTGAGGGAGGCGCTACCTCCCCCCACCACCCTACGTTTCGCAAAGGAGCAGCCGGCACGGGAGCGTACAAAAACTGATACCGTCACACTGCGCAGGGAACTTCGGCCACCGAATTGGAGCGCATTATGCAGCACACGGCCTGTTCAAGGCAATGGAGAGACTCATGGGTGGGCTCCTGCTTTTTGGTTTGTAACGATTCTTCACCTAGTAGTATTAGTAAACTGGTCATGCATAAGTGTATTCTTTCACAGTTCCTGCCCCTGGTTTCTTTAAACTAAGCATAAGTTATAGGAAACACAAGGAGGTCAAACAAAATTTAAACCTAAAATTGTATTTTACCTTTTAAACAACCAAAAACAATAAGGGATGGGGCCGGGGGGGGGGGAAAAAGAAAATATAAAATCAGACGACGGGGAGGAAAGATGAGAGCACAAAAAAAAAAGAGAAAAAAAGGGGGGGAAAAAAGAAAAAAGAGAAAAAAAGAGAGAGAGGAAGAGAAAAAGAGGAGGAGAGGAAGGAAGAAGAAGGAGAGGAAAGGGGGGGAGAAAAAGAAAGAAGGAGAGATGAGGGGCGGGGGGGGGGGGCGCGCTGGTCCGTTTTAAAATTACTCTCGGTCCTCCTGTGTGCACAGTTTTTTGTTAACACTAGTTCATATGGCAGAAATTTCATTATATGCAGAGATATGCATTATATGCAACACTCCCCAATACAGCAAACAAAGGCAGGTAGTAGAGGAAAACAATCAGACTCCGTGATTAAAGTGGAAATCTTTCTGCTTTTTATCATTAGTCCATCTCTGTCAACAAGACATTTCTAATTTGTTCATTGTTTTTGTTTTAACCTCGGCTTCTCCGAACATGCGCCATTTGTCTTTCCCATGACCCAAGTGATAATCTACCACACTTACGTTTACTTATCCTTCTTGATGCTTTACTACAGCTGGCAAATATCAATTCCATTTAGGTCCGTTGGATAGTCCCAGTAGTCTGTTTACAAGTGAACCGAGATCCCCAGCTTTCAGGTGGACCGTGGTCCGCTTTCACATAGTTCACTTCATTAGCGCGTGCCAGGATGCGATTGATGTTCACTCTGCACTTAACAAAGCGAACTATCCATCAAAACAGACAGAACAGACAGAGTGTTAACACACCCTTCGGATATAAAGATAAAGATATTTCTCTGCAAGAAATACTTGCGCCAACTCAACCCAAAATGGCACTATTACTGAAACCATGTCCATGTTAATTATGCCAAGCCAGAAATCTGGGAGTAATCCTGGACTCAGAACTGAATTTCAGCTTCACGTTAAGACAGTTGTGAAGTCAGCCTGTGAGGACCGTACCAGCAGCTTTTTGGACTAAACTGCCACCATCTGAAGGACTTAAGGAAGACATGTAAGGACAGGATCTCAGTAGTCTAGTCTACTAAAGATAAATGCAGAATTCCTGGTGAGACACCTTTCATCCTAAATATGTTATAAAAGTGATAAAAGCAATGTGATAAATCAGGATTCATGTTTTGACAGCCCTAGTAATGACTGATGAGTGACAGACAGTGGCATGATCGATCAAAGACACAATCAATAGAATAAACTACAGCGGCAATGTGCGGCAGCTGAAAGTAGGTTAAGCGGGGAGCCGAGTGACGCATCTATCGGGGGCGCGGAAGGAGGATGAGTAGCGCAAGCGAAGATGAAGTGGAGAATAGAAGGAAGGAGGGAGGGAGGGATAGAAAGACATTTCTGTCAAACGTTATGTTGTGAAACAAACTTGGTGTGGCTTATACAGCTAGTCAATAATTATGGTACCACCAAAACTCTTTTCTCAGTGTTGTTTTTGTTTTTTCATAAAAGTAAACAGCTGTTCAGATGTTGGAGATGTTACTAAGGTAAAAAAACAGAAAAATATTTGCATCAAAGTCACTTTTCCCATTGAAGCGCATTGCTGCATAAAATGCTTGTTTTCCTCATCTTTTTGGTCAAAATGGGCATTTTTGTTGCAACTAACCCATGTTCTACTGCAGATTACTAAAAAGGACCCCAGGAAGAATAGTTGCAGTTTCTTGCTGCCACTAATGGGGATCCTAGTAAATAAATAAATCAATGGAAAAATCTAGAAACAAACTTTTTGTTTCAGCTTAAAGAACAGTCTAAGCTTTACTTTGGTAGATTCAGTGTTTGCATAGGCATAGTACACAATATTCCGAGGCTCTCCAAAAATCAGTGAAAATACTTAAAAATCCTGGCAATATGGAGCCCTCTGCTCTGAAAACGTCTGGCAGTCAATGAATTAACAAAGCCCAAGGGTGCGTTCCAGTTGTCCTATAGTTACCTGTAAAATGAACTGCACAGACTGTTCTCTAGATGCACAACATTATTGGCGAGATCTCAGTCAATATTGGCAGTAAAACTGAATATTGATACTGGCAATATTGACCAATATTAGCCAGATATCGACTGATATAATTAACCAGTATATAACAGGATCTGTTTGGTGATGAACGCTGTTTTCTTTTTTCTGTCTTTCTGTTTTTAAATCCATGGGGCATGGGAAACACATGAGGCTGTGCCCACCGTGTGACATTATCATGTCTCCGGAAACTACAGGATCTTTAGCAGATGCAGCAAAAGCATTTTTCTAATTTTCCACAAGGAATGAATATTACATAATTTTCAGCTTCAATAAGGGTTATCGGCCGAATGAGTTGTAAATAACGGCAGATTAGATATCGCCCAAATATCCAAATCAAACCCGAATGAGCATAAACAATCATTTCAAAGGGAACTTTGTTCAGTTGTTTCCTAAACAGCTCAAAGGTTTATGGCTTGACTAGGTTCATCACAAGTCTATCACTAAGTCATCGTGCCTTGTTCAAGGTCCCAACAAAATATTAAAAAAAAAAAAAAAGTTAAAGACATTAGGGACCAGTTAATGTCATCATTATAAACAAATGACATTACAACCTTCATTTAGCAGTGAGCTTTTGTTTACAGAGGAGCTAATGTAAACTAATAGATTCTTTTCAACAGCTCAGAATTTGCCTCACATAATGACAAAAATTGATAACAGTATGACATCACAGGCAGGAATAAACATTTCAGAAGATTTCAACAAACTTACGTTGAACAATATTAAAGAAGTAGAAATATGATTCAACTTTCCACAAGATAAAACATTAAAATATGTATCTGACTAATGAATCACAATATTTTACATTAAAACAGCTTGCCAAATTTTTTTTGCATACTTCTGTTTTAAATTACATTATTTAAATTAAAAAAGAATCTGGAAAATCCAGAAACGAGCACAGTACATTAGTGTCATCTAATCAACTTAATCTATAATTTGACATTAATTAGGAAAACATGCACATTTGCCTCTCAGACAGGTCGGATAAAACAGATTTTAGTGGATATATAGAACACAAGTTAAAAGCATTTCCACCCCTATCACACCAGAGACTTTCTGCTATGTGTACTGGCAATTTGCAGTAATTGCAGCCTCCTCAGTGAACTAATGTAGATAAACTTTCATCCAGCATCCAAAAGCTAAAATCAAATTGAGAAAACCGAATAGCAGAGCTTTTTATGTGGCCAAACCTACTGAGTCTGTCTGCGTGTTAGAAAGACAATTACCTACAGCATGTGAAGCAAAGACACATTTCTGCACCTCTGCATGCTCTCAGAGTCTGAAATATAAATTAGATTAAGAGGAAAACACTTCTGGCAGTTTCTTTAAACCATTTATTGCCAAAGTAAGAAAAAAAAAAGAACTTTCATCAACATGATTCATACCAGGATGGGGGGAGAAAAAGCAGCGGGACTGGAAAACTTCATGATATTTCTCACAACGACCACCAAAACAGAGCTGGAGGAGGAACATCTTCATTTGGATCTATATTCCAACTCAGTCTCAAGGCAAATTTGAAATAGTAAAAAGAAAACAAAACGATAGCCTTGTGATCAATACTTTTTTTATTCCTAAGAAAGAAATTGGTAATCAAATCTAGTCGGACACTGAATCATGTTTCAAATCCCAACTGCACATGGTTGCAAGAGAATTCTGACTTGATACTTGTCCTCTGTAACACACACTGTACTTTCCTATTTCCCTGCCACTTGTGATTTCTTGGTTTTGTACAACTGTACTCCAATATGTAAATGTTAAAGTAATATACAGTAGTTACAGTAAAGGTTACTTTACCGCATGATCTTTTAAATGCAAGTAAACATACTGTCTCTTTTCATATCTTCAAGAAGTCAAAACCAGCCTCGGCTTTTGCCCAGATCATATTTTTAATCCTGTTTTTTTTTTATTTCACATGATGCATCACACCACGTTTCATGGAAAAGATGGACACTTCTTCTCAAGAGGATTTTGTACCTTTGATTGTACATAGACAATCATACAAGCTCTGTTACCCCTCCTCCCAGCATCTGCTTTCTCTTGTCAGACTGTGGCCCCACCCAAATTGCTTACTTCCCTTGTGCTGTATTGTTTCTGAGCTTGCACAACTATTAGGCCTACATCATTTCTAGTAAGCCAATATTCATATGTTGACATAACTTGGGTTCAGACCAAGTCATTCTGACATTGTCAAACAGAACCTTTGTCCAACTGCAGATACCCAATGGGATACATCTGGGATTCATTATGTCTCATTGGAAAGACACCCCATACCTTTATGTCTATGTGGGGGATACCACAGGCCTGGCCTGCAAAAGTTCACTCAAAGTTGTTTCAGCTCATACTAAGTGCATATGAATTTTATAGTCTAAAGTTATAACCACTGTAACATGAACAGGGATACTAACAGTGCATGGTAAATCACATCTACTTTGTGGCTCCCCTGAGCACACACCTTTTCAGTCACCCCAAAACAAGGAGATTTCCATATTTGCCAGGGCAGTTTTCTTTACTTCCAAAATCATTTCTCACTATTAACACTCAGGTGTTTGTATGATTACCATCTTCTGTCATTACAGACAAAAATCATTCACTTTAGAGACTTTGGTTTAGTCAGCTTGAACTTTAGGTTTGTGACACTAGCTAATCTTAGGCCCCTTTTCCACCAAGCAGATTTGAAAGCCGGAGCCGGAGAAAAAATGATTCCACATAAAAAAAAAAAAAAGATATCATCCACTATTTGGTTTCAGATGTGCTCTCTGTTCCTTATTCACATATGCAGCAGCAGAAAACACGAGTAACACTACCTGCTGCTGGAGACAGGACTGCTTTAAGCAGCTGCAGAGGGACACAACAGTAGCTGATTACCAACATAGCAAAGCCACATCAATAAAGCTAACTAATAAAAACTTATTCAGGGATCCCCTCCCCACGCGGCTCGCCCAAAAAGAGTAAAAAGAAAAACCCTTTTAATGTAGTGATGCAATGACGCAAAAAAAAACTGCACCGTCTACGGAAAGAAGAACTGGTTCCTTGGAAGCACTGGAGTTGAACCAGTCAAGCACCAGCTCTAGTACCAGAACCAGCTCCTCTTTGCAGGACAAGAAGCCTTATAGTTGTAGCATGTCCATGTCCAGTGGGAGCTTTTCCTTCTCTCTGACAGCTTGAAGGTGCGAACCTATATTTTTCACTGCATACCTTCTTGAGAAATGTTTTTTTTCTCAAAGGCTCTGAAAGGCCTAATTTTTTGCATCTAAGGCCACGTTTACACAATAACACGCCACTTGAAAAATGCAAAAGAAAGGTTTTGTCTTCTCTGACAACTCCACGTTTACACAAGCGTTTTGAGGAGAAATTCTGTGTGCAGACGGCGTGGAATGTGCATGGAATGTCATGTTTTTGGATGCAAAGCACACTTTGTGTTATTAAAAAAAAACATAACGGACATTGCATGCCCAATGAGATGAACATATTGAAATATGACACACTCATGCGCTCTCAGAGCCATAACTATCCACATTACGCATGATCATCAAAGCTAATTAAACATCTTAAATATTGGGCTTAGCAGCAGAGAAAAAGACAGCAATGAGGTTTAAATGTGCGCAGCTCTCAATTCAAAGGGCAAGATGGCAGCTTGGCCACGAACACATTTATTATTTCATAATGTGTGTCAGATTTCATGTGATTGTCGTGTTTTCCGATGTGTGCTCTGTTGGTGGCACTAATGGAGAGCACATCTGTGAGGATGCATGTGTGTACATTTGTATGGAACCGCAACACGTAATTTCACTTTAGGGCTTTTTTTTTTTTTTTAAATATTGTCACTGGGTCCTCTCAGGCCAGGCTTTGCTCTCATGGCCAGTGGACTGATGGTTTCTGGGCCTCGCTTGGCACTTTGTGCCCTACACGCAGTGAGTGATGCACCTGGTGGAAGCGATCAGAGTCCAGTTTCTCTGCAAGCTCTTTTTCAAAGATGAGCAGCGAGACACTTTTCAGTCTCTCTGTGCGCATCGTAGCTCGACTGGTGGATTTAATCCTGTTTACAACTGGAAACAGGCTCCACAGAGCAGCGTTGCCAGAATACACAGTAAACAGTTCATGTTGGGAAAACATCTTTGTCATATGAGTCCAACACTTCAATAATGGATGGGAACTGATGTCCCCTGTCCACTTTCCATTTGATGAGTGACCCAAAAAGTCAATTCAGCGGCTTCCAAACAAAGTCCTCAATGCCTGCTTGGCACGTGCAGTGTGTCCAGCTGGCAAAACTAGTCTGATGTAGGCAGCAGCCTTCATTACTCCATAACAGTCACTTTGAAAAGAATTTTTCAGTTCGACCGGCTGTCTGTCAGGGAACAGGAAACTCTGTTTCATCTCTATTAGCAGTAGTTAGTGCTCCTGCAATGCTTGCTGGGCGAGTCTGACCTACAGTTAGGTCAGTAGGTTGCCAGGGTGTGCCAGCTGCTTCTGTGGGTGGAATGGGCACACGTGGCTACGCCATAGGCTATATGCACGACTCCACTACATCCTGAACTTAGTAGTGCTCCTCTGTTTCCTGTCTTTCATTATTGGACAAACTGATTAATCCAGGTGTGTCTGGCCAGTTACTAAGGTTAGACACACCTGGATTAATCAGTTTGTGGCAGATAATTCCTTATTCAGAGGCTGGATGCGGTTGCCCCATCACTGCCATTATATGGCGAATACGCTGATCTCCAGTGGATCTAAATATCTCCCGAAGAAATTCAAGTTGCACCAAAACTGTAAAGTAAAGTAAATGAACATATTTCATGCAAGAAAATAGGTCCAGATTGAAAAAAAAAACAAAGTTCCCCTTTAAGACAGGCGGTCTCTGTGGATAACACAGTTGTGAAGAAGTGGGGTGGGGGGCGGTGATGTGGCGGCACATTCAAGGTGCTAGCTGAGCAGAGATCGGCTTAAAAAAGAGGGCTCATAACTTTCTTTCTGCATGTCTGATTTTCACAATTCTAACTGTAGGTCTTAGTTCATGTTCAAAATAAGAAAGTATGAGTGTTTCAGTGTGGCTCAGGGTCATCGCCATGAAGCGGTACACCTCCCATCCACTGCTTCCGCTCCGTCCCGCTCCGCTGCGCTCCAGTCCGTTTTTCCAGCGGGCTGCAAAAATCCCTGTATACTGAATCTGCATGAGTCTGCCAGCGCCCTCTCTGTTCAGCCGCAAAGCAAGCAAAAGAGCATGCATGAGATTTCCAAGTTCAAGTGGATATACTGTAGATAAATAGATAAACAGTAGTGACAGTAAACTTTTCATTCACTACAACTTGAAAGGAAACGTTGCGATGTTCAAGCCAAGTTTTGATACAATTGTTGTCAATTATGGGTGAGTACATTGTCCACAAGTTATATAAATCAATCAAGTATTTCTTTTGAACTGGGGTTCAAAAGAAATATTAAAAACAAACACACAAAAAAATAAAACAAATGAACTAGCATGATGGGGCTCCAAAGCTAAAATTTTGTTATGCCACACTTTGAGGCAATCACTGCAATCAGGTGTTTTCTGTAATGCTCAAACAAACTTCTGCACCTGTTGACAGGTGTTTTTGTCCACTGTTCATGGAAAAGGCACTCTAATATGTCTGAGACAGTTTTGTTTGAAAACTTTTAGGACAGAAGCGCTCAAGGACCAACTTTGGACACCCCTGCTCTAGGGTAAAGTCACAAGGTGTGTTGCAGCAGGGAAACCTAATACCTGCAGGATGCCAGCCCTCAAGGACTGAGGTTGCCTACCCTTGATTAGTACTTGAACCATTACATGCACAATGAAGCCAGTTGTCTGTAAGCACATATATTTTCAGCCTAACTCAGGGGTAGGCAAGTTCGGTCCTAGGGAGCCGCAGTCCTGCCAGTTTTTAATGTTTCCCTGTTTCAAAACACCTGATGCAAATGAATGAGTCACTGAGTAAAACTTGCTAAGCTTAAGGATAAGGATCCATTTCATTTGAAAGAGGTGTGTTGGAGCAGGATAGCATTGAAAACTTGCAGGACTGCAGCTCTCTAGGACCGAACTTGCCTACCCCTGGCCTAAGTCAATAAGTTTTGCTTTCATTCATATTGGCTCTGTGTATCTCTGTATATGAGACAGAGATGGGCTGATCTAGGATGGGTGTTTATGAGGCATTCAAAGATTTTTATGATGGCCAGACGTATTGGCTGTTGATGCATTTGTTTGTTCTGAGGCACAGGCTGTTTGACCCATCATTTTAAAACTGTGTATTGCTCATCACCGAAATCAACATAAACTCAGTTTTTTATCTAAATTTGAGGTCTTTCATTGCCCTGTCATATTATGGAATGAAAGTCATCAGTCAATCCTTAATTTATACTTATAAGGTAGAGCCCCGTAATCAACCCTGCTTTTATATAGACTAAAAACCACCAAAGATTAGATATAATCTGAAAAAAATCAAGTCTTTGACATCACATACCAGTCAGTCAGAAAGAAACCAATGCATGTTCTGTAGATTCTGTAAATTCCTATCAAGAGTTCTGAGGCTAACAGAAACCATATGCATGTAATGTCAGACATCATCTATATAAAGAATATTTACTGGATGACACTTAATGACTCCATTTCTCCATTCCTCTCCTCTACAGAGGCAAATAGCTCTTTAAAAAAAAGCTCCCTGTTTGAAGGAAAGCATAAAAGACAACTGGGAACTCTTAAATATAAATCACAGAGGAAATAACAGCTACATTTAAATAAATGGGAAAAAGTTATCATTCGAAGTGCAACTATGCTACATTCCCTCATTACATGGTCCATTGGCCTTCAGATGTAACTGAGACTCTCTGTCACAGCCCACTCTTAATGGTTTTCAATCTCAGCTTCAGTCAGTTGAGGCACAGTATTAGTAATTGGTATTGATTACTCAGGAATGGCTCCCTGTTGGAGCAGAACAACAGCCATCTTTACACTAAGTAAGAGAGTGGTAATGCATATAACATGAGTGATGTAGGAGTAGAATGAGTGGTGGAAAAAGATTCTTAGAGGATGCAAACACACTACAGGCTAAAAAGCTTATTTTTTTATTCTTGGTAATACGTGCATTTTCAGGCAGTGCTGTAAAAAAAAATACGAGTCTGGACGCATTACATACAAGATTAAATTACCGGACACTACACGATTAGATACCCTAACTAATTGACTCTACAGTAAAACCTTTATAATAAACTGGTTAATCTCCCATTAGGGTAAATTATTGCAGCATTTACGAGGACAAAGTTGACCAAAGGTTGAATTAAAAAAAAAGGCACACACAGCTCACAATGTAATATATATACATATATGTATATATATATATATATATATATATATATATATATATATATATATATACAGTAAGGCTAAAAGTAAACATATGCTTTTGAATATGTATGTGACTAGACCAGGACTTCAGTATGGAGAAAACTGAGCAATAATATGTGTGCATTAATGATGACAATGGTGATTAGAAAAAAAACAAAACAAAACAATTTTATCAAAGGAAACTATTTGCTGTCTTTCCCTCATCAGCCTCCCAGCTGTCAACATCTCTCCGGTGCCCGGTTGCATTCTAAAATGCCCTCAGTGTCTGTGCTTGCCTTGGATTTCTACCTTTAGGAGAGATTATGACTCTTTCCCCACCCCCTACTGTTGCGGTGTCACTGTGACAGGCTGGCAATGTGTCCTCAGTCACTGCTATAGGCGGCTGATGCCAGTTACCTGTGGTTGCTCCCATGTTTAGAATCTATGTGCCAGCCAGATGAGTAACTTCTGGCAACACAGCAGTGTGTGAGATTAGCAGTGTGCAACCTAAGCAGACAACTGTTATGCCTTGACCCATCTGGTGTGTCTCCTGGCCTATCTGTGGGTCATATCCACATCTATAACCCAATGACATGCAATCTGAGGGGAGTGAACCTTTGGTGGTGTACATCGTGTGCAGCTGTGTCTGGTCAACTTGTGAATTCAGCCTGCATGTTATGGCTGTACTCCAACTTGAAGGATTCACTAAACTACACGGCTCAAAAGAACAAAGAGAACAGAATCATTACAATGTAAATCAAAGTCAGACTTCTGGGATATCTTTCTGCCCGGTTAGGAAGTGACAATCAGTTTCACCTGCTGTTGTACAAATGGAACAAACAACAGGTGGAAATGAGGCGAGGCAATTAGCAAGACAACCCCTATAAAGGAACTGTCCTGCTGGCAGTGGCTACAGACCATTTCCCTGCCCTCATCCTTTCTGGCTGATCTTTGGTCAAGGCTGTATTCTGCTAATGCCCTCACCACTAGAGGTAACATGAGGTGGTGTCTGCAACCCACAGAAGTTGCTCAGATTGTGCAGCTCATCCAGGTATGGCACATCAATGAGCGCTGTGGCAAGAAAGTTTGCTGTGTCCCAGCAAAACGTCAGGAGCATGGAGGTGGGTCAATATACCAGGAGGCATGGAGGGGGCTGTAGGTGGACAACTATCCAGCAGCAGGACCGCCACTGCTCCTTTGTGCAAGGAGGAACAGGAGGAGCTCTGCCAGAGTCCTGCAAAATGACCTCCAGCAGGCCATTAATGTCCATGTTTCTGCTCAAACTGTCAGAAACAGACTCCATGAGTATGGTATGAAGACCAGATGTCCACAAGTGAGGTCTGTGCTCACAGCCCAACACCATGCAGCACAACTGGCATTTACCAGAGAACATTTGCAGATTGGCCATTGCTCCATTTGTACAACTAAGCTCTTCACAGAGGAGAGCAGGTTCACAATGAGGACATGTGACACACAGAGAATGGAGACAGCATGGAGAATGTTATGCTGCATACATCATCTTTCAGCGTAACCAGTTTGACAGTGGGTCAGTAATGGTCTGAGGAGGTAAGTCTTCAAGGGCCTCCACAGACCTCCATGTGCTAAGCAGAGGTACCCAGACTACCATTAGGTACCAGGAATAGATCCTCAGATCATATGAAGCTGCAGAAGGACCAGGATTCTTCTGATGGATGACAATGTCAGGCCTCATGTGGCTGGGAAGTGTCAGCAGTTCCTGCATGACAAAAGCATTGGTGCTATGGATTGGCCATTCACCAGTTCTAATTCCAGTCCAGCAGCTCTGAGACCTCAAGTCTCGTTCCATCCACCACCACCACAGACAGTACAGAGGTTGACTGGAGCTCTGTTTCAGGTCTATGGGAAGATCCTTTAGGAGAACACCTGTTGCCTCATCAGAAGCATGCCCAGACATTACAAGCATTTGGACGCCACATACACAGGCACACACGGGCAAACCTCATTTTGAATTGTCCTGAGTCATTTCCACAAAAGTTGGGTAAGTCTGTGATCTGATCTTTTCACTTTTATTTTGAGTATGGGTCCAGACCAAAGACTGTAAAAAAAAAGATGGACATAGTATCCGATCACATCTGAATAGTTGGAAGTGAAGCCAGCTGGGCATTTTCCACCATCGCCATCTTGCCATGTCACGTGGCATCACTCCCAGAAGATACTAAAATCGGCAAAGGCAAGGCCGCTCTGAGCTGCGGGGCAAATGATTGAAAGCCAAGCTAACGCTAACGTAACTAATCCGAGGTGAACAGGAACAAACAAAGATAGGAGGTTTAAAGGCAAGACACACTCAGACTTGCTGTTAACCAGCTAAAAAACACTGTTGTGCAACTCTGATAAAGGCTGAGGCCTTCCTGGGAGCAAGAAGGTAGCTAACTATTAGCCTCCAAGGCTAAAACCGGCATCCGGTCTGCCGCCTGACAATCAAAAGGACACACCCCGAATTATGTGTAATTTTTAAATTAAATAAACTCTAAACGGATGAGTTATTAAAAAATTCACCCCCCTCAAATTTCACATAAAGATAAACTTGACCTATCAAACCTAAAATGTTTTTTTGAACCAGGCTGTAAACATGTTTATTCTGCTGTGAAGTTGGCCTTTTTAACATGGGATTCGATGGGGAATAACTCTGTTTTGGAGCCAGCCCCTAGTGGATGAAGAAAGAATTGCAATTTTTGGGCAACCCAGAAGTAGCCTCACCGTTCTCCAGCGGAGTTTGCCTCTTGGTCCATGGGTTAATGATTTTGATTTCCATGATCAGACTTGTTTTTTTTCTCAATTTTTTACTAGAATATTTCATTCATTAGGAATATGGTGCTTCAGTGTTCCAATTAATTGTTTGGTGTACACGCTACACTACTTGACTGGGAAAAGTTACAAAAGATAAACAAGTTTCTTAGATTTGTAAGCTAGTTTAATATCACATTTTATTGAAAGTTGTGCATTTTTGTTAAAATGTACTCTGCGATTGCATTTTATTTGTTTCCTCAAAAAAAAATACAAGAACCTAAGGTGTGAGGGCTATAAAATTAATTGAAAAACATTAACGCCTCTACCTTATTCAGCATCCTACTATTATTCTTTGTACTGTGCTTAAAACCACCAGCCACTACTGAACTATCTCCATTGTCCTTTCCAGAAGACTTCTCACTTTACAAAAAGACCAGGCAAAAACACCATCAATTTTAGCTAGCACTAAGTTTTTTTTTTTCTTTCTTGCAAGTGATCAGCATGATTCTACGGTAGTGTTGAGCAAAATGGCAAATAATTTGCATCTGAATCAGATGTAAAGCACATAAATACAGTGAAATAGTAAGTGCAGTAAAAAAGCAGCATATTGAAAATATACAGTATTGCATAAATAACTGAGCAGATAACAGCAGATAAACAGAGTATGCAAATATAAAATGGAAAGCCTTTATATTCAAACATTTTCACTCACAATATGTGAAGCCCTCAGGCTGCTGGAAGCTGCCAATGAGTCAGGAACAATGGGGTGCTGGATGTCTCTCAATGTGTGTGTATTTCACATTAACTGTTTTATCCCCCCTTGTTAATGTGGACTCCTACCCCCTACACACCCCCTTCCCCCTCTCCACCCCTGCTCACTCTCCATTAGGGAGCTGGCAGATCTGATCAGGTGATGCTGTACTTGACTCATTTCCTGTGGGAATCAATGGCTACATTTAATCAAATGGCTGGAAGCTAATGACTTTAGTGGGGGCTTGGGGTGGGGCCACGGCACACTGGCTCAGGCCAGTATTGGACAGAAAGATAAGTGAGAATGGACGTCCCTCCTGGTAAAAGCACTTGAAGGGCATTGTAATAGAAAACATTCAGCAAATAGGAACAAATACCTGTTTGGGAAAATAGTTGTTCAAATGTTCCTTTGCCCAGAAACATGTCTTGTCAGAGTAGCTATTTAGCAGATCCAATAAATTGTTTAAATGAATTTAGTAGGGATGCACCGTAAATGAAAATACTTGACCGAAACCGAAAACAAAAAAATGAACAAACCAAGGCCGAAAACCGAACACCGAAAAAAAATGTCAATTATTAGAACTGTAGCACTTTTAGCTACGATGTGTACTAACTTCACTAAAATCAATCATTGCAACAAATCAAGTACAAAAGTATCAAAATATTTATTTACCCCTGACATTACAGAATGTACACTATAGATTAAAATTCAAAATAAAATATTTAGTTTGACTCCACTCGTGTACATTACATAATGCCTTTTACATTTTTTTTCTGTAGGACTATTACAACAAATAATAATATACAGGCTTATAACTGACTGGCTGCTGAAAGACAGTGAAATTAAATATATTTTCACATAAAAACACAAAGTTCATAAGTTGCGTGCTGGATGCGCTGTTTGTTGCATCATCACAAGTTTCGGCCGTGTTGTTTCGGTGATTTATGTCTTTCGGCCCGAAAACCGAAAAATGCACTTTTGGGTCATTTTTGGCCGAAAAACTTTTGGTGGCCGAATTTTCGGTGCATCCCTAGAATTTAGTCATGAGCTGTAAACACAAAACCAGCTGACATCAGGGAGCTACATTGAGGGTCTGGCAAAGAACAATGAAACCCAAGAAGCAGTGATTAGATGAGTGGCTACAGGAGAGCAATGGGTACAGGGAACAGGTGGCAACAAGGTGATCAAGTGCCAAGACAAAGGCAACTGAGGACTTCTAGGGATAATTATGGGTAATAAAGAAAATCACCCTGAAGCAAACTAGGATTAAATTCTAAATAACAAAAAGTAAAAATAACACTTTACAATGTCAAACAAAAACTTAAACAGACACAAACTGAGGGGTCGTCTTTATTGCGGTGAATTGCGGTAAAGCCGCAAAAGATTTTTAGAGATCGTCCCTTGTATCTCCACGGAACCGGGGATAAGCCTCCATAAAACAGATCAAGTCTGAAACCAGGTGCCAAGGTGGAGAGGTTTGAAGCCGACCGTCTGAGTTCTGTCTGGACAGTGTCATTGCACAATTGGAGGATATGATGCCAGTGTCATGAACACACCACCAATCAAAACATTAATAATAATGGTGTCAGTGACCAATGGTGTTGTGGTGTCTCTTCAGACAATACTGGCTTATTTACATGACAACACTAAGGCAGTAAAACGCATGAGTTTTGTTGTGTTCTGGCCTCTCATTTACACGGTAACAGTTACAGCAAAGATGTGAAAATGGCCTCCAGGGTGAAATTTTCTGATAAGTCGAGTCCAGGAAGAATAAACTGAAGCAGGAAATGCTGACATTTTTTCATGTCAATCTGCAATTGCTCATTCAGACCCTGTATACCCACGAAAGCTTAACAACAATGGTGGATCCATGTGTCTTGTTTGTATTACTGCATCTTTTTAATTTATATGCTAAAAATATATCTGGTAGTACATTTATGCTGTCAGCAAAAACACAGGGGTTTTATGCGCCAGATAATAATGCACCCAACACTTGTGTTCTTGTGTTTTTTCAATTCGTTTATCAGGATGTGGTGCAGATTTGGGTATGCTGTTTAAGGTTCACTGCCTGTTGGAGATCTGGCATGTGCTATACATTACCTCTGGTCATATATATATAAGTTTAAGAAAAAGAAGCAAATGAAATGTTGTTTTTTCCGTGGAAATGTCATGTAAACAAAGCTTAAAAGAAAAAACCTAAGACTGTAAAAAAAAAAAAAAAGAAAACATGGATGTAGTATGCCCGTTCAGTCGAAAGAAGGCAAAGTGAAACCAGTTGGGTGTTTTTCACCATCGCCATCTTGCTGTGTCACTTGTGTTATCACTCCCAGAAAATACTAAAATGGGCAAAGACAGGGCCGCTCCGAGCCGCGGTAAAAATGACTGACAGCCAACATAATGCTAACCGAGCTTATCCAAAGTGAACAGGAACAAACAAATATAGGCAATTTAAAGGTAAGACACACTCAGACTTGCTGTTGACCAGCCAAAAACCGCCATTGTGCAACTCTGTGAGAGCCTGAGGCCTTCTTGGGAACAAGCACGGAACTAACTAATTAGCCTCCACGGCTAAAATCGACACCTGGTCTGCCAATGACTGGCAGTGAATGACAGTGTGATGACTGATAACCCATCCAATCAAAAGTTTAAAGCTTAAAATTAGAGTCCGGAGTTTACCCCCTAAAAGGAAATGTGAGACTTGTGCAAGTGAAATCCGTCTCAATCCACGCCTTTGGGCCTGTACTCTAGTAGGGTGGTGAGTTTGAATGCAATTCCCTTTCCCCCTGTCTGTAATTTGCTTTTTCCCTTTGTTTTCCACTGGCTGGGAAATTTCTAGGTTGAGATTTCGGTTTATATCACCAGCCAATGACAGAGCTCAGGGCATGACGCTTTGTGGGAATAAGCTCGTGATTGAAGCAGATGCTAGTCACTCAAACTCTCGGGGAAAAACAACAAAAACGGCAGATGCGGCGGAGATAAGGAAGTATTCCGCGGTGAAAGCTGCACGTTTTAAAACCAGGGTTAATGTTAGTTTGGCTTTTACCCGCTTCCGAGCTTTGAAGGAGAGGCTTGATGCTGAATTGGCTGAAGAACGATGCGGCCATTAGCCCGAGGGGAGGGGTGCTCAGTTTCAATAGTGTTGTTTACAAACAGAAAGAGTGGGGGGACTCCGGACTCAACCTTTAAAAAAATCTAAATCTATGTTGTTGTACTAATATGTGTCCTGAGTGTATGTCAATACATACATAGAAAATGCAGCTACACAGAACACTAAAGTTACTGTACAAGTAGAAATGCATGACATGAATCTTGAAGAAAGGAAATAGAAAGCACAAAAATTCACGGCACTTTCATCGTGCTTTTGAGGCAAATGATTTGGAAAGCCAAATGAGAAAAATAGATAAATAATAAATATTTTTATGTGCTGAACCAGTCTATTTAGAAGTCCTTATTCATATTTAAACAAATACTTTCTTTGTACAGTGCTGCTACATCTTGCCATTTGCAAGAGTAAAATTTGGAAGTCAAAGTGTTTTATCTTTTTATGACTAAACTGTATGTTTAATATTCAGAGTATAACAGCAGGCTGCATCAGCATCATGCAAGTGTTTTCCTTGGTACATTCTTTTCTTTTTCTTTTTTTTTTTACAGTGCTCAGTGTTTCCATTTTTTAATGAAAAGGTGAAGTCTGGTATCAAAGCACAGTGCATCTTTTATTAACATTCCACAGCAGTGTCTTTTTTAAAAAAATAAAAAAACTTAAAATCAACTCAAGTACTGCAGATGAGAATTACACCAGCACTTGGAATATCTTATGTCTCCTTTGAAGGAGTATTTGTTGACATTTTGACATATTTTGTTTTCTTACAACTTATGAGATACAGTATCTGTTCATCTATCAGAATAGAACGTAACAGAATCTGAAACAGAACAGAAGTCTGTTGGCATATTTTGTAAGTATGATTTCATAGCTGAAAACTAACAAGTAAAAGACCTAAAATGAAATTTGAAAGAGACAACATGACCCCATCCAGCTACAATCAAGATTACACTAACGGCAAGTCAGTGAATAAACACATTTAAAACATGGAATTGAGGTCTTTGGGTACAGGGAGGATTAAGCAACCAGGGGCTTTGATGACAGCGAGAAGGAGGAAGATGAGAACCAAGATCAAACGCCAGACAAAGGTGCTCTCCATAAGCTGATATTCTGCTGCAGGGCTGGTTCGAATGGACAAACAGGCACATCAACAGACTAGGGCTGTCACTTTCTTTGAAGTAAGAACATCCGTTTCAACATAGAACTTCAAATGTCAAAAACCTGTTCAAATTCATAAATTACAGTATCTACAGTAAGTGAGTCAGACCAAACGTGGAAGAAATAGCGGCATTAGACCTTTCAAAGTATTCTTTCTTAATCCAGTAGAGGGCGCACTAGTTTCAGCTTGACTTAATGCAGGCCTTGCCAGCCATTTGGAAAATTACGCAACCAATATGTTTGCTAACTGACAAAACAATGAAGAGATCTATACAAAAAAGAGGGACAATTACCATGTGAAATCATTGGGGAGTATTTTAGATTTTACGTCAAAAGTTATATTAAAGTGCACAAACAGCAGACGGTTTGTCAACTTTGTACAAAAACATCTGCAGACTTACATGCTGTTGGAGGCATATCTACTAAAGGAGATTTTTACCTGGAAATCACAAATTTCCTTGTTAAAATATTCATTTTGGTGTTGGACTTCATTTGAAACCTTAAAAAAAAAAGAGTTTGAAAGTGCCTGAGTTTTTTCGTTTGGCCGTTTTGTTCATACCAGAATAGCCCACAAGAGTGTGCTTTCAACAATGAAAGATTTAGATCCTGCTTCTGTGTTGATGTCACCACCGAAGGTTATTCTGTTTTGTAAAAATATCATGATGACCAACAACATAGAAAGACATATACAAACAAATTTGGCCCACAATGGAATGGAAATCACAATGTTACTTGGGATTTTGTATTCTGATTCTGTTTGATTTGCCTGACCATTTTCCTATATTTCAGATGTCAGTGATAAACAAAAACAGAACTGAAAGTTCACACAAAATGTTATCTAAAAGAAATATGAATCAGCAAAATGGTACCAAGTTCAAGGACCTGCTTGCCAGGACTTCAGGAGGTGATCTATATGAGGACAATAATTCTGATTTGGCATTTCAAAAGTTCATTAAAGCGGGGTTTTTGTTAGAATAGCATCCCGATCAGCTCCATGTATATCCTCTGAACCTTTATTTCAGAAATTCAAGATTCTGACCATTTTTCAAATATGCTAAGTATTTTTCAAATATGTGATTTCATTTATAATGTTTGTCAACTGAAGGAAAATTGCCAGTTCAATGTTTGCTTCAGAACAATATTCACTTGCATAACACGCACCAGTCAAAGGATCTAAATCCTCCCAAATATCTTACCCGTCAAGGCCAATTCTTTAACTGATTCTTAGGGGTACAACATTTGGAGTAGTTTTTCTCATTCAGCAACCCAATGTTCAATGGGGCTGCCACAAATAATCATTTAATAATCCACTAGTCACCGATTATTTTGGCGATTAGTCGACTAATACAAAAATTGCAGCATATTTATTATTTAAAATTACGTGGCCCGGGGAAAGTCAACACCCCCCCCAACCTCTGGGGCTAAAGCCCCCTCCTCTAACCAGAAAGGAGGGGTAAAAGGACCACCCGGGGAAAAATTTATAGTACCAGTAAAGAGTTTGGACACTGTCTCATTGAATCCAATTGAAAAACATATCCAAACATTTGACTGGTTGTGTCTGTGTTCATTTATGCCAATAGACAAGTCAAGAAAAGCTCACCCAATAGCTACAACTACGCACATGCATCGACAGAAAAGCAGACAAGGCAGCGGAAGGTACAGTGGCAATTTTGGGAGGAAAAAAAATGCTTAAAAACAATAAACGATTAGTCAATTATGAAATTAGTCGCCGACTATTTTGATAGTTAACGATTAGTTTATTAATTGACTAATTGTGGCAGCCCTAATGTTCAATGGTCAAAAACTTAAGTCTTTAATATTCATTAATTACCCTGGTCTTAAACACGTCCATGGCAGTCTTCTTCCATGTTTGTTTTAAGCGTGCGTGGGCACGCAGCTTATCTTGATGTAAAATACTGCAGTAAAGCACCTACTGCAGTGTAAATGATAGAGCTTCATAAGAAACGACAGATATTTTCTATCAACCAGATGATATCATTAAATCGTCCAGCCCTCCATGTGAAAATATTAACACTGTGTTAAGGATACCTAATCTAACCACAGATGATGGATCGCTGCCCACAAACTTTTCTTTAAGATAGGGCTGGGCGATATATCGATATGAAAAATATATCGATATATTTTTAAATGGGATATGGAATTGGACCATATCGCCCCTATCGAGATATGGAGTTCAATGTATGTTTGTTTTGTCTTTGTATATAAAAGCTTACCTGACTAGGGTTTGTTACATTTAATTCTGTGTAATGTTCCTTACTTGCATTTGTGAGTATTATTACATACAGTATTATACAGTATTTCTGTTTACATTTTATCATTTTTTGAACAGCTGAGCATTATTTCATCCAGTCGGTTTAAATTAAACTACTTGTAATGTCATATTTGGCTCTGAATGTAACAAAATATTTGCTCTCACTTTGCAATAAAAATATTGGGATATATATCGTGTATCGATAATCAGCATAAATATATCGAGATATGACTTTTGGTCCATATCACCCAGCCCTACTTTAAGAGATCATGGTACATTTCGGACCAATGACACCTTGACAGTCACCGCCCATTCTGTGGAAAACAACACACATATCCATTTTACTGAAAGCACTAGAAGCACATTGGAGGGATTTCCACAACATTTGAATAGCAGTACATGTTCATTTCAAGTTCATTCCAGCTTGATTTTTGGAAAAAGTGACAGGCCTATGACAAAGTAACTTTAAAAATTAATGACCTGCATTAGGAGGAGATTTTCCTCTTTAAAAGAATCCAATATTACCATTAAGGTCCAAGTATGAGCTTGTATCCATCTTTAAATTATAAAATGGAGGAAAAAATAGAACCATGACAGAAGACTGATGATTTCACTGGAGCAACACAGCGGTTAATCATGAGGTGTAAACAGAGAGACAAGACAACCTTCCCACACCTCCTGACAGAAGACAGATGAGACTAAAAAGGACAGGGGGAGTCAGGAAAGAGGAGAAGACGTAGAGGAAGAAATAATAACATATGGGTAAAGTCCCTTGAATGAGTCTGATCCACAAAATGTGTCTTTTCCAATCAAATTTATATTACCTCTCTGACCTTGAATTAGACACTCGCTATACACTCTCTATATATAACCAGTTGGTATACATCAGCCTGAGGTCTAAAACCAGAAGGTGAAATTTCAAAACAAAACATTACTTGCTAGAAAAAATTGTTAGTCAATATCTGCACACGGTTGACTGATCACATTTTCTTGAGGAAAATTTTAAGAAATGTAACATTTCCATAACTAATTCAATGTAATTTCCCACCAGCAGCCCAGCTTTCTTTTGAATGAAAAATACTTTATTTATCCCAAAGTGAAATTGTAAAATTTTGCCATGGTTTAGTGGCACCAACTGTTGATGTCAAGGTGTTTCGCTTTTCATAAATACAGTTACTACCTGCATTTCAATGAGCATCTGTTGACAATGAATTAATAAATCTAGCAGCAAAGCCACTAAAGCCTCAATGTGGACTGCTGAAATATTATTTAAAGTTAGGCTGCATACACACCAAACGCGATTTGGGCGTCAAAATTGTGCCTGACGCCCAAGGTTGGACGCTTGGTCACTAAAAAGTCAGACGCTTGATTTCCAGCATCTTGACGCCGTGACGCACGGTGAGAGATGTCCAGCCAAGCCGCGCTCGTCGTGCCTCTGGAGGAGCCTCTCCTTTCTCTTTTTCCTTTCAACGATCTGCACAATGACAGATGCAGGAGAGAGAGCGGCTTGGCTTTATGTGATAAATAAAGTAGAGAACGTGATCGTCGGACATCTCTGCTCTGTGTCTGGTTCACCAGATGATTCCAGGTGTTCTGACTCTGATGAGTTTCATCATTTACTTCAGGAGCTGCTGGCGAGCGGCGCTTTCAGCCGTCTGATCTGGCCCAGTTTAATAACCCGCTGTCCTGATGCGGGGCAGCATTATCAGTCCAGTACATCCCATCAGGACAGCAGATCATCAAACCACCGTTCAGAAACAGGGACCGGACACAGATCACAGTTTATCCTCCTCTGTCTTCAGATAGAGACGAGATTCCCCTGGTTTTTCTGGGTGTTTCCTCTCCTGTCAGAAAAAGTGTGTCTGGGTCATGACTCACTCTGATTGGTCGACGCCCCGCATCAAGACGCAAAGTTCAGATTTTCCAACTCCGGCGTATGCCGCCCGCGACGCGGGAACGCGAGTCAACCGCTCAAAATCTCAAAACTCGCCGCGTGAATCGTGCGTAACGCACCGCGCCCAAAGCTTGCAACGCGCCGCAGGGTTTTTGACGCCACCCAAACGCGCGTTGGCCATTGACTTTGCATGTAAACCTGACACCCTTGACGCCCAAATCGCGTTTGGTGTGTACGCAGCCTTATACCGTGTAACTTTTGGCCACTAGGAGCGCTAAACCTGTAATGGCGCCAACATCTCACAGGCCTCACGGCAATGACGCAAATTTAAATGTCCTCTCCTGTGTTTGGATATTGAAATAAACGAGTCCATCAAGATTCAAGAACTTTCTAAAGGAATTTTTCACCATTGGAGGATATGCCCCTGGCGGAGGTATGCGCCTCTAACCGTTTCTAATTATATAAGTTTACATTTTCCCCCCGTTTGTGGAATGTTATTGAATGGTAACTAAGTAGCTGTATAGGAAACATCACACAGAAATGCACAATGCAAAGGAAAATGCGCAATCAAAACTGGCCATGAAACCAAGTTGTAGTATTGTGAAGTAGTAACTTTGGCAAAACTCATGTTTGTTATGAGAACGTCTGAATTAGCTCAGTTTATGGGACATTACAGTGGCACTGCTTCCTTCTGAACAGCGTATAAAAAACCATACAACAGGAAACTTCCGGCAGCTTATACGGCTCTTATTGACGTTTTGAGTAAACGCTGACTGAAAAAAAAAATGAAAGCATCACATTTCATATGTTTACACAACAGCCAAACTTACTTACCAGTCTAATAATACCGTGGCAAACAGAGTGGGTTTTTCTTCCAGACTGCTTTTTCAAAGAAGCAAAATTTGTTAATTTGTCTCTGTTCATTACTGCTTTCCTAGATAAGTAGGGGGATGGGGGAAAAAAAAAGACGTTTTTTTTTTTTTTTTTTTAAATCAGTTTGTTTTTAACCCATGTCCCCCAGCCCTACCAATTGGTCAGATAGAAATCTCCTGTGTTTTGTTTAATTTGCAAACTCATACATACACTTTACAAATGTGCATGCATAAAAAAAGCTTTTACCCACTGGCACCAGGGATCCCATAGCGAACTTGTATTTTATCCAGTCTACCTTCCACGTTCCTACTGTACACGTTATACACCAGGGATCCTTGTGCCAACTCATCTGACTCAAATGAATGAGTCATTGGGCAGAACTTCATTGGCTGTTGGATCCAGTTCATTTGAGTCAGGTGTGCTGGAGCAGCGAAAAGTTGAAAACCTTCTGGACACTTGCCCAAGAGGTCCGGATTTGGTGATCCCTGTTATAAACCACTGAAAAGCTTTGATTCTTAAGATTTAAATGATGTATCCGATTCCAGGCAACAATCATAACAGTAAACATTTATTTTTGGCAAGTCGTCAAAGCAATTTCTCTTTAAAGCCACACTGTCCTCCAGTAGCAGATAATACTGCAACAAAAATGATCCCGTTATATCAGCAAGGGTTCAGTAAGAGTTGGTCAACAAGTCTTTCATCCATAAAACCAAAAATTTAAGGGATTTTGAAGTTTTTTGAACAGAGAATTCTAGAGCTTTTCTCAGCTGATTAGAGGTCAGACCTCTTTGCACCTTATTTATAGCCTCTTTGAAATACTGTAATCTGAGATGTGAAAAGATGTCAAAGATATCTGCAATCAAAACTGGTCACTTAGTCTCAGAGCAAAACCACTCCAGACACACGGGGGAGATTTGCTTCCTGTCTCCTTGGCATTGTATCTTCACACTGAGCCACAATCCATCTGATCACAACGACACTGAGGCGATATCAACTCTGTTTTCTCCAGTTCGTGCCACTTCATCTTCCTGCACCTCTGTGCTCCCCTCTATGACCCACAAATTCATCTCTACAAAACATCTTGAATGACTCTTTGTAGAAACAGAAGGATGCAAAAAGTGGAAACAAAGGTGAGTAAGCGGTCATGTGTAGAGGAAAATTAAGTAAGAAAAAAAATCAGCCATGCACTTCAACAGGTGGTGACTACTAAGATACAGTTCCATTAGCATGATAGTGGCCAAGAACTGAATTGATCTTATTACTCTACATTTGATTGACTAATTCAACCTATCAAAAAATGCAAAGTGGATTCCATTGTCAGATTTGCAATTCAAAAAACTTGATTAACTCATTTTATTGAACAAAGAGACCCTGTTATCTTAAAGGCATGATTTTGCCACCTTGTTTGATCTACATACTGAAGGGAAAAGGCAGAAAAGATGGTGGGAGGGGACTGCAAACCTTGATGGCGTGATCATTTCAAAGCAGATCAATGGATTTCCAAAGGGAATTTGCACAAGTTTGGTACAGGCTAAAACAGAAAAAGTCTCCCTGATGGGGCCCATTTCAGAAAAATGATGAAAGTCTGGTGCTCGAGGGTCATAGACATTATTTACTAAATCATAAGACTCATCAGATATTATTCACCCAAACACCGCAGAATCTGTGCTCAGAGCATGAACTGCATTTGACCCTGAATCTATGACCCTCTATATGAACATAAATCAGCGTTTTTTATTGCTGAATGAGGGTACGGTTGAGCTCATTGACTGTTTTTGAAGACTGATCTAGTTGTTATTGACTTCAATACACAGCAGCAGACCTGCCCTCTCAGCATCTACTTCTTATTTAACAAAGTTAAGGCACTGTCATACAGGCAATGTCACTACATTACTAATATGAGTATTTCAAAAACATCTATCTGGTTTTTATGTGTAAAGGCAGTAAAACGCCGAGAGACAGGGCATCTGACCTTCTGCTTGATTGTATGTTTGTACTACAGGGTCAAAGTATTTTACGAAGTTGCAAGTCAGCTAGCTTCAGGGGTCAGCCTGTTTGCCCATCTGTTGGCCTGGTATGTCAATTAAAAAAAGAGGAAAAGACAGCATACACGGCCAACTCTGCCAGCATCAAGGTTGAAAATGATGTGCTGTTGAATGCCACTAAACTGAAAGATGGGTGACAGCAACGCCTGGGAGGTGCATGAGTGAAGCGATAGCAATTTTGCTCCAAGCACAACTGAATCACTTCAGCTTCAATATGCTCTGAATTTCAATTTTCATCCTTTTTCTTTTTTTTCTATTCTAAAAAGTCGATACAAATCCAGTTCAAACCAAAATGTACGATAAACCTGAACAGGACAAGGACAGACAGAGAAATACAGAGTAAAAACCTACTTAACTTTTTTTTCCCCCTAAAAATGTTTCATACTTTTTTTTTCCCCTTTATCAGAACAAATGAATCTGACTTAAAGGATAACTTTCCCTTTTTTTTCCAACCTGGACCTTACAGGAGTTTATACGTGCATTAAGATACCGTTAAATTTTCTGTATCACTTTGACTCTTGCGTTAGATATCATATTGAGTCGCCCTTTGGCGTGCATCCATATAATTGGGGAGACAGGACAACCTCTATTTAAGGCATTATGTGCAGCAAAATTCCTTCATTTCATCAATGGTTTAAGTAGAACGAACGAACAAGTACTACTGTCATGTGAGTTCATACACACAGGTTTCTTGTAATAAGAAAAAAAATATGTAGATGTTAGACAAGTGGGAACTAGCTTAAAACAAGCTGTGAAAAACTCTTCTCAAGTTTCTTTTTAAGTGATACACACTTAAAACTAGTCTGGTAATGCTTCTTTGTTGCTTTCTCATTTTGAAAGATGAGAAAAGATGAGTTGTTCTTAAAAAAAGAACAACTGACCAGGAATCCAAAAACTGCTAGCACAGAGGTGCCCATGCAACAGTCTGAAGCAGTGGCTGGGGTGGTAGAGCAGGTTGTCTTAAACTCAGAAGATCGTGAGGTCATGATGAGACATGACCTCGCGACAGACTTGGATGAGTCGTCGCTGTGCTCTTGGGGTAATTTTGGTCGGCCGGCCATTCCTGGGAAGGTTCACCAATGTTTCATGTTTTCACCATTTGTGGATAATGGCTCTCACTGTGGTTCACTGGAGTCCAAAAGCTTTAGAAATGGCTTTGGAACCTTTTCCAGACTGATAGATCTCAATTACTTTGTTTCTCATTTTTTTCCTGAATATTTTTTTGGATCGCAAAAAAAGAGAAATTGAGCAATTGAACTCAGGTTTCCAAAGATGTGATAAACCACAGTTTATTTATGTTTTAACAGAGGGGGCAATCACTTTTTCACACAGGACCATGGAGGTTTGGATATATATATATATATATATATATATATATATATATATATATATATATATATATATATATATATATATATATATATATATATATATATATATATATATATATATATATATATATATATATATATATATATATATATATATATTGTTTTAAGATTTTTTTTAACTTTAAAATGAGAAAGAACAACACTCAAAAGAAGCATTACCAGACTAGTTTTGAGGGACTTGAAATGAGTGCTTTATGACTTGTTTAAAGATATTTCTCCGTGTCTAAAGTCTCTGTTTTTCTTTCTTGTTCAAGAAATCTTACCAATTGTAATGATCGTACTGCCTGGACAGATAATTTCCCTTTATTATAAGACTCTTCTCAATTTTAGTGTTTTTAAACTTGAATTAAGACCACAAAATTTTGCAGCGTAACGAGCTGCTCTTCTCAGCTGTACTATAGCAGCGCACACGGGAACGTGCGGCGGCCTGCAGTATGCAGAGAAAACTCCTCAATAACTAACCGAGAGGAAACTCTGAATTCACAGGTCAATAGTGCTCATTCGTTTGTTTGTTATACTTAGAGCATTGATGAAATGAGGGAGGTTTTGCTGCAGATAATGCTTTATAGAGAGGCTGCCCTGTGTCTCCCCTTAAATGGATGTACACTGAAGGGCAACTCTACATAATATCTTCCAAAGGAGTCTAAGTGATACAGAAATTTTTCCAGTGAGTAAATATGTGTACAGACTCTTAGAAATAAGGTTCAGGTTGAAGAGAAAGAAAGGTATCCTTTAAGGCCATGCATCATAATGCAAAGCATGCAACATGACCCTGAGTGTTCACAGCACACTTTATCTGCATGTCAATACTACCTAGCATCTGCTTACATATTTACGCCCACTTCCAGAGACTGAAGAGGATGATTTACCTTCAATAAAGTATCTTCCAATGGATAGGAAGATATTTATATCAGATCCAACGGCTCAGAGTTTGCTTCTAGATCATTTAGGAATTATTCATGAAATCAGCTTATCAGCCTTGTGAGCAAGAACTTTATGTAAAGAGCAACAAAGGTTGCAGTTATGAAATTAATGGAGTTCGTTCTAAGTCTGGCATTTGCACTAAGATGTTGATGATGTGAACTTTTAATAAGTGGAGAATAAGTGGAGCTCTCGATGCGGGCAAAGTGCCACATTAGGGATTCTGGGATTGATCAAATAAAAAGCATTTTCTGATGATGAATAAAGGTGAGTGGGGCATTTTGAGGTTTGGCTACATGAGAGAAAAGCTTGGACAGAAGGAGACAACAAGTGGTCAATGATCAGAGAATCCTCTTTAAAAAAAAAAAAAAAAAAAAAACTGAACTCAGTCGAGTTGAATACTCCCAGAAGACGATGGCACATCGTTATCCAAGTCCATCTTAAAAAGAAGACTTCAAGAGCGAAAATTCAGAGGATTCATCGCATAGAGCAGAAGAAGAAAAGAAAGACTGCATCAGACCTGCTGTGCACTGAAACATCTTCAAAAGCAAGATAAAAGTAACATCAACTCAGACCGGAGTAAAGGGAAGAAAAGACGATTGAGGACGGCTTGGGAGAGCTCCTGATCTGAGGCTTAACACCCATAGCATCACCTGTAAAGCAAGCATGAAGAGTGTGATGGCGTAGGCGTGCATGGCTTCCAACTGCAACATACTCTACAGGTTCAGTAGATGTTATTGATGTTGCAACAGGAGACTTAAGCAGCCAGGAAAATTCTGAAGTGTGCACTGACATACTGCCTGCATAGTTGATTAAACAGCATTTCACAGTTAAACTGGAAACTCCTTGTTAATTTGGACAATGACCCAGAACAAACTGTGGAAGCAGAACCGGAATATTTGAAGGGAAAGAACTACAATACTCCGCAATGGCCTTATTAGTGAGACTGTGAAAACCCTGTTTTAACTAGCTGTAGACTAAAAGCAGCTGAGATAACAGGAGAGAGAGAATATGCAGAAACGAGCAGCCGTCTCCTGACCTCAATCAGATCATATTTGAAATGAAAAGTTGGGAGTTATCTGAATATTATCAATTTTAATTCTTCTGACTCATCCTATTAATACATTTTTTATTTTGATTTTTACAAAAAAAGTCACAAAGAATCAAAACTGTTCTTACAAAAGGAGAAATAGAAACAGGCAGGTAAAACTCGGTAAGAATGACAAAGAACTGGGCAGAACAAAGAGAACCAGTCAGCGCACAGGCAGCAGTGATGGCTAATAAAACAAAGGTGAAGGGCAATGAAAGAGAAGGACACGAGTGTGGTGCAAACAAAGACAGGAAGCAAAATCTACTCACAGCAAAAAAAAAAAAAAAAAAAACACAACAGCAAAAGAAAAGAAAAAACAGCAGTCAGATAAATAAAAACCGACTACAATCAGAAATCAAAAGCGCCCAAAACAAAAGATAAACTTCTGCCTCAAAGACAGGAACACAGAAGAAAAACAGGACAACAACTCAGTCAAGTTAGACACTAGCACTACTTATTAGATCGATATGGTTGCTATCTATATCCCATTTCATGTGAGGATGAAATGACTGCCAAGATGAATCATGTTGTGTGCTGAGTGGTCATTCAGCTCCGACACCGCTGATAGCAGGGGACGTTTTTAGATAAAGAGAAGTTTAGAGCTTTGTTGCTGTGAGGCAACGCTTGGAGAAACCAGGCGTTTGATATTAATTTGTTATGCTAATTTAGCTGCTGTATTCCCATAATGAAAGCCCCAGCAAAGTGAGATGTGAAGCAGTGTTTGTGCCAAAGCCAATAAGAGAGACAGAGAGCGCAAACAGCAGGTGTAAGTACTATCATTGAATTCTTAACGTAATGACCTTAATCATTTTCAGCTCGCAGAATGTCACGCAAGGGGGACGCATAAGTGAGAAGTAAATAAGTAAGTGGCAGGCAGTGAACTGACAGCTTAAATCATCACTATTATATTCTTCCCAACTGTCACACAGGCATTAGACCGCTAAGCCCTCTTGAGTGAAAGTGTGAGAGAAATGATTGACAGCTTGAAGTTGCAGAAATGGACATGCAAAATTCAGGTGAAGGACTGACAGCTTATATAAAACTCTGTCTAACAAAAGACCCTGAAGACCATCAACACACTGAGCTCTACTTGACAGAGTCAAAAAAAAAAGGTATCACACCATCAAGCTTGTGTTTAAAAGTTCTTCACTTCATTGAAATCACTTTGCAACACTTTGCAACTGAACTCTTTTTAGCACTAATAAATGCTTCAGCATCGGGCTGCTGCAATATCTAATTAATACACACTACCAGTCAAAAGTTTGACACATTTACCCGTTGAATCTCATAAGATAATGTAGGACTTGGGCGATGTGATTATAGATTAATTGAACCAGTTGCCTCGATAATGATGAATTGGCATTTATTTAATATCATTTTGTTTTTAGTCCTCATACCTTACTGAAAATATTTGCTTCAAATAATTTCATAATAGAGGAGCAGCAGAATTTGTTTTTATAAATTAACTGAAAAGAAGCACACAGTTAAAGTATTTATGGTCGTTCATTCATTCATCGAATGAATATTTCTAAATACTGCTAAAAGAAATAATTGAAATAACTGCAAAATTCCTCTAATTGTTCTGAATGTTAGTTTGATTGAATTTTGATTAATTGCCCAGCCGTATGATAATGTAGTGTACTATTAAAATGCTTAAAACCAGTTACGATAATGAAATTATCATGATATCGCTGTCACACTTAAACATCAATATATATTGGTAACATTTAACTAATATTTGTTTTTAGAGTTAATGATCCTTTTTCACAGATCTGGCCACAACAATGACGCTGGCAACCCGACACTGGGTGTGTCCTTTTTTCACGCATGACACCAGCTCTGCATTGTTAGCATACGGTGTGGCATATTATGGGATCATTCATGCAGTGACACCACCTTGATGCATGAAAACTCACATAAAATGAGGCTGTTGCTGTTATCTGGCATCAGAGGTTAGTTAACTTTGTGAATAACATTGTGTTCAGTTGTCTGTGAAAGAGCTGACTTTGTTACGAATGCCAGTTAAAGAAGTCATCACCCGGAAATCTCACTTTTTCAAGTTAAAACATGTGTATTAAAACAGGACCTCAGTAAAAACGTGCCAGGAACTCCAGAAAGTGAAAGTGACTTCGTCTTTGAGTGCGGGCTCTATCTTCTCACCAGAATCGGCCACAAGAGCGCGCTCTCCACAGCACGCGGTTTGCATTTTTTCCCCTGACTGACGTGAACTAGAGAGGCTGCTAGCTGCTAAGCTGTGTATGTAAAACACTAGGTTATGACACCTTTAAAGAAAATAAAGCTAAACTGAAATTGATTCAACTGAATTCATCTGAACTGAATGGAATTTCACTGATTTGAACTGAACTCAAATAGAACTGAATCAAACCAAATTGTAACATTCTGAATTGAATCAAACATTGAATTCAATTCATTTCAATTGAACAGAACTAAACTGAACTGAAGGAATGAACTGAACAAAATCCAACTGAACCAAACTGAAATGAAGAGATTTGAATTGAACTGAGTCCTTCTCCTTTTTATCAAAAGGACTAGGTCAAGATGGCATCTGAGTGGGATGCTTTCTGGTCCACTAACTTTTGAGGTTTTACAGGTCCGACGAGGAGGAGACCCTCAGGGACATACTGAAGGGATTATATACAGTAGTCCCTCAGGGATACCTTGGGATTCCCTAGAAGACCTACTCAGTTTCTGTCCTTGACCTGCTCTTTCTACTACTCGACAGAAGCAAAATAACCAGGGAGAGATGAATGGATGGATGTTTCTCTTTGTTCTAGAAACTGAAATATGTTCAATAGGGTGCAACATATAAAAAAAAAAGATAAAATGTATAGGGCTGCCACAAACAATTATTTTGATTATCGACTCGTTACCGATTATTTCGGTGATTAGTCGACTAATCGAATCATACAAAAACTGTAGCATATTTACAGTACCAGTCAAAAGTTTGGACACTTTCTCATTGAATCTAATCGAAAAACATGTCCAAACTTTTGACTGCTCGGGTGTGTGTTGATTTATGTCAATATACAATTCAAGAAAAGATGACCAGACAGATAGGCAGACAAGGCAGTGGAAGGTATGGTGGCAATTTTGAGAGGAAAAACAAAGCTTAAAGACAATAAACAATTAGTCGATTATTAAATTAGTCATCAATTACTTTAATAGTCGACAATTAGTCGATTAATCGACTAATTGTGGCAGCCCTAAAAATGTATCTGTATTCAATATTTCACTTTTATTATCACAAAGTTGTTCTTTTAAAATAATAATTATACTCAGTATTTTAGAACTGTGCCTTTCTATGTCAAAACAATGCGACATAATAGCATTGTCCGCTTGTCTAACTGGGAAATGGAGCGTATCCCTCACTTAAATCCACATGAACTATTTCCTCAGTCCAAACAACGCTTAATTGATGACTTCTCTGTTGATCATTCAAGATCGACCTTTTCCATTGCTCACTAAGGTGTTGAACTACTTCATATTGTTCACCTTGTGCAAAGAAAATAAATAAATCACAATCTGAGAAGCATGTCACAGGAGGCTGAACCATTTATAGCAACAAAAGGTTACACAGCTGCATTTGACTGATGAAGCTCAGCTCTCTAGGAATCTCCGACATGAATCAAAACGGCATTTGAAAGATGCTGCCAGGAGCAATAAGGCTCTAGTGGGGGTGTCCATAAGAGAAGAGAGCATGTGCACATCATGGAGAAGAGATTGCAATTCACACAGCAGGAGGTGTCAGTGGAAATGTAATTGATAATAATTTGAAACAGATTGTAGGGGAGAGGGAAAGCGTAACTGAAAAGCACAGAAGTAATAAGGGACAACAGTGATAGTGGCGTGAATGGACTGCAATGGATTGGATAGTGCTGAAAATATGCACAAACCCACACACACACACACACACGCGCGCGCAGACATGCCTGGCATGGTGCCATTAAAATCCCCCTGCAGCTGCTTCTACGCTAAACTGAGCCACAGTGCATAGCAGATGTTATGCATGCACACAAAAAAACATAAGGTATTGCTGATGAGCACATGAGTAAACTATTCATATTGTTACACTGAGCTCAAAACATGTTTATATTAATGGAATCTGATAATACACTAATGAAGTACAGCAAGCTCTCCTATAGTAATTTCCTCTGCTCAGACAGTGACAGAAACACAAAACGCTCGATCAAGAAAGAAATCAACGGCTTTATGTCCAAAGAAAAGTAAGAATTGTTACAGAAGTGAACCGGTGACTTATTCTGAGGAGAAGTGTATTTGCATGACAGTCAACAGGAAAAAATAAATTACAGTTTTGATGGTCATAATATCAGTTGTCCTGCTATAATGAACAACAAACGAACGCTGCACCACTTATGCAAATTTTTTCACTTCGGTGCCCCCTACGAACAGCTGATCCAGCATCTGTCTTGCATCCTGTCTCTTCTCTCAGCACTCAAGCCTGTGGGGAGCCAAAGTCATGCCCCCCCTGGTGAGCCACATGGGACCTTAGAAATGAAAAAAAATATGAATGGAAGTCATCTCTGGATTCCACATATATTGGTTGTGGATTTAAATTAAAAAAAACTTTTGTGCGATGAAAAAATAAAACAGTGCAAAAAACTTTGGTTATTTCAGGTTTTACTTGAAGCTGCTTTGTTAACTACAGCTCTCGTCACGAGTGATGACATAACTCCCGGCAACTGGCACGAACCAAACCGACCATCATTCCATTGGCGTAATGGAAACACTCGACATGTCCTGACTTGTCATGGTTTACACCTCCGTCCATGCTCTTTTTCTGTCCTTGAAAAGAAGTGATGGCGTGCCAGAGTAAAATCGCCAAGCCAACGCACCATGGGCAGCTGGTGACACATTGTTCGACATGAGTAGTCCACAAAGCCGATTCAAGCAAAACCTGAAATAATCTAAAATCTCCACCGACATTTGTTGTTTTATTTGCATGAAACATTTTCATCTAAATCCACAACCAACATATCTGGAATCCAGGACAGAGAATAACTGGGACCAGAAGATAATTATTTTCACCTCATTGACCGGAAGCTGACAGGTGTTACTTCTGCTCCCTGTAACAGCCCAATGTTTACTTGTCTTATTTCTTGCTCAGTAATTTTTCTTTCTTTTCCTCGTTTCCTCCGATAATGCCCTCTTGAGTTTCTTTCCTGAATCAGCCACAGTGCGTGTTCAAAACAACTTGTGTGTTGATATCCAGTTACTGGTGTGTCACATGATGCTGCAAAGCAAAATGCAGCGGTCATTGGAGAACAAAATAGTGAAATGCAGAGCAAAGACAGCTCCAGGAATGTGCATACACTGTAATGGAAATCATTGTGCCATCTAAAATATGTCGGAAGCACAAAGTTTGAAAGTTAGAAAATTTTGTAGTGTTGCTTTAAGAACTTGTGATCCAAAAATGTATTAAGAAATCTATTCAGCACAGCCTGTATGTTCAGATGAGAGTATGACTGTATAAAACACTGTATATAAAATCAGCTTGCGGTCGAACTCCAGCAGTTTTAATCCTCTAAAAACTCATCTGTGTCCTTCAAAGCTGAATATTTGCCTCAAAAATCAAATATGGTGTATGATTTAAAATGACAAAGATTTGAACATTCTTATTCTTCTTCATCAAATAATGGTGAGTAATCATCAACCAGTAATTGGGGATTAATGAATATAGAAACCCACCCCCCACCCACCTAGAACTCTGCAACACTGGGATAATATTGGGGTTGCCATACACGTTTGAACCAGAGCACTCTCAAGAAGAGGAGGCTGAATTATACAAGGTCTGCATTATATACAAAAGGCAAAATTGAATGAGCCTTGATTCAAAGCCTTGACTTTCACCGCCTCAGAATGGCTTGATAACCTTGCCAGAGATATGCAGCCTGTTTAATTTTATTTATCCTTTATAAATATAAAATCACCCTCCGACATCTATACACTGCTTTCAAACTGATGTTTGCTTTCTTTGAACAAATTTGAATAGGTGCTGAAAATCATTCTCCGATTTTACTAAATAGACACGTTGAACCTGTGATAATTTTTAAATAAAATTATGATTCAAAGACAAACTGCCTGATCGGATGGCCAAAATATGCAGCCCTGGTTTATCGGTAAGATGGCAAAATTTCTGCACTTAGAATAGATTAGTAAAATGTCTATCTTGCAACAGAGCAAAATTTGGACCAATTTAACGTCCATTCATGCTTTTGGTTCAGAATTAGTGAGTCTATGATGGGCAAAAAGATTCAGTTAAGTAATTATAGCTTTATCATAGATCACATCTATTTGTTATCTTACTGAAAAAAAGAAAACTAAAATTGAAGGTTCCCGAACGTCCACACACAGTCCTTATTAAGCTGTATGACTCAATTCCATTAGAAGCATACTTGTAGAAAGCTAATGATAGGGTTATACCAGGATGTTTTCCTCCCTCTCCACTCTGAGTTATTAACATAAATTACAGGAGTCGGTTTTAGGAAACAGTCTAAACAAACAAAAGAAGGCTACCATACTGTACATGTGCATAAAAATGATAATGCCAGTGTCTGTGAGGCTGAATATTAAGTACTGTAACAATGTAACCCTGCAGATTGTGCTGAACTGAGCTTTAAAGGTGCCAAAAGGAGGGGGTTGGGGGGTGATATGATTATATTTTGATATTTGTATGAAAAGCCACAGAAATTCTGTTTGATTTTTGGAATATTCACAAGGCATATAACACAAGAGCAGATTTACAGCAACGCACACACAGTGAGAGGCTTCAGAGCTCCCAAAGGAGTCATTATGTGCAACAGCTACTGATGTGTAAACCACAGGAGGAATGAAAATGAGACAAACTCATTTTTACCAAGAATTAAAAAAAAAAAAAAAAAAAAAAAAAAACAATGATTCTCTAAAAACCCCTCTCAACAAAGAAAGACCATTAAGGCAAAATAAGTCATGTTGCTCTTCCCAGCTGAATATATTTTATCACTACATTTGATAACAGGCATAGTGTACTTCCTTAATATCTATTTAAAGCCTTAACATCACAGAGGCAAACTGACAGATCTCAAACACAACACAATGAAATGACACTGAAGCATTTGATTAATTAATCAGGATTTCCCTGTGAGAACAGCAAATGATCATCCAAAACTTTGGTTTTGCGGTGTTAATCTTACTTGTAATGTCAATATTAACGGGCAAAGTCATTTCAGATTCCATTTAAACCAACTGTCTAATCTCTATGGCAAGATCTATTAGTTTCTCATCTACTTCTGTAAAATGGGAAGACTGTAGCAGAGCATCAATGACAAATCTCTTTGGAAGTTTTACCCTAATTATCCACAGTGCGTTATTTGATCTCTCCAAGTTTAATTGCAATGCTATGAGTTATTATTGGTGTACCAGCTCAATAAAACAAAGATGCTTGATGCAAACTTTATGAGAAAAAACACTAAATATTCAGCTGAAAATAAGCTCAAATTACATGAGAGACAATGATTCTATAATTAATTTGTCTGGGAATTTGTGGATACTAGGTGGTGGGAGAAAAAAACTGTACTAACCTTACTTTTTGAGAGCAGATTTTTAAATAGATTTTTTTGTTCAAAATTGATTTTCTTTTTTCTTCATTTTAAATGCTTCATTTTGGTCTATGTTTACAAGCTCGGTGGAAATAAAGTTACCACTTTTCTCCAGCAGAGGCCGAAATGCTTTTCTTCGACTATTGAATGACCATATCATATTCGTTTCCAGAAAAATCTTAAACAGAAAGTGAGGAATGTCAGAAAACTTGGTCTGGTGCTATAAAGCAAACTAACTCAGTGTGCCAGTGTGACTTTATTCAACAAAACAAGCAAAAAAAAAAAAGTATACATTTTTAAAGTTATACCATGTAACTTTTGGCCACTATGGCCACTAAACCTGTAACTTCCCACAGGCGCCACAACTGTCTCAAAATTAAACAGCCTCAGTCTGTGTTTTGGAAAAGTGTTGCAGACCACTTTGAAAAGCTGATTTTTAAGTCATCAAGCCATTAATCAAAGTGCTCCAGGTTACATGATCTAATGAGAGACGGCCCGCTCCTGAGAAGTTACAATGCCTGGTTTTTGAGAACGGCAGCCCCCTCGGAGCAACGACATGCGTCAAGTGCTCTATATTGACTGCAGAAATCAGCTATAGTTACTTGCATTAATAATAATGATAGAATATAATGTATCATAATATTTGGCTAACATTGGGTTCAAAAGTTACACGGTATCACTTTAACTAATGAGAATTTCACATCTAACAGCTATGGTCTATTTGAAAGTTTGATCATTAATCACCTCATTTATGTGGTGGTTATGGTCCTATAGTACAATCTACACAATGTGAAGCGCAAAAACAATTAAAAAAAATCCATCCACTCTAGACCCTACAGGGTTGGATGGCTTGCATTAGTCAACGTAGCTGTTTGTCTCTCTATTCTTATCCAATCCCCTGCTCAAGATGACAGTTTCCCAACAGCAGACAGAATGTGAGCAACAGGCCGGAGTCATTTCAGGGTGTTCCGTTCACCACTGGAGGAAGCCCCAGGTGGATAAAGTCTGCTGAAGAAAGGCAAAGACGAAGGGGGGAAACGTGAGCAATGCAGGACAGAAGGCCGGGTAATTATCGGGTGATGCGGAAGGAGCTCCAGAAGGGGAAAATCTGCAGAGGCAGAGACCAGGAGTGAAAACTGAGGCTGATACAGCAGACTTTTTGTTGAACAGGTAAGCAGTTTGTTTTTTACTTTTATTGTGTGAGTTGAACATAAATTTATAAGTCTATGACGATGCTGGCTTATGACTGGAAACGCTGCTGGTGGTTTTCTCTGTCGGGACATACGGCGTCAGAACGTCGGCTGTTTATTTTCAGTATTGTAAACTAGCATTATTGTCATCAGTGTTGTGCTGAATGCATCAATAAACTCATGAAGTTGCTTGAACGTTGTGGTCTCTAACTGATGCAGAAACTCCAGCTAAAACACACCGTAAACATCCCGGTGGTTGAGAAAGGCAGATATTATATATGTGACCAGATGTTCTTGTTGTTCATTTATGTGGAATAATATTACACTGTTGTGGTATGACTGGCTGTGGTTGAGGGGGAGGGCCGCATGTAAACGGTGGGAGGGATCAAAGAGCAGAGAGGCGAGGGCTGTCCCAACCAGCATTTCCATGTGGGGCCCATATGGGTTGCCTATGGGCTATATAGGCTAACACAAGTGGGGCCACCATAGAAACCATGGACAACCCCACTTGGGTCCCTCATATGCAGCCAAAATTTAACCCATACGGGCCCCACATGGAAATGCTGGCTGTGGTGTGGGGGGGCAGGTTACATTTTTTAATTTCTCAAGTGATTCTGAAATCTATAGCTTTAAATTAATAAAACAGGTATCGCATGTAAGGATTCACAACCAAAGTCACATTTAATGGGTTTTGTTGAATTAGTTTCTTCTTTCTTGGATTGATATCTTATTTTTCTTAGATTTTCTGGTTTTGTTATTTCTTGATGTTTTTTTTTTGCTTTTCAGCCTTACATGTAGTTCGTAATTGCTTGACTTCCCAGTGGTTCAGTTTCTCTTCTTTTTGTTGTCCTCATCTGCCTTTCACATGGCACTGAATCACCATGTTACCACCAGTTCTCTGCACACCTGTTTCCACTCATCTAACAACAGATCCCAGCATATAGCCAGGATGCTTCTTGGTTTCCATTATTCTCTGCAAAATTCTCCCTGTGACTTTTCCTTCTTGTTTGGTTTTGCCCTTTATCTCTCATATGTCCTGGCAGTGTCTTATGCTACTTTAAGTTTTCGTGGTTTTTTTGTTCAATGCCTGCTCACCAATTGCCTGATCAGTCCAGGATAACCTTTCCCACTATGGACTGCAACAGTAATTTATACACACACACATATATTATATTTATATATATATATATATATATATATATATATACACTGTATATGTATGTATGTATGAAAAACAACTAGAAAACTTAATTGCACACGTTCAAACACATTTTTACGATCATAATTGTTCTCCTTTTTTTCTAATTTCTCTTTACTGTTAAAGACTCCTACACTGTACCCACTCTGAAAGACATAAACCATACTGTGCACTCAATCACATGAAAGCTCATCCCTTCTGTATTTTCTTATGCTTATGCTTCAGTGTGTGGGCCGTTAAACACAGAGCCAGAAATTCAGAATGCACAGGCCCCGTTTACACTACCTGGGACACTGATCTCTGTGGTAAAAAAAAAAAATCCTCACATATAGCTGGTTGCTCCAAATAAAACCTCACAGCTTTGGTACAAATCAAGTGAATAACAGGCAGTCTGATGCTGTGGTAAGTCTTTGACAAAGGTCAGAGGAGAACTGTCAGCCAGGCCAAAAACACAGCTTAGAGCAAATTAGTCAGGGGGAAGCACTACACAGACGGCAATTAAAAACAGGTCAAGCTTAAGATAATCTCTATCAGTGATTTGATAGAAATAACATTTTTCCCTAAATAGATGGAAGATATACAAGCAATGCAAACATGCAAAGAGAAGTCACTGAAGCCTTTTAGATTATGACTGAATGATTACAATAACATTAAAGATTTCATATTTTGTAATGGAGAGCTGCTGAATGTTGGTACAAATCAGTGACAATGGACAATTTTCCAATTGCACCGTGGTAGTTAAAATTCTACTCATCACCATTAAATCTAAACCATTTTGACAGCATGTTAACCACGAATGAAATTAACTGCAATATTATGCCACTTTTTAAATCATTTTCTTCTATAGTGAAAGGTCTACAAACCTGCAATGTCCCCAAGTTCTTCTCTCCAACAGAGGACGCTTCTTTTGACTGGACTGAAATGCTTGTTTCCAGTTCAGGCTTTTTTTTCCCTCACTTATTTATATCACACTGTACATATTTGCATAATACTAAACCTCCTGAGATGGTGGGTTGGCACTCCTCGAAGAATCAGACACTGCTGCCATTTAGCTCACAAATCAGAGCTCATGGAGGACATGTTTCAATATACAAATTAGCCATGAGAAGCACTTAATTACAAATACCTACATATTCTTGTTTCCACTTTTGTTCACTTCTGTGCTGCAAACATCTGAAGCAAAAAATTAAAATACATCCCTCGAATGTTGCTATTTTTTTTTTTTTTTTTTAATTAATAATTCCTAACACTTGCTCATATTGTGTAGCTTGTTAGTCGCACAGACCATTAGCTTAGATCGGGTGACTACATCCTCTTTTACATGTTCTGGATTGGCAGGGATTTCAAAATTGTGTGGGATTTAGCTTGATCTCATCCTCAAATATGTTAACATCAGATTCCCACACAATTATTATCCACTGTCACAGCTGTTGTTGTGTTTCAAGGAGCAGGGAAGGGAGGAAGGAGGGGAAGCAGCAGGGCGGGGGAAGCCAGGGTAACCAGATGCTTGTGCAAAACTCCAGAGAAAGCACAGGTGACTCTCCCTTCTCATGAAAGTTTTGGATGGGCTTCACACCCGTGGTGGACGCAAAGCCCATCAAATTTTTCCCGTTGACAGGATTCAACGCTCACACTTTCTCTGCAGTTTTGCACAAACACCTTAATAAGACGGTCTGAGGTGGAGGTTCATGTTTTAGACTGATGGATTTTGACAGTCTGGGGGAAGAAGTTGTCGGTAGTCTTACAGTTTGAGATCTGTCTGTCCAGTATCTAGTCAAGTTAGAAAATCAGAAGGTAAATGAGAAGTCAAAGATGAAAGTCGTGGCCATTCAAAGTAGAGCGCTGCTTTAAGACGGGTTTCCTTTTTCTTTTGTGTCTTGATATGCGATTATGATCCCAGAGGGGAAATTCAGGCTCTGCATTTAAACCCATCTCTGGATTGACCAAAGAGCAGGGGGAGCAGTTGTGGGGTGGTTAAGGACCCTGCTCAGGGGTCTATGGTGGTTCACTTGGGTGCCGTGATGGGGGCTCGAAACCGGGTCCTCCGTGCCAGAGCCCGCGGCATTACCACCCCCCAATCTTCAGTATATATTTATTGTTAGTGTTTTATAAAAGGTACGAACATTAAACAGAAAGAATTAACACTTGGTCAAAATTGATCTCTACCACACTGAAAGTGGAATGAATGCCACTTAGGCCTGGGACGACAACAAATTTTGCTGGACGATATATTGTCCAACATATTATTGATGATAAACGATATTATTGTTGACATTACTGAGACCAAAATAACCACTCATGTAATGTTAATATATCATAATTATGTAAGTACACCCTTTCAAATGCAACAATTAAGTTTCATTTCACACTGGAATGTCCAGAAATAAACAAAAAATAAATAAATAAATAAATGAATGAAATAAAAAAAAAACTCTCAGGCTTTGCAAAAAGCGTTTCCAAGCTCCTCGAAGATCATCTTAGTGCAACAACAAAGGTCTTGAAAATAAATGACTTTACTCACAGGGGCAAAATAAATTAATCAATAAAGAAAAAAAAAAAAATGAGAGAGAAAAAGAAAGGAGGGATAGAAAGAAATTATTTTTTTGCTGAGAAAAAAGAAAGAAAAGGATTGGAATTAGTAATAGAGGATAGAAACCCAAGTAAAGAATTAAATAAAGGGGGAAAAGAGAGAGGGTTTTTTTTTTTTTTATATTTTTAAAAAAAAAGAAAATATGGTGGTGTGATGCGGGCATGTTGCTGTCAGCTCTCTACAAAATTTAACTACCTCCTCAGAGCAGAAATAAAAACTTACAATAAGTCTTTAGAAGCTTATAAACAACCCAGGTGATGCAGCTGTAGTTTGCTGTATTTTAGCAGCATCGTCAAAATTTTACATATTCAAACTTATACCAGCTTAAAGGTATAGTCCGAAGTTCCCCTCCTAAAAAATAAACGTTAGACTTGAGCAAGTGAAATCCATCTCAAACCCTGTCTTTGGGCTTCTACTTGGGTGCCGTGGTGTGCTTGAACACAACTCTCTCTCCCCCTGCCAGTAATTCGCTTTTTTGTATTGTTTTGGTCTGGTCGGGACGTTTCTGGGTGGAGATTTCTGTTTATATCAGCAGCCAATGACAGAGCTAAAAGCATGACGCTTTGTGGAAATAAGCTCATGATTGGAGCAGACGCCAGTCACTCGAACTCTCGAAGGGAAAAGAAAGAAGAAAGAAAAGAAAGGAAACCCCGTGGATGCACCAAAGAAAAGGTACGAGCTTCAGATAATGCACTTTGGAAAACCAGGGTTAATAATAGTTTGGCTTTTACCCGCCTCTCTGAGCTCTGAAGGAGAAGCTTGAAGTTGAATAGGCTAGCTAGAACGAGGCGGCCATTAGCCTGAGAGGGAGGAGCGCAAAGTTTGAATACTTGTTTGCAAACAGAAATACTGGAGGGACTTCAGACTTTACCTTTAACAAATTTAGAAAGCATAGTGAACAGAATTAGCGGTAAACTTAGCACCGACAAACTAAATCCTGAATGACATGTCCGAAACTGTATGTAGGCTATGTATGTGGGGGTACCGCGGGTCCAATGGGAGGGAGAGAGGAAAAAAAGGTCCGCTCCGACCACTGCCAACATTTTGAAAAGTATCCCAGAGACATGATACGTGTCAGATATATTTTCTATCCTTGTGTAATGAAAAGCGTCTTCTAATTTAAAAAAAGATGTTAACTCAAAGCCACCGCCGCTCAAACTGATGAGTACTTTTCTGCCAGCATGGCGGTGTAAACACAGCGAGTTGCGTGGCATCCGGTATCGGGTGCTGTCGTGGAGAGTATTTCTTTTTTTTTTTTTTTTTTTTTTTAAAGGAGTGATGACATAACAGTTAAAAACTAGTTTATGTTGTTGGCATTACTGCATATGTAAATACTCCAAAGAAAAAAACGGCATTTTTTACAGCGGAGTATTGTTTTGAAAGCCAGACCTCACTTCCTCAGTAATACAGTTGGGTCCGGTGATGATATGGAGCTTTACCCGGAGACCACGTTGACTTCATTTTGATTGGCTACTTCGCTATGACCTTATTTGGAGAATCTAGGTCAAGCTGCGGTCGGAGTTTGCTAAAGGCTAACTGCTAGCAACAGGGCACTTCAGATAGTGAGCTACGTTTATCAGACAAGACAGCATTTAGAAAATAAATAAACTTACAGGTAATGACAAGGTTGTGGCCCCCTCCCTCAGTGTTACTGCAGAAGTTTGCTTTTAAATCCATTTGTTTGAAAACCCAGACCTGACTGCACAGAAGTTACTACTAGCTCCATACATGCAGCTGCATCAGACAGGGAGGGGAGGGGGGAGCGGACGGTGCATAGACCGTTAGGAGAGGGGGGTTGCTGTTTACTTGATAGTGTGCTCATATCGGAGCAATTAAATTACGTAGAATGATAGAACTACGTAGAATGATAGCCTGCTGTCTGATTCAACTGTTTCTGAGCAGAGAGACAAAGCTGACAAACCATAAACAGGAACTTTGATTCTCACTCTGGACATTCACATGGCCTCATCAGTGCACAATAGATCATATTATACACCCAAAACCCTAGAAAAGTGAAATTTGATGTCATGGCACCTTTAAAGGATTTTTGGGCACTAGTGGCCTTTATATGACAGTGTATAGTGACAGGAAAGGGGCAGAGAGAGTGGGGAGTGACATGCAGCAAAGGGACCTGGACCGGGAATCGAACCAGGGCCGACTGCGCTGAGGAGCTGTAGCCTCTGTTCATGGGGCGGCTGCTCAACCAACTGAGCTAATCTCCGCCCCGTGACAGAGTATTTCATACGAGTATCGCAAAATAGGCCAGTATTGGAGTGAGTACGGTATCGGTAGCATCGATATCGGGACATCCTTAACAGAAAGGCCTTACTTTAAGTCCCTTGAGTTTTTTTCAAGAAACAGTCAGATTGAAACCAAAATCTATTTTTTGTTTTTGCTGTGCAAAACAATCATCCATATTTTTTCTTATTTATTTAACCTTTATTTATACAGGTAAGTTGGTTTACCTATATTAAAACCTATAGATTGTTCTGCAAGTGTCCATCCAACTCCTCCTCTCTACTGAGCGAGTCACACATCTGAACTTCCTTGACTGAAAATCTAATAGATTTTTTGATCGAAAGGATGTGATTGAGTTAATTCAAGCTCAATCGTTCTCTCAAGGGGAAAAGCACTAAATTGTAATTAATGAGCCAGTTTATCAACAGTTTCCCTGCATCAATAAAGCAGTTATAGTGGTTTCAAACGCCCTAAAGAACAGTCCTTCACCATTCTTCCATCTTATATCTGTGTGTGTGTGTGTGTGTTCCCACTCAGACAGACATCATTAAGTGGCTTGACAGCATCAATCTGGAGAGATGGGACACTCATCCTGGATGTAGGAGGGCTATGAAAGACATCTTTTAACTCGCACACACCACGGATAACACACATCCAGCCTTCACTCATCTGTGACACCGTCTATGATCCTGTCCCCTCTGCTGACAGACTGCCTGACTCAACCAATTTCCCGTCCCCCTTCTCCATCCACAAGTACAGTGTTCAGCACCCTGGCCATGCAGCTCAGTTCTTTACAAGCTGATGCCTTTCTCCAGGGACTCATCCCTGTCTACATCTGTGCGTACAGACTGAGCTGCGCTAGAATCTCCGTCTTCCTAGGATCAGTCAAAGAGCACTCCAAACAAAATCAAATCTGGGACGTTTGCACAAAATGCGGAAAATGTTGGGAATCCAAGAGACACTAATCACTGCATTTGGCTTTGATCCCTACAGCGTCTGCAGAGCATCCAACAAAATTGCACACTCAGCTCTTCAAATGCTTGTGATCAATTCTGACTGAAAGTATCTTTTTTTTAATCTATCAGCGTTCTAAATCCAATGCTGGGTTTTATCAAATGAGCAGGTATCATATTAATATAGGATGCCAAATACCACCAGAATAATGTCACATTCTAGTTCACAATTGGCCCAAGTCCCCTGGTCTAACATCTCTGTGCAGTAGACAGCAAAAAAAAAAAAAAAAAAAAAAGGGAAAAAAGACAGAATAATCATTTAAAGGAATCCCCTCAAATGGGAATCCACCAGCATGACAGTATCGGAGGTGTTTTTCTCAACAGGATTACCTGTTTGAATGAAGGATTAATAGAAACTGGATATGTTGATGTGGTATTTACTGGGTAAACATTTAAGCAGAGCAAAAAAGCATTAATCCGGTAATCCTATAATACAGTCTCACCTCTGATTATTATTGACTCTTAAGTACAGAATGGAAACATACAGAGATGAATTGGTTTACAGCAACAGTAAGCCGCACTGTCAGCAATTTCTTAGTTGCCGAAAAAGAATGCTTCTTTTATTTCAATAAATGAAATGCTCCTTTTGGAAGGCTGATTAAAAAGAAATCTTCATCTGTTCCAGTCAGCATAATTACCCTTATTGTGTTCATGATGAACATATTTAAATATATCATTGCATTAGTGCAAGTTGCCATGTACAGTACCATTCAAATGTTTGGACATAATTATTTATTAAATCTACTGAGAAAGTTGTCAACTTTTTACTGGTATTGTAGGTCTGATAAAGTGAAATGCATATATAATGTCACAAGATTTATTCATCTATTTTCTTGGTAACGGCATTGCTGTATTTGGGACCATATCAGTGGTTTGTTTTATCTGTTAGAATTAGTGCAAGACAACCAAAAGCTGAAACTTGCAGATAGGGATGGGCATTTGCAAACATCTTTTTGATCGATCATCAGGAGAATTAACGGTCAATAACTGATTTAACCATTAAGGAATGCATGTAAAAAAAAAATTATTACACATGCCACAGGCAGATTGTTTTTGTTCTCAAATACGTATTTATTTTAACTCCCCACTGCTCTACAGCTTCTTTCATCTTCTCTGCGAGAAGGTCGGCAGTAGTGGCATGTACAGATGGGTACCGTTAAGGTTTTATAGATACGACTACTCTTATGGGTACTCTCTATCGGTCCCGTACTTTTTTGGTACTCTTATCGGTACTTAAAAAAAAAGATTAAAACAAAAAGAAAAATCTAATTATGAACATTATTGGTTTATATAAAAACTAAAATAAATAAATAAAAACTACAAAAAAATAACTTTAAAAATAAAAACACTTTAAATAACTTAGAAACTAACAAGAAACTGATAGACTGGTTCCAGTAAATTAATCAAATCTCTGAAATCTTTCTCATCGACGACACTTCTGGGCAACATATCCACCTTTACCATTTTACAGATTCCCTCCGTAATTTTGTCTGCCCGCTTTGCATCACAGCTCCTCCAGCTTAAGACTGAGACAACAGTGGATTGAACAGAGGATTCGTTACCTTTACACATGGCGGATGAGCGTTTTTTAAATGGTACATCATGGGAGTTGTTGTCGAGTTGTTTTAGAAAAGGTTTCGCAGTATTTACAATGTGAGGTGTCATTTTCTAACGCAAAGTGGTCTCACACCAGACTTCGTCACGCTCGCTTCATGTTTAGACGAGCCTTCTTTCAGCTGCTGTGACAGGAAAGAAGGCAGCTCGCCGGCGGCTTTCTCTGCTGTCTTTAGGCTACATCGTCCCCACTGGTAGGATGTTTTATTACCACCACATAGTGAAATTTATTACATAGCTCCTTACACTACATGAATGAACTTGTCGGATAATCAAAAAAAAATTATGTGACTGAAAAAAATGCTTGATGAATAATTATCGATCCTCGATTAATGTGCCCATCCCTACTTGCTGAATAATTTGCACAAATTCCGTCAAACTTTTTCTATTTCATTCACAAGACATGTAACTAAATTGGAGTTGCAGCGCAGTAAGGGCTCATTCATGCTTAACAGTTAATGGCGGTCCAGTTAAGATTCTTCTTTGGATTAAAGAAGGCCTAAGGAGCTCTTCCAAAAAGGATCGCAAAGATACGCCCGTTCCAGATTGCTCTTTCGCGCGTTTTATTTCCTGAGAAACGTCTTGGCTCGCTACATCTTAAGAAGGTCCTAACAGAAGCTATCCACTTCCGGGGGCTGAAAAAAGCAATCGAGGTCAGGTATCCGATCGACACCATTCATTTAGTGTGGAGGTTATTTTCCGACGCTGATATTGAGCCCATTTATACGTTTATGTGTTTGTGAAGAAGACAAACTGTTAAAAATATGCATGTGATTACCAGTGATTGCAAATATTCATTGAAAAGCTCATTGTATATTGTGTAATTGGCAAATTGTGCTAAACAGGTGTGGCGATTGGAAATTTACAGATGCCCTATAAATAATGGTCATTCTGACGCTATTTGTTGACGTAATGGCTGAAGGGAACCCCACCAAGAGGATGAAGCGCTCTCCGGCCTTCACGCAGAGGAGATGGCGATTCTGATTGAAGAAGTGGCAGGTAAAAAGCATTCTCTTTGGAGGGACAAAGGGGAAAAAAGACATAGAAGCAAAGGCCAGGGCATGGCAATCAATAGCGCTGAAAATGTCCCCATCCAGCCCTTGCAGGTGCGCGACTGACACCGACGCCTTGCTGAGTCCGGTTCCATCCCCCACTACCTCCAGAAAGCTCCCCACCGCGTAGAAACGCAACGCAGCCAGGCACTGCCCTCTGGGCTCAGAGCAAAGTTGCACCTTGTGGGCCTCTGATGTGTGGAGCAACTATTTGAATGATCCGCTCGATTTTGTGCGCGGTAGCCTGTAACGCATCTGAATAGCGCGATGACAGCACATCTAGAGGACTGAAATGCTGGCGCATGAAAGCATGTACATTCACAGTGTCACTCCGTCTACGGCGACGCTGTTGGTTTGCTACCAAAATTTGCTGTAAAGCAGCCATGATGTCTGATACGGGTATGCGTAAATGGCATGCTTTTATTGAGCGAAGCAGGTGCATCTCATCATGAACAGCTGACAAATGCGTAAATATGACGTGAGTCCTCATAGATTGCGTATAATTTGCGTACAATTCCTACCGCAATGTTTTTGTTTCTGTGGTTGATACCCACAGCTTTATCTAACGTAGCTATAGGGAGGCCTATCTTGCCATAATGATTAAACTTAACCAAATATTTTCTGTCATTCACTCGGTAACTCAGTTTTTTCCATCATAGATGATTGACATTATGACATGAGTGAGAAAACATGACTCAAAATACAACAACTGATCCGTGAATAGGTCCATTTTTAATAATTTCCATTTTCTACTTTTTCAGGGAAATGTGTGTTTCAAAAGTGACCAGTACATGGGCCTGTTGTTCCTTAGAGGGGGAACGTTAAAGAAGGGTCGAAAGAGTGGGTCTGGCCGCTCCTGAAAATAAAGAAGCTCCTGAGTTAGGCGCATCTGGGAAACGCAACGTCCAAACAAGGCACCTTTAAGAAGTGACTTAAGGAGGCCTCAGCGTTAAGAGTGTCTTAACTAATCTGGGAAACGCGGCCATTATGTATTTGCAAATGGGCCGAGCCTTCTTTTCATCTTTTGTTTTCTTTGAGCATAGTTCAGTATGCTGTCATCTAGCTTGTGGATGTGTACCCAAACACAGCAAATGTAGCAATACTACCAGAATTTGGGAGGGCAGTGTTGGACAGTATAGCTCACTTGCAACCAGCGGAACAAAGGAGAGGACGAAGAAGACAAAAAGCACTGAAATGGCTAAATGCACTGAGTGGCTTTGCAAAAATGTACGGAACTGCCAACATAACGACCTTGCTTCTTTGTCTGGGCAGAGAGACAAACTATCACCGTGTTTGCCAGGGTTCTAGAGCGCAACCATTTTGGTCGCAATTTGATGAGTTTGACTAGCTTGTTTTCTTGGTCACACCGGTATGCATAACATTTCCAAGGAGTCGATGAACGACTTTTTAAAACTTTTCCAAATGTGTGTCAGCCTGTTCCAAGTTCATTCCTCTTTATCGGAACTCAGAGAAGGATAACACTAATAATACTGGTATATGCTAGTGTTTGGTTTCATCTACTGTCTTTGTGAATTAAATCGTGTCTGAGTAAATTGAAACAGAAGATGGTTGAGAGTTGATGCATTTTGACCACTGCAGCCCTACATCACCTGCACCTGCTTTACGAACCCAAACCTGTTAGGATGATTACCAAATCCCATCTGTTTTCTACAGATATCAGCCAATCATATCTGGACCCGACCCATTATATAGGTTATAACCTGCGACCAGACCTGCACGTTCAAACATCAAGTAGCTAACTGTAAATACACCCCGTCCCCCCCCTTCATTTCATTTCCTTCTTTTCTTTATTTGTTCTAGTACTTAATGTGTTCGAGGTTATAAAAAAGAGGAAATCCAACACTACAGAGCTCTAGAAAATCTGACAGAGCTTCATAAATTCCCACTGAAGCATCAGAGTGAGAATTATAGACCAGAAAACCAGACCAGCCTCCATCAGCTGGAGCGTGGCACACACAAATCCAGTGTGGATTGGCTGTTAGTCTGGAGCCCTGTTTGGTGCTGTCTGAAATAGGGCTGAAAGATATATCGTTATTGTATCTATATCGAGATATGGACATTCAAGATATTAATATCGCAAAAGCAACTATATAAAAGATATAGATTTCTCCTGCGCTTGTCCTGCATTTAAAGCTCTGGAAGTCACAAACAAAACTGCACTTTCCACCAAAGTGCTTGGTTTTTAACGAACACATAGTCATATCGTATCGTATTGGTATTGAGATTTCTGGCATGAATATCGAGATATGAAATTTTGTCCATATCGTTCAGCCCTAGTCTGAAACCAACCTCAAAACTAAACTCTGAATGTATTGCCTAACAATCATGCAAACATAAAGCATGATTGGACATATGTGGGCAGTGATGCCCTAGGAACACAGGTGCATAAATGATCCTTAAAAAGGTGCATTCTGTTGCTCCAGCTGCACCTGACTATTTTTTTTTTTAATTATCCTGAAAACTGGTGCATTTTAGTCCAATTCAGCATCAGAAATATATAAATTGATAAAATCACACCAACAATTAGCCAAAAGAAACACCAGTAGGATCAGAAAGACGATGCAAACTCCTGAGAGTTACCTTAGTGCTGCAGAGCAACGGTGCAAAACTCAGCCCAGCTACTTTATTTATCAAGAGATCAGCCTATTTGCTGCTTATGCCAATACCACAAGGTAAACAAAAATAGGGTTATTCACCTGGTGACCAGTGATAATATACTGTATAAAAGATAATGATACCTAAATTTTGTAAGTCTACATTCTTTAATCGGGGGGACTGTTTTTGTTTTCCAATGGACACTTTGTTTTTTTTAAGATATCAGGTTCACGTACAGAAATAAAACCTTTATTTTTTCAGCAATGTCTCACGTTAAATCCACCCACACAGTGCTCCATGTTTCCAGAATATTAAATTAGCTGTTGCTAAATGGATGTGACACATAAAGCATCCATCTTCCCTATTTCAGCATGAGGAAATACTTGATGGACCATGTGGTTTATTGAACAGTTATCATGTATTTATCCAAATGGCATAAACCTGACTTCCCCTCATCGTACCTCCATAACCCTCTAAGCTGAACATTAAACATAAAGCCAGGCAGAGGATAGACCACATTAAGCTTCACTTTATCTCTATTAAACGGGAGCTCTGAACTGCTTTTATGAAAAATCCTTTTCTTGTGGTGAATTAGTTTGAACCTAATCTTCACTTAGCCAGATATATTACAGACAACTTCTTTGTATGCATCAGTGCTGACTGAATTTGAAATTAATAATGAATTTTAGATTAAGTATGCAGTACTTAGTAGAGGAAATGAAAATTTAAATTACTTCTGTTGTGACTTGGTCCATTACAAGATTTATTCCATATGTGTAGGTGATGTGTCTTCCTCCCATTTTCAAAACATTCTATTGATCATGGTGCTTGCTGTTTTTGCGCTAGCTTTTAATGTGAAAAGTAGAAAACTGTTTAATAGTGAACACATGGATCTAGTCCATAGCTGAATGAAATAACTTGTATTTATAATAGTTCAGGCTCAGAGAAGCTTAGTTTGAACAGAAGCTACACAGCGACCTCTCGGTTGTGTGCAGTGTTGTTTTCGTTAACGGTGACGATGACGAAATCATTTCGTTGACGCCCCTTTTTTTCATGACGATGACGACACGATGACGAGCTAAACATGTCTCTCTGATGACTAAAACATGACGGGACGTGTGTAAATTTTCATTGACGAGACGAGACTGGACGAAAATCTGAATCTCCGGTCTGTCAGACGTTCATAATGCAGGAAATGTCTACCTATTCTGCATTAATCTGTCTGTCAAAAGTTAAAAAGTAGTTGTATCCTTACTCGCATCCGCCCGAACCAAGACCCGCGAAACGCGGCTCTTCCTGTCAAACCTGACCCGCATGTCGCACATTAATATCTTAAATTCACAGCAGTCTCTGTCATTTTGCCACGTAGGGGCTTTATCTATTTGATTCAGACATTCCAGCATAAAAGATCATCATTCCTGGTTGTAACAGTGTTCGCTGTTCCCATTACCAGCAGTGCCTCTGTCTCTGCCTTATCTGGAAACGATCCCAACGTTTGATGTTTAAAACGCGTCTTGTCCAACGAAAAAGAAACATATTCTCACCGCCACCCGCCCGAACTACATAAATATCCGCCCACACCTTAACCATGGTATTAATCTTTGTCATTTCTATCTGCTAAACAGCGTTTTTGCGGGTTACCGTCGGGTATCTGAACTGCTGCGGGACTCTGGTGAACACCTGCGGTCAGACGCGCAGCTGCTTGGCTGCGCTGTTCAAACGGTGGGAAGTTCGTCTCCTTTCAGAGAGCCGGTCTTTTTGATTCGGTTCCCAAAGAGTCGGCTCTTTTGAGTCGGTTCCTAAAGAATCGACTCTTTTGAGTCGGTTCCTAAAGAGCCGGCTGTTTCGACTCCCAAATGGTTAGTAATTTAAGATATTTGCAGCCCTATATTTTACCTTAATTTCGCAATAAATTGATGGTTTGTGTGTCAAAAACGTTTTAGCATTCAGTATTTTTATGAGAAGCTTTAAAATTTATTCTATCTTCAAACTTTTGTATTTGACAGGGACAGTACATATTAATGAACATATAGCAACATGTTGAATTGTCATTAGTAAGCTAATTAGCATCAGCAGTCCCTTGGCAGGTAAAGAAAAGATACACAATATAATAAAACAACAAAATTAAACTTTCAGGTGCCACATGATTATAATACAAGACAACGCAACTCACTCCCCTCACCATTAACTGCTGTCTTCACTTGCAATGGTACATAGTCTTTCTTTCTGTTTTCATATACAAACCTATATGCTCAAATGTAACCGGCAGCATGGTCTCCTTAGAGGCCAGTTATTCTTTTTTTTTTTTTTTTTTTAAATATAACCTACCTGACAAAAACTAGACTAAAACGTTTTTAATTTCGTTGACTAAAACTAGACTAAAACCTTTTTGATTTTCGTCGACTAAAACTAGACTAAAACTATCAGATACAGAATTGACTAAAATATGACTAAAACTAATAAGCATTTTCGTCAGAAAGACTAAGACTAAGACTAAAACTCAGATAGCTGCCAAAAACAACACTGGTTGTGTGGGTATTAGGGATGAGCGAGTACACCATTATCTGTATCTGTATCTGTTAAAACCATCTAAATTATCTGTATCTGTACTCGGAGTGGGTGGAGCTTAAACCGGAAATGGGTGTGGTTTAAGCGGAAGTGGGTGGGGTTTGACTCAGCACATAATTTTTAGTCTGAAATTGATACGAATTGATCAGAAGTTTCTTGATTTGTTGTTTTTTGATAACTATTTACAAAACAGCCTCAGAGTTGGGATTCAATGTTTTTGATCACAATAGCAAAGGAACTATTTACAGTATTTTTTTTTTAAATAAAATCATTAGATGAATATTTTTCAGTACATACAATGCATCCAGTCGGAAATTATGAACTACGAAGTATGCATGAACAAGTTTTCATACTTAACACAACTTTTTTTTGTCTATTTTCTGTTTTATTTTATGATCAAATTGTGAATTTTTTTCTCAATAATTTATTCAATTTTAATTATTTATTTATTCAATTACCTAACACTCTGTTTTTTTTTTTCCCACACAAAGCTAGACTATGATTAAGGTGTCTGTGTATCACTCAGGGTATAGGGGGAGAGAGAGAGAGAGAGAGAGAGAGAGACAGAGTGTGTGTGGCGCTGTGTAACAGTTAAAATATCTACTGTATTCAAAGCCTATAAAAAGCCTATATACAGCATTTAAAGCTTTGTTTGTAAATTTTATGATACACTTATTTTTATAATATAGCCTTCAATAAAAACGGTAATAACTGCTACTTTGTGTGTTCAGCTGTGTGCGTGTGTGTGTGTAAGGTCTGTTTATGTTTTAATGATCTGTGTGAACTTGGTGATTCATGTAAACCTCCAGTCATTCACAAACGGTGAAATATATCAGCCTGGTTCACTGTATCCTTCTCAAAAACCGCGTTCAGAACGAGTTCAGAATGTTTTTACATCACAGCCAAACTAAAAGCAAGCAGACGGTAAAGGAGAGAGACGGGGGGCAGCAACCGACGCAACTTTTCAGCTGTTTTCAGCTCTGACTTATCAAATGCACCATGTACGTTATGAAAGAAGTTCACTAAGTAACTTTAAATGTCATACAAACATAAATAAAGGCGATCTGAAGAAAGTCTGAGTACAAAAGAGCAACGTGAGCACGAGTCAAGCCGAGCAGAGATCAATCACTGTGTGTGCATGAGAGTGCAGGACAGCTCGCGCTGCAGAGACGCGTGTGCAGGAGGGCGGGTGCTGTGTGTGACTGGCCAATCACAGAGCGTGCAGACAGTCTGTTATCAAATAAGGATTCTCCTTCAGCACGAGCACGGATATTGACGTGGTTTACTGGTATCATACTCGTGCTCGTCAAAAATGCATTATCCGTACCGGATACTCGTCTGAAACGAGTATCCGGCTCATCCCTAGTGGGTATGCTAATATCTCACCGTGAATCGTTAAATCAAGCGAGTCTTAAGTCCCTTCAACAGAAAAGGAAACTTAATAAAAGAAAATTGATCTCTTAATTTTTATGAAGCAATCTTTGATTAATAAAGCTTAAATCAATAAAAATGTATGAACTTTTTGAAGGTTTTTTTTAAAATCAATCTCCACCTTTAAAACATGTTCAAGACGAAACTCCTAAATTCATATGTACAATGAAACATTTAGCTCCTGAATGTATCTGCTATAGGAAAGCAGTGGGTTTTGTATTTTGTTTGTTGTATGTTAGAGATGTGGATGCTGTTTGTGCTTTATGTGTGTGTAGCCAGTGTGTCATATCTGATTTTTCTTACTTTTGTTTCTTCCTCTTTTCTCTCCTTCTTCCTATCATTGGTACTTTTTACTATGTCCACAAGCTCCTTCTGTAAGCTTTTAATAGCTTCTTAGGAGTCCTGATTCACACACGACTCTTAGCTGTATGTGAAGATGTACTGAATTTGTGTGTGTGAATAAACTGAAATTGAAAAATTGAAATTGAAGACAATTACAAACAAGTAAAAAAGCAAGTAACGGACCTCACTGATCAGGGTAATAGGGGACCACTGGGATTAAGCCCCAAACACTTGCATGTTTATCAGATAAATTTGTGAACAACCCATGTCTTTGTTAATTGTTAATTTTGAAGTTTTTTGTTGTCACATAGCTTGTTATCGCTACTATCTTGTTCTGACACCAGCTTTGACTTACTTCAACAACCTGTACTGAGTTATCTTTTCCTAAACCACTCGGTCATGTAATGACCTGTGACATTTTGTTGTGTAAAAGATAAATATTGTCAGAAAAGATTGCTGTATTAGAAATTGAAGAATGACTAAATAAAAACTAAGTATAAAAAAAAGCAAGTAACACAAGTGCCTATTAAAAAAAAATACACAAAAGACAAAAAAAGAAACCCAACTTCATTTGTTTTAGAAGTGCGAGCATGCACAAAACACAACGATACAATTTTTATGAAATTGAGAAAGAAGAAGAAGATGAAGAAGAAGAAAAAATCAGCTATTGAGAGACTTGCTGTTTTACATGTTGGTTTCCACAGGAGATTCAGGGATTTCACAAATATGCATGACAGAGTCCAAATAACCACTTGGGCATGTTTTATGGGGGAGAGAATGACATGATAACATAATAAAATCTCAAAAATTTAATTTTGCATGTCCCACCCACCCAAAGCTGTGTTACCGCAATTAAAAACTGATACTTTTTTCTGTCACCTTATTAGTAATTGTGAAACAGAAAAAAGGACACATATTTAATATCCAAACAACATCTGATAAAAGATAATCAGTCTCAAAGCATCATAAAAGCTCTTAAAAACCTATTTTCTGTGTTGCTTTGATGTGAGGTAGGACTAAATGAGCTTTGAAGGCACCTCTCTTTATTAAAACAGGACCACATACAAGACCCCCGCACTTCTATATTTCAATACAGACAAAGATACTTTGGATATTTATAAAAGAACCTTTTTAATTTATTTACTTGCTGAATACTGACGGGGGAATTAATGAGAAACCAAACACAGTAATGATGATAAAACACAATTCATGCACAAGCAGCTGGCCTTGTTAGAGAAAAAATAGAGAAGGTGGAACAATGATCCACCTGTGTAATTTAATTTGATGCAGTGTAGAATATAAATACTCATAATCTTCAGACAGCAGTGAGTGGATGAAACACCTAAAAAAGATGGAAAGTATCCACATCAAAATGCCACATTCTGAGCCATCTTTAAAGTTAGTTAACCTTGTCCCTTGTTTGTTGCCTGCTCTCTGAAAAGCTGTCAGCAATCAAGGTCACCGTCCAAATCAATCGAGGTCTGAGCAAATGACAACTTTAAAGTAGCAGTGCAGGGAGATGGGCATCAGCCCCCTCCCCCAGAGGAAGCACTGCCTCAGCCAACAGTTCAAGATTTTACTGTCTGTCATGAGCAATCACAACTGCGGAGCCCAGATCCAGAATTGATATGGAAACACAAACAATCTAACCAACAAAATATGGCTTCAAACTGTTCAAGCCATGAAGTAAAAGGTAATGGGGGACAAAAGAAAAAGAAGAAAAAGGTGCAATCAGAACCTGATAAGCAGGTAGAGTGCAAGGAGAGGGGATTCTATGTGTGGACTAATGAGAGGAAGATTACACAAGAGGAAAAAAAGACAACTTACCAAGAGGGGAGAAATAGTGATGGGAATTTTAACTACTAGTCCTATTTTGTCTCCCCTCTTTAAGGTAAGCTCCTGCAGCACATGAAGCCAAAAAATGTATAAGAAGAAAGCAGAACTGACTTTATTTGGCACTGGGATGTCTGCTTTTTTTATACTAGCACCTCCAAGCCATCAGCTGTCCTCTTCCCATGAATTTAATTAGGGTGGAAAAAAATATTGATACACTGAAATATTGCGATATTTTCATATGCCAATACCATATCTATTGGCGTATCTATACCTAAAAATGCGGTATTGACTTATTATGGTTTTGTTACGAAATCTCATGAGATTTCACAAAATACTGCAAGATTTCGTAACAGAACAATAACTCGAGAAATTGAATTTGTAAAATAGATCGCTACCACATTTTTAAATATAGATATGGTATCAGAATATAAAAATATCACAATATATCAGTGTATCAATATTTTTTCCCACCCCTATTATTTAAACTGTCTCCCAAACACGATCCTCCCCAAGACTTTTACAAAAAAATCATAAAAAACCAGCCAACTAACTTTAATTACTTCAATTTAACAAGCATTTCAAACCAGTGTTTTGTTAGTTCCATCCAAGCGGCAACGTCAGGTGGCCAACTATGAGTCTACCCGGAAGAAGTCATTTTTTTGTAGTTCTCCCTTCATCCACTAGGGGCTGGCTGCAAGACTGAGCAAATCCCCATAGACTCCCATGTTAAAAACGCCAACTTCACAGCAGAAATAAACATGTTTACAGCCAGGTTAAAAAAATCATTTTAGGTTTAATAGGTCAAGTTTACCTTCATGTCAACTGTGAGGGGGGTGAATTTTTTTGTAACTCATTCGTTTAGATGTTATTTATTCTTGAAATTACACATAATGAAGGGCGTGTCCTTACGATTGACATGTGGCAGACTGGAAGCCCGACCTGCCGACTGAAGGCACCTAGTTAGCTCCTCGTTTGCTCTCAGTAAAGTCTCAGTTTGTAGCAGAGTCGCACAACAGCGGTTTTTAGTCAGCTAATAGTTAGTCTAACCGTGTCTTACCTTAACCCCGCCGCTTAGGGGGCTTATCTTTGTTAGCTCCTGTTAGTTTCGAGTTAGCTCGGTTAGCGTTTAGCCCAGAGTACGTCAGCTGTCAATCATTTGCCCCGCGGCCGTGCTGCGCCCATTTTAGTATTTTCCGGGAGTGACGACACACGTGACACGGCAAGATGGCGATGGTGAGACATACCCAACTGGCTTCATTCTTAGCTCTTCAGAAACCAACGGGTGACATAGCGGAGAGTTTGTCCCTCTCTCTTAACAGTCTATGGTTCCATCACTGCAGTGTAGCGATAACTTTACACTAAAAATGTTTTCATACTAGAAAACAGGTGTTTTATATGAAATGAAACTTTCAGACAAATTGGGGTAAAAATACCAGTATATATCGTCATCTAAATAAATATATTGTGATATAATATTTGATCCATAATGCCCAGGCCTAGTGTTAGGGGGGCACACCCTACTACTTGTGGTTTCATTTTAAGTGGCAAGGGGTGGGGGTAAAACAGAGAAAGGAGACTGGGCCTTAGGCCAAAACATCGTATTTTCCCTTGACAGATCAGCGCCTTCCGAAATACATGACTACCAACACACTAAAAACTCCTGGGTCAAACTGCTGGGTTAAAAAGGGACCAACTAATTTATGGGTTATTTGGGGTGTTAGGTTGTTGATCTAACTTCTGGGTTAAAATAACCCAGCATTGTAGTCAACATAACCCAACTTCTGGGTCAAATATTCAACCTGAAAGTTGGGTAAAAAAAAAAAAAAAAAAAAAAAAAAGATTCTGGGTTGAAGTAACCCAGATATTAGTTGGTCCCTTTTTAACCCAGCATTTGGGTCAAAAATAGGAGTTTTTAGTGTGAAAAGTTTGGACACACTTTCCAATAACTTGTGATGGTTTTTACTGGTAGTATATGGCACCAAACCAATTTACTTTTGTAAATTTCCTTTCCTTTTTCTTTTCTATTTTACCCTGAAGGTGTGTTTCCAGTTAAGACAACTACATCTACTTCTAAATTACAACCACAAGTAAAATAGCCGGAAATTCTCACTCTGGCCTCACTAAACAGCCTGTTTTATTCACCTCAGATTAAATGGAATCACATATGACTTGCAAATCTTCATTGTGGTTTCCATAAAAGATTCAGATTTACTTTACCAGTGAATTGACAACTTGTGTTAAGCCATTAAAGAGTTACTGAGCGCCTTGGAAAACAAACAACAGGTGTAAAATGCATAATATGTGGATAGATCTTCCCTCAGTCAAATCACAAGCCAATCTGATGAGCAATAAAGGTGTTGGGATGGATGCATTGGCACTGCACCTGTCACTGTTGGCATCCACAGATGAATTCATGATGACCACATCTGACCTCCCTTTACTTCATGAGGAGGGAAAATATTCAAAAAATATATTTCAAGCTAGGAAATCCCTTTAATTTTGTAATACAGACAGCCAATTGTGCAGTCAGGTCAAATTTAATGACCGAATACTTATGCTTATCTTATAAACTAATCACTTGCTATGGAGATTAAAGTACTGATGACACGTTTTTGACATCTTTTGCCATGTTTTATAGACTAAAACGTTCCCCATGGTGATCTGTGACAGAAACAACCATGCCTGCATCAATGACTTATTAGGAAGCAAACATCTGGCCAAACTGTGGCGCTGTTAGCCGAAACCGGATGTGACGTCTACCAGAGAACGTTCTCAGCTCATTTAACATTAAAGTCAATGGCTTTATTGCATTTTTTTAAGTTCCTTTTTCCAGTTTTACAGATAAATAGTAATGACTCAGCCTTCATATTCTATTGCCAATTAATGTTTAAAGGCTCATAAGTGCAGCGTGAGTTTATTTAAGCTCCCTACAGATCCAGGAGTTTATTTTGAAGAGGATAAAGAAGCGGATCAGTGTTGGACTTACCAGGTAACAGCGGGAGCCCTCTGCCTGTATCTCCTGTCTACAGCTTCCGTTTACTGGAACTGTGCAGACTTCAAACACATGGAACTGCAGCCATCACCGCTGAAAAAGTCTTTTTTCAACCACGGTTGCTTAATCAGATCGGTCATACAGCTGCTGTATGGACAGACAGCTGCTGCTCGGTTATATGAGGACGTTTCCGATCATCAGATCTCTTCCAGCTTCTTCCAAAGATGCATCCTTCCCTCCATCCTCATCTTTAGAAACGGGCACTATTTAAAACTCGACTGGAGCAAAGTAGGTTATTATCTTCTCATTTTTAAAGGCTAATTATTTGCCGCGAGCTAGCCGGTTACTAACTCATTAGCCGGTTAGTACTGAGCTAACACAAGGAATGACTGCCTCTCCTCTGTGCAGCTCCTAACAGTTGTGGGTCCGCTTGTGCTGTTCTGGGTGGCTCCTTACAGTTCTGAGTCCGCTCAGTGTGTCAGCATTGCAGGCTTTTAGCTGAACTGAGTGGACTTGAGGCTGGGAGACAGACTGTAGGCAGCTGACTACAGTTCCACTCCAGCTCTAGCTTTTATAGTGTGATTTCCCCAAATTCCTCAGCATCATCAGACTCTTCTGAACTGGCTGATGATCGCACCACACAAACCAGTTCCAGTCTGGCTGTTCAGGAGCCATCTTTTATGTTTCTCAAGGCTTTGATTATACGTGTAAATCAACGAGCCGACCGTAACTTTTTATCTTGCTGACATCATGTCACAGAGGCTAAGTTTTGCTAACGAAGAGCTAGCTGCTCTTAGCGCACCTCTTTAACATCAGATATTTACGTAAATACATGGATTGACTTCTAACTGCACAGAACCACCTATTTTGTCTTGGTGTGTTGTTGTGTGGCAAAGTTACTTGACGTTAAGGTTGTGTCATCAGCACTTTAAAGTTATCCCTTTTGTTAGGTGTGAAGGTGTGGCTCTCCATATATGTAGGAGCCCCTTTGGCTTTTGTCTCGGTGAAAAAAAAAAAAAATGGAGAAAAGCTCATATGACTGACTGGTGTTTAGTTTTCTCCTTTGAGTGTTTACTTAGTTAAATTGATACACTTTTTAACTCCAACTAAGCAGCTTGTTTTGCAGCCGCAACGTCAAATAATCACAATTCCTTTTAAAGCTGATCCACTTCCAGACTGGAGAGCATCATCACTTTCTGCTGACAGTTAATTACAAAGGTAGGCAGGAGGGGAGACATCAAAACTAATTCCCTTTCCGTATCGCCACCATGCCTCTTTGCTCACAATAAGGTTTCACTTCTGTTTCCTACAGCTCATTTCTTTTTTTTTTCTTTTTTTTTTATCTTCATGCACCCACATGAATCACAACCACCTGGCACACTCTCCACACTTATGGGCTCCTCTCCAGCATCCAATGGAGAGGAGGAGGATGGGTCAAGAAGTGACTGAACTAAACACAGATTTATACATCATTGTTAACATAAAGTGGAAACGTTTCTCCGAAGCTTAGAGCTATAATTATGCCACTAATCTGCATTTACGCTGCAGCGCCATCAGCATCAACATCCTCCACGTTACTTAGGGAGGACTCCCATGAGCCTGTCAGCTGCATCATCAGAGCTTCTCTGCTCTGTCACAATCCGACACACTCATCACCAACTTTATTGAGAGCAAAGAGTCACGCAGAAGTCAGAAACCTCACTTAGACCACTGCACACCTTTCTGCCATGTCAGGTGTTTCCAGGGAGGGAAGTTGTGAGAGAAAAGGATTCATTCTAACCAGTAATTGTTTCGTAGTAATTAGTAAAATTGTATGCTTGAAGGCTCATCGCCCCTGTAGTTAAAAGCTGAATGTTGCTCTCCTCTTAAGTAGAAAGGTAGAGTCATAAATCTATTAAAACAAATAATTCTCTTTAAGTGGTTAGATTGGAAACTGGAGGCAGTCCTCACTCTTTGTCTGTCTGTCTGTCTGAAAGTCAGAATCTCTTTTGAACCTGGTGGGTAAGGATGCACATATTTGCAACAACAGTGACTTCACATACCTTTATACCTCGAGTCAGCATCAGACGGAAAGACGCACATTTAAACATCCACTGTAGATGTTAATTTCCCTCTCAACTTCGGCGTTTCCTAGTGGGAAACGTCAGGATATGAAAGTAGGGGAGAAAAAAAAATGAAACGGGTCTCTTGCCTTGAAATCCAAGCAGGAAAGCGACGCCGGTGATCCAAGCGGTGTGTATCCAGAAGTAACGCATGGTGTTCCCGTCCTCAGGTGCAAAAGCTCCGCGCGCTTCCAGACCAAGCTCCGTGTCCGGGGGTAAGTTTCCAGAAGACGGAGCGCTGCAGATGAAGCCGAGCAGAGGAAGAAATCCCAGTCTGAGGGGGGCTGATGAACAGCCGGAGACTCTGACTCTGCTGCTTCTGCTGCGTTCACGCGGACATTAGCGACCCCTACCGAAAATCTTACCGACAGATGAAGAGTGCGTGTGTGTGTTTGTGCGTGTGAGCGTGGGTTTCCTCTCTGTGCTGGCTTTCGTGGTTTAGGACGAAGAAATGTGGGTGAAATCCGCACATTTCATTCAGCACCACACCGTGACAAACAGGGTTAGCGGCACACACTGATGATGGAAGTATCTGAAACAAGACATTCTCCTTCCTGACTGTTTTCAGACTCACTTTAGGTCTCCAATAAGGCATTTATGTGCGATGTTAACCGCAGGAATGATACCACGGATTCGTGTGGGAAGCGCACATCAAATACAGTTGATGTAACTATGTTTATCCCACTATAAGTTAATAAACAAAGACCTCTTTCGTGAGAGCTCAAAAAGTAATCCATGCATACAATTATCTCTGAGGAACTTTACCTTTTTTAAAAAAAAATTAAAGATGAAATAACTCTAGTCCATCTACTTGTGTTTGTGGTCCTCACAATACTTCTACAACTTAATAATAACTCACGGCTGTCTGAGTTTTTATAAAACATTAAGATGTAAATTCTTAGTCAATAAGTAAAGAAGAAGAAACGGGTGGTAGGACAATTACTGTATTTTCCCTTCTTTTAAAAAATAAAATAAAATTTTGTCAGGGCACAAAATCTGGGGATGAATAAAGGAACATTTCTGCACCATTTAAAGTGCCCCAAAACCCAGCAGCATCCATCATCCTAAAGTGGAAGCATTTTGGGACCACCACCAGGCTCCCTGCATTATATCTGTAGCCATGTGCAGGGCCTTTGTTAGACAAGTAACCAATAAGCAAATGGGCAAAACAGCTGCAGTTCCTTTGTGGAAACAGGGAACCCTCAGAACAGCACTCAATCAATCAATCCTTTGTGGCACAGTAGCCTGACTGCGGCCATTTCTCACTCATTTCTCACTTTACCAAGGGGAACCTGAACAAGTTTTAGACTGTCAGAAACTAAATTCTTTGATCTGAAGAAGGGAAGATAATAAAAAGAGGATATTAGATGCTTGATATTAGGTATCCTTTAAGTAATATTATTCCTTAAGGCAAACAGGGTGGTGGCAGCATCATCCTGTAGATCATCATCATCTGTTTCTATAAAAGGGACTGAGACCAGATGGATGTAGAGATAGAGCAATCTTTAGTGCAAACCACAAATTAAAAACCAATCTCAGTCTGAATTCAGAGAGCAACCCTTTAAAGGCTTGATTCTATCCCCTGAGTCTCCCAACACAACATAGCAGAGGTTGGGCATTTCCACTGTGGAGACCAGAAAAAACTGAACAGAGCTTCATAGAATTTGGCGTCTTTTGTCTTTACCCTAGTAATGTTTCATGAATCTGCCATAAGTCATATAAATGGGTATGTGAACTAAAATGGAGCCAGTGGTATGAATAAACACAATAAATGTCATCACACTCTTTACAAAGAGATTTGTTGCAGAATGGCTCCAGAGAAAATAGGCTTAATTGATATTTTTGCGTATTTTCACTCTCAATTTTCTTTTTCTTTTATTTTCCATTTACGGAGCTTCCACCCACAAGAACCCACTGCACCAGTGGACTTCAACCGTTTATTTACATTCTCCACCTGTTTCTATCATGCTGCTCATTTGTATTTTAGACTGCGAGGAGAAGAATACTGTTTTCATTATAACATGCCAGCAGCAAGAGAAACACTGCAAAGGTGAGACAGAATCAAACTAAAACATCACATTGAAAAATACAGTTTGCTGTCAAAGTCAGACAAGGCACTGCATAAAATGTCAGAAACCTATCAAGCCTTGTCTTTGTAACGAATCTTCACTTAGGTGGATGAAATGTATACAGACTTCATGCTTCCATGCATTATTCATGTCATATCCATGATATCAGATCTCTCTGCATATGGATATCTGCCTTAAAGAGTCAAGTTGGCTTCAAGTTCAGGATTCCTTAAAGCCAATGAGCGGATTCTTAACAGTTTTAGTTTAAGCCTTACTAATTTGCACACTGTAATTACAGGCCATTTCTCAGAGTGTTGTCTGAATTATACAGTATGAACAAGGAATGATAAGGAGAAAGAAAACGTAATATTTTTTTGCGGCTCCATGCAGCAGACTTCATAAATATGCAAAGCTTTCAGCAGACAGTTTGTAATGACTAATTCTATGGCAGATGGCAGAATATGATTGCACATCAGTTTGTGTCATTAATGTCTTTGCACAAGACTAAGTGTTGCCAGTGTTGGAAAAAGATGCCGACTTCCCAGGATGTGAGAAACAAAACAATTACAGCATTATATTTTAAACTGTACTTTCAGAAGATTTCTGAATCTCTGAAGAACAGGTCTTTGTCATTTCATTCATCACCGAGTAAAATTCAAACTCATTTCACAAAGTGCAATCAACTCGTGTCCTTTGCTGAACACAGGGGTCATCGTCTGACCTCTAAGAGTCTTGATTTATGATTAATTGCCAGCACATTGCGATTCTGTCCTCCAGCAACCTGAGGAATCCGTATGAATCTCAGCTTGTGTTAGTGATTTTGTGGCTGCACTGCATGTAAGAGGATGGGAAGTCTGTCCAAGGGGAAAATATGGCACCATACTGGGATGATGGACAATGGAAAATGGAGAAAGTTGTCAAAGGTACCTCCTTAGGGGACCTTCTGTAATTGACCATTTGGCATCATTTTTATAAGTGCAGAGAACTGGTTCTCAGCAGTCGCTTTTTATTCATCCGTATTACACTTACTGAATATCAACTCAGTTCTCAGACAAGTCTTTCACACTGGCTGGGCACCAGCATGATGCTGGTTCCTGAGCCTAATTTGAACCAGCTGGCACATTCAAACAAAACAAAAAAGTGGGATCCAAACCTGAAAATCAGTTTTCGACAGGCATCAAAAGATAGTGGTTCTGAATAGCAATCATAAGTGGATGTTTCAATGACCTACAGGAATATCCCTTTGGCTGACTTGTAAGTGCGTGTGACTCTCACACGTGTGGGATCGAATCCCACCCGGGCCCTCGTTGCATGACTTGCCACATATAGAGTACATGATGTCACCCGTAGGTTCCTGAAGTGCTGAATTGGAGCTTGGTAGGTGGTTCCCACCATCACAATCTTGGCAGCGTCGTACATCTCATCACTCTTGGCAAATATAAAAATGGGCAGAGGGAGCAAGTCCCACCTGCAGCATGTAGGACGAGGCCCAGTCGGATATTAGGGGGCGTTGGATGTCCAACTTTGCCCGCCAGGGATGGGCACAATTAATCGATAATTGATCATAAAGAACTTTTCTGATCATGCAAATTTTTTTTGGGATCATCCGACGGTGTTATCAAACAGAGTTCATTCATGTAGTGTACGTCTTGAAGCTATGTAATAAATGTCACTATGTGGTGGTAATAAAACATCCTACCAGCGGGGGGCAATGTAGCCTAAAGAAAGCAGAGAAAGCCGCCTGCGAGCTGCCGTCTTCCCGTAGCAGCAGTTGAAAGAAGGCTCGTCTAAACACGACGCAAGCACAGTGAAGTCTGGTGTGGGACCATTTTGCGTTAGAAAATGACACCTCACATTGCAACATACTGCAACACATTTTATAAAATGTGTCACAGTATATACAATGTTGCGACATATTTTATAAAAACAACTCGACAACAACTCCCAGGATATACGATTTAAAAAACGCTCATCCGACCGTGTGTAAAGGTAATGAATCCTCCGTTCAACCCACTGTTGTCTCAGTCTTAAGCTGGAGGAGCTGTGATGCAAAGCGGGCAGACAAAATTACGGAAGGAACCTGTAAAATGATTAAAGTGGATATGTTGCCCTGAAGTGTCGCCGATGGGAAAGGTTTCTGAGATTTGATGAATTTTCTTGTATCAGTCTATCAGTTTCCTTTTACGGCGCACCATCACCAGGCTCATTGAAACACAAGAAGCGAAACCATAACAACGGACTGCTGGGTCGCTTTAAGAGCAGAGAGCTACCTCACCATAACTTTCCACCACTGTCGACCTTCTTGCCGAGAAGATGATTGAGGCTGTAGAGCAGTGGGGAATTGAAAGAAATACGTATTTGAGAAACAAACAAACAAAAAAAACAAACAAACAAAAAAAAAACAGTCTGTATGTGCTAACATTTTTTAACATGCATTTCTTAATGATTAAATTGATAATTGTTTGTTAATTCTCCCGACGATCGATCAAAAAGATTTTCACAAATCCCTACTGCCCACATTACAGTTTTGAATCATGTATTCTCACCCTTCCTCCTACCCCTCACTCCGAACCTCACTATTTGACCGCACCCATCAGAGATGTCCAACTCTGCCTCATATCTGACCACTGCAGGCCGCAGCCGGGGGTACTTCCAAAGAGGTAGAAATCAGAGGGCACCTGTGAGCATGGGGGCAAATGATTGACAACTGGTGAACTCTGAACTACCTGTAGCTATGAGCTAACCCAGAGCCAATGGGAGCAAACAAGGTAGGCGAGCTAAAGCTAAGCCACACTGTTAGCTGGCTAAAAACCCAGGTTGTGCTACTTTGCTACTGACTGAGGCTTCCCAGGAACAAGCAGGGAATGCTAGCTCTGACAGCGAATCTGTTGCCTGTCAATCAAAAGGACACAAACTTAATTACGTATCATTTCAAAATTAATTGAATAACATCTAAACAGATGAGTTCTAAAGCAAATCCCCCCGGTTGTCATGAAGGTAAACTTGACCTATTAAACCTAAAATGATGTTTATTTATGCTGTGAAGTTGGCCTTTTTAACATGGGAGCATATGGGGATTGACCCATTTTTGGAGTCAGCCCCTAGAGGGTGAGGGAGGAACTGCAATTTTTGGCACCAGCGCATTGGCTTCACTTTTTCTGCCGTGGTTTACAGCTTGGGTTGAGTGAGAATGGGATGTCGCTATGGTGTACTGGGCGTGAAAAATAGACCAAGAGTTTGGCTGATCAACCAACACACCTCAGACTAGACATGGAAAAATAAAAAAGGTGTTAAAATGGAGATGGCAAAGCATAACAAAGTAATAAAAAAGGAAAGAAAAAGGAAGAACGGTGTATGATTTACAACAAAGCTACAGATACTTCGTGATGCTTTCACTGTGATGCTAATGACTCTTGGAGCTCCAGTTTCTAGTTTGCTCTGCTGTTGGTCTCTGTCCTAAATAAAGAGCTCCTCTATCTATTTCTGGTGACTTCATCCCAGTGGTTTCTGTCACGGCAGACCTGCAGCTGATTATCTTTGTCTCTAATGAGACCTTTTTGATTTATGACTGTTTTGCACTTATTATACTTGAGATCTCTGCAGCACAGCAGCTCTTGGGTTTGCTAGAAAACCTCTGAGAGCTTCCCCGCAAGGCTCTGAGTTTCCACAACACTTTGGTTCAGACAGAAAGCCAAACGACTGCAGAGCAATGCAGATCTAGTTCAAGTGTTTTGGACTCACTGGGCCTACATGCTCCCTAAAGAGGCTCAAAACTCATCACTTACAGCAGAAGTCTTAAATATTCAGGCAGAAGGAAAGAGTCGTACATCTGCAGCTACAAAAATAAAAATGAGAGTCAACAGAAAAGCAGCGAAGAAGAAGACACTTTCCTTTTCCTCTCTGGTGTAGCAGTTTATACTCCATGGAATGCCATCTGTACATTTGTTCTGTACCAAATATGTAACTTGAGCTTGCCTATGCAAGATGCATACAAGCACTGATTAAGTCTGCATTTCATGAAATTTAAATGAAAAGCAGAAACCTGAGCTGCTTGCCTGTGGATTCTCCTGTTGTGTCTCTTCAGATATTTCCTGTCAGAGCATGTGCTACCTTATTTATGAGCATGTCTAACATTAATTCATAAAATTCTAAGTTTTACATTTAAATGTGTTCATGTCAAACACTTTCAGTCATACCTACCTGCAATTTCCAGTAACTGCTGAAGGTGTAGTGTTTGAACCGTGCAAATCTACCATTAAAAGCTATATCAGCTGTGCATTGCATTAGGGTTTTTCCTTGTAAGCATACAGTAGGTGTAATGCTGCACAACAAACCACAATATAATTTCACTTTTGTCCCCAAGTGATAAACTTTTTTTTACAATCTGGTTGTAAGATCCAGTCGACACTAAAAAGTGCAACTCTGCAAAGTCTTTACTCATTTCTTATTTCATTACATAGCGCCTGGAAATATGGAAATAGGAGCAGTATATATTGAAACATAGAAACATGTGTTCCTTCCGCCCTCATGGTGGGCAATCTGTTACTGCATTTTGTTCTGGTGGTCAACATGATCCCACTGTTTTATCAGTAGTAACACGTTGCAGCTGACTTTCTTCCAGTTCTTGTATCATTTGGCATAACCCAGCCTCAGAAACGCTGGCAAAAAGTATAAGGAAGAACTGAAAAGCCAGATGCAGTACGAGATGCATCTACTTCTTTATACAGTATTGGCCGAAAGTTTAGACACACTCCCATTAAAGGATTTAGAGGCAGGATTAAGAAATGAGACTTGCGAGTAAAGAAAAGGCTAAATTCACAATTGTAATTCAAAAAAGAAGAGACTGAAAAAAGTAACACAAATTTGCTAAATTGTAATTTGGTGAAGTAAAGCATTGATTTTGCTTTGTGGTTTTAAAAAATAATAATAACAAAAACTAAACAAAACTGTCCAAGAGAAGTTAGAGTTCCTTGCTTATAAAAAGTGGACCTAAATACCGGTCAGCAGGTGCAAAAATCTGACTGGACATCACAGAAGACACTTGAGTGCAGTGGTTGCCTCAAAGTATTGCTCAATAAAATTTTAGTTAAGGAGCCCCATCATGCTTGTTTGCTTGTTTCATTCTTTGCTTATTTCTGTTGAACAACAATTCAGAATCAATATCATGATTTTCTAAACATTTTTATTCATTATTACTTTTGTCAATTTCAACTTATTTTACTGACAGCTGATTTTCTCCATCTTTAACAGGAGTGTTTCTAAACTTTTGGCCAGTACTGATTTTCTTTGGACATTACCTTCAGATACTCATTTGATGTAGTGTTGTATCCCCACCACTTCCTCTTTTGTTGTTCACTTGCCAACCAAAACAAGCCAAAATTTCATTAATCTTTGGGAACCATGCTGGTAATGTTTTATGATTGTTATAACATGTTATCTTTAGCAGTTTTCTTTCACATAACAATAGCTATGGGAGCAAATTATGCATCTTTGCAACAGGCTGTTATCCGTTGACCCAGCACTGGTTCATCTTTTGTGTTAGGGATGTTTTGAAAGACCTTCACTGCAAAAACTCAAATCTAAGCAAGTATATTTTTCTCATTTATAGTCAAACTATCTCATCGCACTCAAACAAAATTACTTAAAGAGAAACATTTCAGTAAGATATGAGATCTTGTTTTAAGGCAATGCATCTTATTTCAAGAAATCTTATGAAGAAAATTTTGCTTTGTCCCATTGGCAGATTTGCTTTTCTTATTACAAGCAAACAAATCTTGGCCACTCTTGAAAAAAGTAAAAAAAAAAAAAAAAAGATTTTATTGCTTGTAATCACAAAAAAAATTCTGCCAATGGGACGAGCAAAATTTCCTTGATAAGATTTCTTGAAATGAGATGCATTGCCTTTCAACAAGATCTTATCTTACCATAATGATTCTCTCAAAGTAATTTTGTCTTATTTTGAGTGTGATGAGATATTTTGACTACAAATTAGAAAAATATACTTCAAAAGATTTGAGTTTTTGCAGTGTTTGTAAAATCTGCGAAGTGTTGCTCATTTAAAGAAATTACAAGACAGTCTTGCTTCCTTGGAGCAAAACACATTGTAGACCAAGGATGGGCTGCTGCAGTCCCTGGGTTTTCAATGGTTCCTTCTTTAAGCACACACGATTTATTGTACAGAACTTAACAAGTTGTTGGATCCATTTCATTTGAATCAGGTGGTTTGGAGCAGGGAAACCTCTAAAACCTGCAAGACATGGGCTTATTAGCAGTTTCCACCATGGGAACTGCTGATTTCCATGGTGGAATACTTTCCACCATGGAAATCAGCAATTATCAGGTGGTTAGTTTTTGATTTTATCCTCATGATTCAAAGAATAGAAATGAATGTGGTGGCCGCCTCATTTTCCACAGAGCTACATAATTTTTAAAACCTTTTTTAAAAAATATTTCTGTGTGCAAGTCTTGCTTTCAGTCAGTGTTTGTAATGTACCGGACCAGAAGATGGTAGTTTGTTTTAGTTCTTTTCATTTTTGCTAGAATTAAATTTGACTCAACAGTTACAAATAAAGCGCAAGCCATCAGCAGCATTTCTCTTCATTTTTTAATGATACACAAATTGATGTTTTCAGTGGAGTAAAAGAACAGATTCAATCTAATGAAAAATACATAGCAGAGCGCCTCACAGTGCAGTGGTCGGTGCAGAAGGAGAGCACGGAGGAGGAGGTACAGAAGCCTCCACTGATCTCCTCTTTCTTGTCATAGTAACCGCAGATTTGCTCCTTGCTAATTACAGGAGTTGTACTCACACTTAACTCCGCTAATTGCTTCAAATATTTTTCATTGTCACCATTCTCAGTAACCAGCAGGGCTGACAAACTCCCCTGTGAGCTGAACAACGGGCCGCTGCTGAGCTCTGATAATTTAGATTTAATACCCATGTCTTGGAAACATAGAAAAAGCAGAAAAACCTCTGAATACACGGGAGTTTTTCTACCAGCTACAAAGAGAATGCAGTTAAAAAAAAAAAATCACTGCAGCTTTTGCATTTGCTTAAAACAGTTTACATTTACAGTACACCCTTCATCAACTCCACTAAGAGCAACAAATGTGAACTGTGTGGGTGGGAAAATGCAGAATCTTGCTTCTGACAGATTGAAGCTGAACACTTCACACAGCAAATAAAAGTATCTTTGGGAGGAAAAGAGTAAAGAGCAGAGGAGAGTGGGAGGCAAAAAGGGGAAAGAACACTCCCTCCAAATCACACTGATGAGTCAGCACTGACAGACAAAGACTGCTTCCGCTCATGAAGAAGAAACTTCACAACTGATTCAGCATGACTTGATGAATCTGAATTACACTTTCCACAAGTTATTAGAAAAATTCACGCTGAAGTAAAAACAGTTCATTTCTTTTACCCCCTTTTCATCCTTAATGTTTGTCTGAAAAACATGACTTGCATTTAATTAAAACACGCCACATGAGTTTACATCCACAACTAAATAAACAGGATCACGAGGCATCCTTTCATCTACTGAAAGAAATGCAAGATTTGTACCGCTATCCTTCCATTTGCATAGCCTGCACTGTTTATACATCACCTTAATCGACTCTTTTGTCAAACATGCCACTGTCTGGATTCAATCCAGTCCGCACACAGTCGATACAGGACAAAACCCAAATGGATAGAGAACCTCCTCCTCTCCTCTCTTCTCTTTGTCCCCTTTTGTTCCTTGAATTGCCCAGTCAATAGACTGGGTGGGTGGCAGCTTCTGCTCCTTTTTTCAAACATTACTGAGTGACAAGTGATGGTTCTGCATCCACCCTTCAAAAACAGATCCAAAAGGGTGCATTCTGGGCAATCAAAATAAACACAAATATTGTTATCTTATCTCATCTTACTGCACAAAAGGCATCTGTGTTAATCTTTAGAGGCAATCTTTATAAAACACATGACTTTGCAGTGCATGCAGACTTTTCTGTTCAGGGGAATCAAATCAGCAAACCTCCGCTCATCAGCTTATTTAACCTTTTGGCCTGAGTGCAGCCTCTGCTGAGCTGAACAACAACCTTCTGCATACAGAAGGCTCATTGTTCTACCATCAGCAGCACACTGCCTTGCACTTGTTACCACAATTCCCTGTAAAGTTTCAGTTAAAAAGAGGAGGCAGTATGAGGAAAGCAGAGAAGAAAAGGAAACAGAAGAACATGAGATCAAAGCTCCCTGTTGGCTATTACACCTCCTTTTTATTTTCTTACAGATGAAAATTTATTTTGGGGACAAAGGAGTCTCTGAGCTTTCCAAATGGCCTAGATAGTTGAAGCTACAGTAAATGGCCAGATGACCACTACGCCTTGACAAAATGGGAACCTTAACCCTTTGAAATGAAGGGGTAGGGCCAAGTAGGGGAATTGAATCTAGACTAAAGTGTGTGTCTAAGAATGCTCAAAGAATGATAAATTAATGTCTATGTAAATTATAACTATCCAATACCACTCAAAGTAATTGCAACTCATTAAGCCCATTGGTTGCAAACTGGATGGGGATGCATGTTGCTGACAAGATGCTTCTGGGACATTGTAAATGGGGCAGTTGGGAGGGAAAAAGGAAAAAAGAGAGAAAGGCAGCTAGAAAGCTTACAAGAAACAAAAAAGATGTTATCTTAAATATGCTACTCCACAGACAATATACCCTAGCATATGACAACATTACTGATGTCTTAAAAAGGAACCTTCAGTTCCAGGATTTGTTGCTCTCAATATATTATTGCCCCATTCTACTAAAATCCATTGTTCACATAAAAACTCTGAGTTCTCTTTAAAAAAGAAAAGAAATACTTACAGATGTCAACAAACTTAAACTGTTACAGTTGATAGAACATATATGACACAAAGAGGTCACCAATATTTTACTTATGCAATGCACTCTGCGGTGACGTCTCAGTTCTTCTCAAGACAAGAAGAGGACTTGAAAACAAATGTGATGTGTTTGTGGGTAGATTTTCTTTTCCTGCCCAATCATAGTTATACAAAAACAATGTTGCGCTGATCAGATCAGGAGGTAGGACCCAAATATGGGACTCACAAGGGACAGGTGGACATACGAGTAAAGATGTTTTATTTCAACAAAAAAAGCAGGGAAAACCAGACCTAAACAAAAGCCAGGACAGACAGGCTTAGGGCTGTAATACACCTGCTGTGTACGCAAGCGTTCGTGTCAGTGTTGGGTACATCCGTGTGCATACGTGTTGCAGCATGTCAGGAGTAAAGGGTGGCTAAAATGCTCCAGACCAGAGGGCACCTCTAGGAGGTCTATGCAGCACTTTGACTCTGAAATGATGAAAGGTCAATGGGCTCTTTAAGTTAAAGCCGGTGATCTTCTTCATTCCAGACCACACATCCCTCACGTTGTTCTGCTGGAGCTGGCTCTCCAACCTTTTCCTGTAGTCCTCCTTGCACTTCTTAGTTTGTGTTTTCAGTTGTTTTTGTATGGTCATCAATAACTCCCTGTCTCCTTCCCTGAAAGCTTTTTTTTTACATTCAGCAGCATTTTCAGGTCACTGGTGATCCAGGGTTTGTTATTGGAGAAGCACCTCAATTGCACCTTCTCAAAATTTAAGAAATATAGGGCCAAGGAGGGGCTGATAAGGTGGCAGCCCCTCCTTGGGCTGCCACCTTATCGTGGTGGAGGGGTTTGCGTGTTCTGAGGATCCTAGGGGCTATGTTGTCTGGGGCTAAATTATGCCCCTGGCAGGGTCACCCATGGCAAACAGGTTACTAGGGGAGGGACCAGACAAAGCGCAGCCCAAACACCCCTTATGGAGACGGACAACAATGGAGCCACGTGTCCCTTGCCCGGACGCGGGTCACCGGGGCCCCCCTCTGGAGCCAGGCCCGGAGGTGGGGCACGGAGGCGAGCGCCTGGTGGCCGGGCTTTAACCCATGGGGCCCGGTCGGGCTCAGCCCGAAAGGACGACATGGGCCCCCCGTCTTGTGGACCCACCACCCGCAAGAGGGGCCATAGGGGTCGGGTGCATTGTGAGTTGGGCGGCGGCCGAGGGCGGGGGAGACCCTGGCGGTCCGACCCCCGGCTGCAGAAGCTAGCTCTAGGGACGTGGAATGTCACCTCTCTGGTTGGAAAGGAGCCTGAGCTGGTGCGCGAGGTCGAGCGGTTCCGACTAGATATAGTTGGACTCACCTCGACGCACAGCTCGGGCTCTGGGAACACCATCCTCGAGAGGGGCTGGACCTTGTTCCACTCTGGAGTTGCTCCGGGTGAGAGGCGGCGAGCGGGGGTGGGCATACTCATTGCCCCCCGGCTCGCCGCCTGTGCGTTGGGGTTCACCCCGGTGGACGAAAGGGTAGCCTCCCTCCGCCTCCGGGTGGGGGGACGGGTCCTGACTGTTGTTTGTGCCTATGCACCGAACGGCAGTTCAGAGTACCCACCCTTTCTGGAGTCCTTGGACGGCGTGTTGGAAAGCGCGCCCTCCGGGGACTCCATTGTTCTGCTGGGGGACTTCAATGCCCACGTGGGCAACGACAGTGAGACCTGGAGGGGCGTGATCGTGAGGAACGGCCCCCCCGATCTGAACCCGAGCTGTGTTTTGTTGTTGGACGTCTGTGCTCGTCATGGATTGTCAATAACAAACACCATGTTCAGGCACAAGAGTGTCCATATTTACACCTGGCATCAGGACACCTTAGGCCGCAGTTCCATGATCGACTTCGTAGTCGTGTCATCGGACTTGCGGCCCCTTGTCCTGGACACTCGGGTGAAGAGAGGGGCGGAGCTGTCCACTGATCACCACCTGGTGGTGAGTGGGCTCAGATGGTGGGGGAGGTTGCCGGTCAGACCTGGCAGGCCCAAACGTGTCGTGAGGGTCTGCTGGGAACGTCTGGCTGAGTCCCCTGTCAGGGAGAGCTTTAACTCCCACCTCCGGGAGAGCTTCACCCATGTTCCGAGGGAGGTGGGGGACATCGAGTCTGAATGGGCTATGTTCCGCACCTCTATTGCTGAGGCTGCTAGTCGGAGCTGTGGTCGTAAGGTTGTCGGTGCCTGTCGTGGCGGTAATCCCCGAACTCGCTGGTGGACACCAGCGGTGAGGGATGCCGTCAAGCTGAAGAAGGAGTCCTACCGGGCCTTCCTGGCCTGTGGGACTCCTGAGGCAGCTGACAGGTATCGGCGGGCCAAGCGGAGCGCGGCTCTGGCGGTCGCTGAGGCAAAAACTCGGACATGGGAGGAGTTCGGTGAGGCCATGGAGAACGACTTCCGGACGGCTTCGAGGCGTTTCTGGTCCACCATCCGGCGGCTCAGGAGGGGGAAGCAGTGCACCGTCAACACTGTGTACAGTGGGGATGGTGGGCTGCTGACCTCGACTCGGGACGTCGTGGGCCGGTGGAGGGAATACTTCGAAGACCTCCTCAATCCCACCAACACGTCTTCCGAGGAGGAAGCAGAGTTTGGGGACTCAGGGGTGGACTCTCCTGTCACGGGGGCTGAGGTCGCTGAGGTAGTCAAAAAGCTCCTCGGTGGCAGGGCCCCTGGGGTGGATGAGATCCGCCCGGAGTTTCTTAAGGCTCTGGATGCTGTGGGGCTGTCTTGGCTGACACGCCTCTGCAGCATCGCGTGGACATCGGGGGCAGTGCCTCTGGACTGGCAGACTGGGGTGGTGGTCCCCCTCTTCAAAAAGGGGGATCGGAGGGTGTGTTCCAACTTCAGGGGGATCACACTTCTCAGCCTCCCTGGTAAAGTCTATTCAGGGGTACTGGAGAGGAGGGTCCGTCGAATAGTCGAACCTCGGATTGAGGAGGAGCAGTGTGGTTTTCGTCCTGGTCGTGGAACAGTGGACCAGCTCTACACCCTCTTCGGGATCCTGGAGGGGGCATGGGAGTTCGCCCAACCAGTCTACATGTGCTTTGTGGACTTGGAGAAGGCGTTCGATCGTGTCCCCCGGGGATTCCTGTGGGGGGTGCTCCGGGAGTACGGGGTGCCGGACCCCCTTGTTCGAGCTGTCCGGTCTCTGTACGACCGGTGCCAGAGCTTGGTCCGCATTTCCGGCTGTAGGTCGGATCCATTCCCGGTGAGAGTTGGACTCCGCCAAGGCTGCCCTTTATCGCCGATCCTGTTCATAACCTTTATGGACAGGATTTCTAGGCGCAGCCGAGGTGTTGAGGGTATCCGGTTTGGTGGCCTCAGGATCGGGTCTCTGCTGTTTGCAGATGACGTGGTTCTGTTGGCGTCATCGGGCCGTGATCTCCGGCTCTCGCTGGGGCGATTTGCAGCCGAGTGTGACGCGGCCGGGATGAGAATCAGCACCTCCAAATCCGAGACCATGGTCCTCGCCCGGAAAAGGGTGGAATGTCCTCTCCGGGTCGGGAGTGAGGTCCTGCCCCAGGTGGAGGAGTTTAAGTATCTCGGGGTCTTGTTCACGAGTGAGGGAAAAATGGAGCGGGAGATGGACAGACGGATCGGTGCGGCGTCTGCAGTGATGCGGACTTTGCATCGGTCCGTCGTGGTGAAGAAGGAGCTGAGCCAGAAGGCGAAGCTCTCGATTTACCGGTCCATCTACGTTCCTACCCTCACCTATGGCCATGAGCTGTGGGTCATGACCGAAAGAACGAGATCGCGGGTACAAGCGGCCGAAATGAGTTTCCTCCGCAGGGTGGCCGGGCTCTCCCTTAGAGATAGGGTGAGGAGCTCGGTCATCCGGGAGGGACTCAAAGTAGAGCCGCTGCTCCTCCGTATAGAGAGGAGCCAGATGAGGTGGCTCGGGCATCTGGTTAGGATGCCTCCTGGATGCCTCCCTGGTGAGGTGTTCCAGGCACGTCCCACCGGGACCAGACCCCGGGGGAGACCCAGGACACGCTGGAGGGACTATGTCTCCCGGCTGGCCTGGGAACGCCTTGGGATCCCCCCGGATGAGCTGGCGGCTGTGGCCGGGGTGAGGGAAGTCTGGGCTTCCCTGCTTAGGCAGCTGCCCCCACGACCCGATCCCGGATAAGCGGAAGAAGACGGTACGGTACGGTAGGGCCTGATTTACAAAGAATCCAAATTGCGAGGCTAATGTCTTTGCCTCGCAAAAAAAATAGCGTGCGCTGTCATTTTAGCGTTTGCGGGCGATCTACAAAGATTACACGCGCAATCTGTAACAGGCGCAAACAGCAGGATTTAAATGAGGATTTAGCGTGCATTCTCCCTGTGCCACGGAAAGTTCAGAAGAGCATGTGGTAAACGCAAAATGAAATTCATCCTGATAGAGAGATGTTAGTTTCAGAGATATAATTAAGCAAATAAAAAACAGAATATAAGATAAATATGAAGAGTTCATTTGCAAAAATAGACAAACGCCATTTAGAAAAAACGGAGTTAACTGCTTTTGCAAATAAACTCTTCATTTACTTTTTTAATATTTTCACCAAATCAAGCTCACATGAAGTGGAGGGAAACGCCCAGTTTACATATTCATCTGCAGCAGATGCGCAAAATGGACAGCGGCGCTATTTTGCCCCTTAATAGGCGCAAACCTCCTTTTGCTCTGCTTTGTAAATCAGCTCTGGCGGATTATTGCGTGCGTAATGAAGATAGCGCCTGTTTTAACAAGCGCAAACCTTTCGTAAATCGGGCCCATAGTTTTTATTTTTTGAAAAAGTGTAATGGAAACCCAGCTATTGAAATGCAAGGGGACATTTTCTGAAGAAGAGAGGAAATGAAAGAAAGAGTTAGAACAACAGAAAAACAAGAGCCAACATCAGACTGACTTTTACTGGCTGGAGAGAGCTCAGAGGACAAGTAGAATACAAGTTGGATGCTGAATTAGCCACTGTTCAGGGAGGACTCACTGCGAAAACCTGCCAAATTGCAGTAGAGCTTCACTAAGTGGCTGCGAGTCAGAATAAACATCTATAAAGGTGAATGAGTTTTCAGTTAGAATTATATTGCTGTCTCAGATGTAAATGGACCATGTGGTCTTTCTGCCTGTGTCTTTTCAACCAAAAGATGCTCAGTGAGCAGCCTAATCACTGCATTCTGTTTGCAAACACCTAAATGGAAAAATAGGAAACAAGATCAAAATATAAAATGCATGCCTTGAAATGCAGAGCTATAAACACCTATGAACATTTTATCAAGTTTGATTCTAATTGAATGCCAGAAGAGAGGTTGGGAGGAATTTGAGCTGCTTTACATCGTCATAAAAATAATCTAATGTAAGAATATAACTACTTAGCGGTATTAAAAAGATTTAAGCTCAAACTTCAAATGCCTTGGTATGCACATGCACACACTTCAGCCATCAAATCTAAATTATCAGGTGATTTAATGCTCATTTTCACCATTATGAATGGTCATCACCCCCCAGTCTGTGGGGTTACAGTGCAGATCGGCTTGGCAGAAGCGTTGTGCTCTAATAGGATCAGACAGGTGAGGAGACATTCAGAATAAGAACTGCTCTGCTCCACTGAGCGTTGCTGAGCTGGAAACAGCTCTAACAGATACCTGCTATTTTGATGTTGTGAAAACTAGGAAAGAAAGAATGAAAGAAAGAAACACAAAGACATGTTCAGTAGCTGTAGGTGTACTCTTGGTTCCTAAAAAATCTCAGCTTTAAGTTTTCGGTGTCGTCTTTCGACGCTTTGATCTTTTTTTCCTCTATTTCGATCAGTCCACCTACTTCCTTCCAGCCTCCACTTTCTTTGTGGAGAGCATGAATACCACAAACATCCAATGCAAATGAAAAATGTATCAAAGATGTGCAAATAAAAGATAAAAAGCATAAATAGAGAATTCTACCAGCTGCCTAAAGACACTACTTTATTTTAATTTCTTTAAGAAAAATGCTTTTTACACAGTATATTATGTGGAAAAATGGGTAATTTGATTTAAAATTACCCATAGAAGCTGCGTTCAGCTTCTATGCTCCACATGTCTGGAACAAACTCCCAGAACGTCTCAGATCAGCTGAAACACTTAGTTTATTTAAATCCAGGCTGAAGACCCATGCACCTGTTCTCAGCTGCATTTACGTAGATTTTATTCAAAAGTTAAAATCCGCACGTCTCTGTATTCTCTCTTTTTAATCCTAAATGCTTTTAATTCTGAATCATGCTTCTAATTGTTTTTTTTGTTGTTTTTTTTATCTCCCTTTTGCTTATTATGTTTTATGTAAAGCACTTTGAATTGTTCTGTACATAAAATGTGCTATACAAATAAACTTGCCTTGCCTGCCTTAAAAAAAAAAAAAAAAACTAATTGATTGTGCATATGTACAAGTCCAGGCCTTTTTAGTTTAGGCTTCAAACTTTGCTGTGACGTTTTTTTTCTGCCAATTACTTAACGCTAAAGTTGCCATAGCAACGTCATCTCACCGTCTGTAGCGGGTGCAGATATTGTAAACAGAGCAGCATGTCGTCCACCAAAGGGAAAGTCAGGATACCTCCACTGGCTGTCACTGCATACACAGCAAAACAGACTAAAGGGATAAAAACTGAGGGAGAGAAGAGAGATATGAAGCGCAAGAGTGACCAAAGAAACAAAGCTGGTGTAAATCTCCGTGGATCGAGGCAGAGAGCTGTGGGACCGCCTTGGACTAAATGTGGACTGGAAACTGGCTGCAATCCTCCCAGACAGGTATCCTTTCCATCACTTTCTTCTTAGTAACATATCCTTGGGTACTGGCATGACCTCTGGTAGTTTGACCGCATCCACCTTTGTTCAGCTGTTGCTGTCTTGAAAGTGGTCCATAAATAAAATTGGCTTGGCTTGGTACTGTCTCCATGTACAGTGGGTACGGAAAGTATTCAGACCCCTTCAAACTTTTCACTCTATGTCATTGCAGCCATTTGCCAAAATCAAAAAAGTTCATTTTATTTCTCATTTATGAACACTTAGGACCCCATATTGACAAAAAAAACAAAACTTAAATGTAGAAATTTTTTGAAAATTTATTAAAAAAGAAAAACTGAAATATCACATGGTCATAGGTGTTCAGACCCTTTGCACAGTACTGAGTAGAAGCATCCTTTTGAGCTACTACAGCCATGAGTCTTCTTAGGAATGATGCAGCAAGTTTGGGGATTTGGGGATCTTCTGCCATTCCTCCTTGCAGACCAATTCCAGTTCTGTCAGGTTGGATGGTGAATGTTGGTGGTCGGCCATTTTCAGGTCTCTCCAGAGATGCTCCATTGGGTTTAAGTCAGAGCTCTGGCTGGGCCAGTCAAGAATGGTCCTAGAGTTGTTCCGAAGCCACTCCTTTGTTATTTTAGTTGTGTGCTTAGGGGCATTGTCTTGTTGGAAGGTGAACCTTCAGCCCAGTCTGAGGTCCTAGCACTCTGGAAGAGGTTTTCTTCCAGGATGAAATTAAATGAAATTAAATGAAAAATACTTTATTTAACCCAGAAAGGACATTCAACATTGCAAAAAGCTCTCTTTTTTATTATTCTTTTCGGTAACACTTTACAATAAGGGTCCCTTAATTAACGTTAGTTAGTGCATAATTAAGCATTAATTAACTGCTTAATAATACATGAACAACTTTTATTAACTATTACTTTGAATTAGTTAGCATATTGGTTAATGTGTTAATTAGCAGTTAATAAATGCTTACTTCCCAAACTCCTTAATGCATTATTGAGCATTGATAAGTTTGATTTATATAATAAATTACCATTATGTATGCATTACTCAGCATTAATAACCATTTTAGTTGGAATGTTAGTAAGCCCTTAATAATGTCTTTAGTAATGGTTTAGCAGTGGTGTTTATTTGGAGTGAATAAACATTAGCTAACTAATGCATTGACAAAGCCTTCGCTCTACATTGGATGTTATCTGGATGGGCATCAATGAGCCATTTATTAATATCTTAGATAATCATTTACTGATACTGTGCTGTGTATATTATCTGGTACCCCTTACTTCATGTTAAGTAAGGTATTAATTCACATTAGAAGCCTGACCTGATGGCCCTTAATCATGTGAGTGTCTCATAAGCATGACTTAACCATAGTTAACTATTACTGAATGTTATTTGGACCCTTATTGTAAAGTGTAAACATTTATCCCTTTGGTAACACTATATTTATGCTTAACAGTCTAATAAGCATTACTTAACCCTAGTTAATCATTACTGAATGTTATTTGGACCCTTATTGTAAAGTGTAAACATTTATCCCTTTGGTAACACTATATTTATGCTTAACAGCCTAAAAAGCATTACTTAACCATAGTTAATCATTACTGAATGTTATTTGGACCCTTATTGTAAAGTGTAAACATTTATCCCTCTGTTAACACTTTATAAATGCATAGCATAAATGCACAGCCTAATAAGCATTACTTAACCATAGTTAGGGGTGTTTTCTGGACCAGGGAACATTGGGGGTTGAACACACCCCCAATTCCTTGGAAAGGAATCTGGGGAAACCTACACAGTAAAAATGCCCGTCTATTTAAGCTTTCTTCAGCATTGTGGCACCTTGTTTAAAGCCAAATACTGCAAGACATACTTCAAAATGTATTTACTTTCAAGCTTAAACTTGACAATGTGAACAAGATCTCTAAAATCAGTATTAATATTAAGAAAGACTTGACTAATAAAATTTGTCATTAAATAACATTTATTTTAGTAACAATTATTATTAAGTTGAGTTAAAAAAGTAGGCTAACAATTATTTTCAACAAGAACAAAAGTTAGTTGTGGGTCATATTGCATGGTGGACATCTGTCTTCTGTTCTCTCTCCTCTCCATCCTCCGCTCACTCCCTCCACCTTCTGCTGACAGAGAAACAATGAAATGTGCATTAATGACACCATCAGAAATGTAAAGAGACAGGACAGGTTACTCAGCAACAATCACACTGATTGGTCTGTACATAATAATAACTGCAATCATGAATTTCAGCAGTCTTTACACTCATAACAAAAGTAAAACTTAATTTAATCAGTGGTTTAGTCTAGTTTATTCTAGTGGTACTCTGATATCCATCTCTCCTGGCCTCCAACACCCCGTCCTGGAGCAAAATCTGTCCAACAGCACCCTCCTAGCAGCAAAAGTGGATTTTCTCGTGGATATACCAGCATCTCAGGTAGACTACACCACCAGATTTAATGCAAATTGTCTATAACAGAAAAGGGCAAAGCTAACGGGTTCGCTAACCATGCTGTCCTCACCACATGTGACTGTATGTGAGGCTAGACCAGGGCTGGACAGCCAGCCAACCAAAGCAAAAGAGAAGGGGGAAAAAAACTAAGGCTTGATTTTCTTGATTTTACTGAACATTTTTTTGTGTATCTTTATCTTTTCAATGATAGTTTTTTGTAACTTAAACATATATAAACTATAGAAGAACAAACTACGAGCTAGTACATGCCAACCACATTAGTTTTTTAGCCTAGCGTAACCATGTGTATATCACATTGTTCTTCATATTTCAACCAACCAAACTAATTAACACACATACACAAGTGTTTTCTAACATTAATACTTACAAAGATGTTAGTTTCCCAAGGCACACGCATGCAAAGGCACATTTAGCTTGTACATGAGCTGATGTTTCAGCTCCTTCACAGTAGAAAAAAGAACAAAGACTGTTGGTGAGAATTCAGCCAACGGTGAGAGCGCTCACTCGTTTCATTCTACAAGGACTGTCAACCAGTTAAACACAGATGATTGTCCGCTTCTGTAAAACTCCCGCTCACGTTCAGATACGCGAGCGAGTGAGCGCTCTCACCACAGAAACAATCTTTGATGTATGTTCTTCGGTAGCTTACTGTGAACGAACTTTCGGGAGAAAAAAATAAAAAATCAGCTGAAGTTGACGCTAAATGTGTGAATCTTTCGTCTTCGTAAGTATTAATGTGTTAGAAAACACTTGTGTATGTGTGTTAATTAGTTTGGTTTATTGAAATATAAAGAATGATGTGATATACACATGGTTAAGCTAGGCTGACCAACTAATGTGGTTAGGATGTACTAGCTTGTATTTTGTTCTTATCTAGTTTATATATGTTTAGATTGAAAAAGCTATTACAGTGAAAAGATAAAAAAATACACAAAAAGATGTTCAGTGAAATCAACAAAATCAAGCCTTAGTTTTTTTTTTTTCCCCCTTCTCTTTTGCTTTGGTTGGCTGGCTGTCTAGCCCTGGTCTAGCCTCACATACAGTCACATGTCACATGAGGACAGCATGGTTAGCTAACCCGTTAGCTTTGCCCTTTTTTGTTATAGACAATTTGCATTAAATCTGGTGGTGTAGTCTACCTGACATGCTGGTATATCCACGAGAAAATCCACTTTTGCTGCTAGGAGGGTGCTGTTGGACAGATTTTGCTCCAGGACGGGGTGTTGGAGGCCAGGAGAGATGGATGTCAGAGTACCACTAGAATAAACTAGACTAAACCACTGATTAAATTAAGTTTTACTTTTGTTATGAGTGTAAAGACTGCTGAAATTCATGATTGCAGTTATTATTATGTACAGACCAATCAGTGTGATTGTTGCTGAGTAACCTGTCCTGTCTCTTTACATTTCTGATGGTGTCATTAATGCACATTTCATTGTTTCTCTGTCAGCAGAAGGTGGAGGGAGTGAGCGGAGGATGGAGAGGAGAGAGAACAGAAGACAGATGTCCACCATGCAATATGACCCACAACTAACTTTTGTTCTTGTTGAAAATAATTGTTAGCCTACTTTTTAACTCAACTTAATAATAATTGTTACTAAAATAAATGTTATTTAATGATAAATTTTATTAGTCAAGTCTTTCTTAATATTAATACTGATTTTAGAGATCTTGTTCACATTGTCAAGTTTAAGCTTGAAAGTAAATACATTTTGAAGTATGTCTTGCAGTGTTTGGCTTTAAACAAGGTGCCACAATGCTGAAGAAAGCTTAAATAGATGGGCATTTTTACTGTGTAGGTTTCCCCAGATTCCTTTCCAAGGAATTGGGGGTATGTTCAACCCCCAATGTTCCCTGGTCCAGAAAACACCCCTAACTATGGTTAAGTAATGCTTATTAGGCTGTGCATTTATGCTATGCATTTATAAAGTCTTACCAAAGGGATAAATGTTTACACTTTACAATAAGGGTCCAAATAACATTCAGTAATGATTAACTATGGTTAAGTAATGCTTATTAGACTGTTAAGCATAAATATAGTGTTACCAAAGGGATAAATGTTTACACTTTACAATAAGGGTCCAAATAACATTCAGTAATGATTAACTAGGGTTAAGTAATGCTTATTAGACTGTTAAGCATAAATATAGTGTTACCAAAGGGATAAATGTTTACACTTTACAATAAGGGTCCAAATAACATTCAGTAATAGTTAACTATGGTTGAGTCATGCTTATGAGACACTCACATGATTAAGGGCCATCAGGTCAGGCTTCTAATGTGAATTAATACCTTACTTAACATGAAGTAAGGGGTACCTGATAATATACACAGCACAGTATTAGTAAATGATTACCCAGGATATTAATAAATGGCTTATTGATGCCCATCCAGATAACATACAATGTAAAGCGAAGGCTTTGTCAATGCATTAGTTAGCTGTTACTTAATGCTTATTCACTCCAAATAAACACCACTGCTAAACCATTGCTAGAGACATTATTAAGGGCTTACTAACATTCCAACTAAAATGGTTATTAATGCTGAGTAATGCATACATAATGGCAATTTATTGTATAATTAAACTTTTATCAATGCTTAATAATGCATTAAGTAAGGTTGGGAAGTAAGCATTTATTAACCTCTAACTAACGCATTAACCAATATGCTAACGAATGCAAAGTAATAGTTAATAAAAGTTGTTCATGTATTATTAAGCAGTTAATTAATGCTTAATAATGCACTAACTAATGTTAAGTAAGGGACCCTTATTGTAAAGTGTTACCTTCTTTTCTTTTTTTTTGTTTTTAACAATATAACATTTATATGAAATAATATAACAATAATAAGTCAGTTAGTCAGTCTTGTTCTTCAGGGTGATGGCTGCAGGTAGGAATTAATTTCTGTATCTCTACTTCCTACAGCGAACCTGACGCAGCCTCCCACTGAACACACACAGTTGACTTTTCACCGTGTTGTGGAGAGGATGGGAAGAATCCTCCATCATCTTCATACGCTTGTGCAGCATTCTTTCTGAACAATCAGCTCCAGCGGCTCCAGAGCTATCTCCAGCACAGAACCAGCTTTCTTGATCAGCTTGTTTAGTTTCTTCAAGTCTCTGGTTCTGATGCTGCTGCCCCAGCAGATGGCTGAAAAGCTAATTGCACTTTCCACAACAGACTTTTAGAAGATCTGCAACATCATGGTGCATATGTTGAATGATCTCAGCTTCCTTAAGAAGTAGAGTCTGCTCTGACCTTTCTTGTAGATGTGTTCAGTGTTGTATTTCCAGTCGAGTCTGTTGTCCAGCTGAACTCCAAGGTATTTGTAGTTCTCCACCACCTCCACCTCCTCTTCCAGGATGTAGACAGGACGATGCTGATTATTCTTGCTCCTCCTGACGTCAACAATCATCTCTTTAGTCTGGCTGGTATTTAAGATGAGCTGATTGTTACTGCACCATTTCACAAACTGATTGACCAGTTCCCTGTACTCAGCTTCTTGTCCATCACTGATACACCCCACAACTGCAGAGTCATCAGAGTATTTCTGCAGATGACAGGACTCAGTCTGTCATCTGAAGTCTGTCTGAGGTGTAAAGTGTGAAGAGGAATGGTGAGAGTACAGTCCCTTGTGGTGCTCCAGTGCTGCTGATCACCATCTCAGATACACAACCTGTCAGTCTCACAAACTGTGGTCTGTTTGTTAGGTAGTTGTAAATCCAGGTGGTTGTGGAGGGATCCACCTGGAAGTTATGGAGCTTCTCACATAGCAAAGCTGGCTGAATAGTATTAAAGGCACTTGAAAAATCAAAAAACATGACCCTCAAAGTGCTGCCTGACTGGTCCAGATGAGAGTGGGTTCTCTGAAGCAGGAAGATGATGGCGTCTTCAACCCCAAGCCTATTACGGTATGTAAACTGTAATGGGTCCTGAAAGGTGTCGACTTGCTTGTTGAGGTGAGCCAGTAAGAGTCTCTCCAGGACTTTCATGCGGTGAGATGTCAGGGGAACTGGTCTGTAGTCATTTGGTTCAGCTGGTTGAGGATTTTTAGGGACAGGAACAAGACAGGATGTTTTCCACAGCACAGGAACTCTGTTCCGTCTCAGGCTGGTGTTAAAAAGGTGCTGGAGAACCGGACATAGTTGTTCTGAGCAGGTCTTGAGAACTCTGGGACTGACACCATCTGGACCTGCAGTCTTGTTCCGGTTCAGTTTCTCCAGCTGTTTCTTGACCTGGTCACAGGAGACAGTCAGGCTGGAGGTGGAGGCAAAAGAGGTCTCAGGATGTCCTTATATGGAGAGAGGAGAGGGAGAGGAGGCTGTGTTCAAGTCCATGACTGAGGTGCAGGGTGACAGAGTGGAGGTGGGACAGGAAAGCTGTGGGCTCATGGAGGGTGTGTGGTGTGTTGGGTTGTCGGGAGGGGGGGAACTGAACCTATTGAAGAACATGTTCAGTTCGTTAGCTCTGTCCAGACCTCCATCAGTCTGATCCCCCTTTAACTTAAAGCCGCTGATCTTCTTCATTCCCGACCACACATCCCTCACGTTGTTCTGCCGGAGCTGGATCTCCAACTTCTTCCTGTAGTCCTCCTGTGTTTTCAGTTGTTTTCAGTTGTCTTTAGTAACTCCCTGTCTCCATCCCTGAAAGCTTTCTTTTAAATGTTCAGCAGCTTTTTCAGGTCACTGGTGATCCAGGGTTTGTTTTTGTGGAAGCACCTCACTGTTCTTGTTTGAACGATGTTGTCCACACAGAAGTTTATGTAATCTGTCACAATCTCAGTCATGGCATTGATGTCATCTCCATGAGGTTTAGAGAGGACATTCCAGTCTGTGGCCTCAAAGCACCCTCTCAGAGCATCTTCAGCCTCAGTAGACCAGGTTTTAATTGTCCTCCTAATGACTGGCTGCTGCTGAACGATGAGCTTGTTGGTGGAGGTGAGAAGAACCAGATTATGATCTGATCTTCCTAAAGGAGGCAGGGCAGAGGAGCTGTATGCATTCTTAATATTTGCATAAAATAAGTCCAACATCTTATTTTCTCTGGTGGAGCAGCTGACAAAATTGCTGGAAAGTTGGCAACGTAGCAGAGAGGGAGATGTTGTTGAAGTCTCCAGAGATCGCCATGAATGAGTTTTGAAGCTGTGTTTGTAGTTTAGCCACGACAGAGCTGATGACATCACAGGCTGTCTCTGGTGCGGTACCTGGTATTATATAAACCAGAATAACACAGGCAAACTGTCTGGACAAATAATATGGACAGAAACTCACAGCTAACAGTTCCATGTCTCTTGTGCAGATCTTCTATTTGACAGTGATGTGTCCTGGATGGCACCAATGCTGATTGACCAGCAATGCAATTCCACCTCCCTTTAGCTTCCAGCTGAGCTGTTTATTTCGGTCTGCACGGATCGTCTTGAAGCATTACAGTCCGGGATGTGTTCATGCAGCCATGTCTCGGCGAAGCACACAATACTGCACTCTCTGTACTCTTTCTGAGACCTTGTTAGCACTTTAAGCTTGTCCATCTTGTTAGCTAGCGATCTCACGTTGCCCATCACAACAGTTGGAAGAAACGGTTTAAATCTCAACTGTTTTTCTCTCTGCCTTACCCCTGCCCTGCATCCTCTTCTCTTTCTCTTCAACTCCACTGGGATTTGATGTGTTATTTTGCTAATAATCTTGATTTGGGAGAGTTTTAACAGTTGATCCCTGTGATAAACTATTTTTCCGATTCCATGGATACACATCATAACAAGTAGTGAAAAAAGTAAAATATATGAAGAAAAACCTCCTGAATTGCACAGCCTTCAAACCAGCATACAAAAATACTCCCAGAAGAACCTAATCTGACAAGTAATGTCAATAAAAAAGACAGCTGTATTTTTTAAAAAAAAACTCAAAAGCTATGAGAGAGCTGTTACAAACTGCTGCCTACTAGCGGTGCATTCCTACGGAAGAGGATTAGGGCCACTAAAAAAAAAAAAAAAAATTCTGAGAAAAAAGTCAGAATTCTGACTTTAATCTCAGAATTCTGAGAAAAAAAGTCAAATTCTGACTTTAATCTCAGAATTCTGAGATTAAAGTCAGAATTTGATGTTTAATCTCAGAATTCTGACTTTAATCTCAGAATTCTGACTTTTTTCCAGAACAGTAAAAAAAAAAAAAAAAATTTCAGGATTTTTTTTTTCAAAGTTTCGAAAATCAGAATTCTGACTTTAATCTCAGAATTCTGAGTAAAAACTCAGAATTCTGACTTTAATCTCAGAATTCTGAGAAAAAAGTCAGAATTCTGACTTTAATCTCAGAATTCTGACTTTTTTCCAGAACAGTAAAAAAAAAAAAAAAAAAAAAATCAGAGGATTTTTTTTTTCAATTTCCGAAAAAGTCAGAATTCTGACTTTTTTCTCAGAATTCTGACTTTAATCTCAGAATTCTGAGTTTTTTCTCAGAATTCTGACTTTAATCTCAGAATTCTGAGAAAAAAGTCAGAATTCTGACTTGAAAACTCAGAATTCTGACTTTAATCTCAGAATTCTGACTTTTTTCCAGAACAGTAAAAAAAAAAAAAAAAAAAAATTCAGGATTTTTTTTTTCAATTTCCGAAAAAAGTCAGAATTCTGACTTTTTTCTCAGAATTCTGACTTTAATCTCAGAATTCTGAGTTTAAAGTCAGAATTCTGACTTTTTCTCAGAATTCTGACTTTAATCTCAGAATTCTGAGAAAAAGTCAGAATTCTGACTTTTTTCTCAGAATTCTGACTTTAATCTCAGAATTCTGAGAAAAAAGTCAGAATTCTGACTTTTCACATTAATTATATTGGAGGAAAAAAAAAGTGTGCCGCTCGTTTACAAGGAACCATCTTCGGTGTCGGTGTGTCACTACTGGAGAGCAAGAGAGGAGTGAAAATGTCGGATATTAGTGATTTTCTTCGAGACAGAGGGGTGTCAGAAGACCAGATATTGTTGTTAGAGGAGCAGAAGGTGAGTAAAGTGGATATTTACAGGTTTGTTTGTGGTTGTGTACATTAAAAAGTGTGAAGCGATTAGGCTCTGATTAGGCTAGCTTGTACTATCATAAGGTAAACATTAAGCGAACGTAATGTTAATGAGCAGACCGCCGACCCGTTTGTTGGCTAATTGCAATAACCAGTGTTATGTCTTCACACGTTATCTGTCTTCATACAGTTCATACATACTCCGCTGGTGTGTGATTAACTATTTACTTATGCTTACACCAAACTTATTCGGCTGTTAGCATAGTGACACAGGTCAGCCAACCTCAAGTGCATCCTATCACATAGCGGTCTGTGGTTAGAGACCTTGAGAGAAATTCGGGCGAAAATTACATTACTGTTGTGTGTTGAATGGTGTTTTATTGCATAATCCCCCTTGAATAAACAAAACGAATGAATAAATGAACTTGCAAGACCTTCTGATGTGTCATATCCCAGTTCAATATAATTTAAAGAGATTAGGTAGATTTGTTACAAGGAGCAGGTTATTATTAGTAAAGGTGCTCTAGACTATTCATTTCAGATCTGTGCATCATTTAGCAGGAAAATGACAAAGTAATTGATTTAGAATGGATACTATTGTGAGAGTATAACTAGACAAAAGATCAACCTAGTCCTCTTCATTGGATGATATTTCTGGAATTTTATATCACAATTACTGTCATTATGGCACACCAGAGGACATTTTTTTGGGATTACCACATACACAAGTTTGCATGTGAAAAATATAAGGATACACACTCTAATTTTTTGATCATTTATATGCTAATTTTTACAACAATGTGCGTTTTGAGAAATATTTCTAAAGGAAAACAAAAGTGCATGCATAAATAAAATAAAGTCAATTTAGATATGTTCATTCATGTCTGTGTCCTTATCCACCAACAAGTGGACCGCCACTTGAAGTCGGGGATTTTTCTGGGAGTAACATTGATATATTTGTGTACACATATGTGCTTCACCTTTTCTTAGTAAACAGTTTAACTTCACACCCTTTAGTTTGAGTCTATATAATTATGTGCTATACTAAAAATCAATGTCTTTGTTTTCTTTGTGCAGATCGACAGCAGTGTTATACTGCTCATGGATGATGCAACCCTGGCAAACTATATCCCCTCCTATGGAGACCGAATTGCTCTCTTCAACTTCTGCGCAGTTGTTCTTTCAAATTGATTTTATTGGAGATATTAGATTTCCCATTCAACAATGCCTCCCGTGTCAGAGTTGGATGACTTAATTAAACTTTACTTTAGACTTTCCTTTAGTAACAAAGAAATACTTGCCATTTTAGCACAAAATAATCGAATCGTAATAAGCATCCGGACTTTGAAGAGAATCTGCAAAAGACTTGGGCTGTTTCGACGGAAAAATCAATCAGATTTGGATGAAGTTTTGGCTTTTGTCCAGAATGAGATCATGAAAAATGGACAGATGCAGGGTTATCGTTGGCTACATCTTCGTGCGGTTCAACATGGATTTGTGGTGTCACAAGATACCATAAGACGCATCATAAAGCTGGTTGACCCGCAAGGTGTGGAATTAAGAAGAGCAAGACGTTTGAGGAGACGTCAGTACAACTGCAGAGGACCAAATGCACTCTGGCACATGGATGGCTATGATAAATTAAAACCTTATGGCATTGCCATTAATGGCTGTATAGATGGGTATAGCCGATATGTGTTATGGATGGAGGCTTTCACCACAAACAGTGACCCCAAACTTGTTGCTGGGTATTTCATCAGAACTGTCTCTAACATAGGCGGATGCCCTGAGAGGATTCGAGCAGACAGAGGCACAGAAAATGTCTGTGTCAGAGACATGCAGATCTTTTTACGAAGGAACCACACAGACAGTTTTGCTGGTGAGAGAAGTTTCCTTTATGGAAGAAGCACAGCCAACCAGCGGATTGAGGCGTGGTGGGGTACCCTTCGCAAACAGAGTGTGCAGTTCTGGATGAACTTATTTCAAACATTCCAGGATGATGGTCATTTTACAGGAGACTTTTTGGACAAAAGTCTCGTACAGTTCTGTTTTCTAAATCTTGTTCAGGTAAAAATCTTTAAAATCACTCTGAAATGAGTCAGTCATAAATGTTTTCAAAGTACTGGTATTTTTTAATTGAATATAAATGTTATTAAATGCATAATTCACATTAGCAGAACTTGTATTTTCCACACAGTCACAAAATATTTTGACAACTTGCATTAATTACTGTCAACATTTGCTTTTACTGTGATATAGTGAGTTGTACTGACCACTTTTTTTACGTTTAAAACAGACTTCAAATATACAGGTGTATTTGTACAAGGTTTTCCTTGCAATTTCAACTTATATGGGACATTAGAACCACAAAACAGATTCCAAGTCCTCTTAGGGTTGCACTATTTTGGTCAAAAAGAAAATCACAATTATTTTTTATCAATACTGTGGTTCCATTTATCACAAACATATTTTTACTATGTGACCCCTCAGTGCACCTACTGTCCCTCTGAATCATTCTCTGCCGACTCTTGTGAATGAAAAGTTGCTGATGATTATTCAATAGAGAGGTGGAGAGGCAGCAGAGGCAGGTGGCTGCGTGCAAGAGACTACAGAGGATGCATTTTGTGCATATAGTCATTTTGAAAGAATACATAGAGAAAATGAGAACCTCTCAAAATTTACTCAAGCTTTTGAATTGTTTTAAATAACACTATATTAAAAGAAATAATTTAGTTTACTCTGGACAGACTATGAATTGTAAACATAATTGTCACTGAACCTGTTTCTTTGATTAAACATAAATGTGATTAAAATATGATTAATTGTGAAGCTCTGGGCCTGTTAAATGATTTGAATTTCACTGTATATATCTATATGTTTGATAAAAAATACATTACCTTATCTTCACCTCTTCAATTCTAATTAAAATGAACAGAAGACTAAAAATACAAGATGCAATTTTGCTTTCTTAACTAACATTTCCTTTAGTTTTGATTTAAGGATATAATGCTAGTTAATTTTTGCAGGATTTCATAGTACTGTCTAAAAATCAAAGCACTTCTCTTTGTTAACCAGGGCCATTATTCTGGACCAGAGCTGAATGGGATATATGCCCGGCTCCACTACTTCCTGAATTTCAGACAGCACCTTTGCTTCCTGTCTGTTGTGACTGGACGAACTGATTAACCCAGGTGTGTCTGACCTTAGTAAGTGGCCAGACACCTGGAGTAATTAGTGTGTCCAGTAATGAAAGACAGGAAGCAAAGGTGCTGTCTGAAGTTCAGGAAGTAGTGGAGCCAGGCATATAGCCCATTGGTGCCATTTTTCTCATTTACAAAACACATAGACAGACTCCAGAGTTACCCATGGTGCATCTCAGGCTTACTAGACATTCTGCAACCAAAAGCCCCAAGTTATCCATTGATCTGAATGTTTACGGAAAATGAACTTGCTTTCTGAAACAAAAAATAAAACAATGCAATTTTTTGTTGGCAGTCTTAATCAACTTCACCTAATGCCATTATAACTTCTGTTGTATGAACTAAAACTGATATATTTTTTAAAGGTTGTGTTGTCCCCTTTTTTATATCACTCTGACTTTACTATTAGAGTGCTGTACTGTATGAAGGAATATTTTAATTAATTTGCAGGGCTTTTATGTATTCTACTTTAGTAAAGTGGAGGTGAACATGTTAAGGTGGCTGCCTTGACTATAAAGTGGTGTGGGGAACACTGTTAGTAATCAATATTTATAATGCTTCTTCCTGTGCAGGATGAACTTGATGAAGTTGTCAACACATGGAATGCACACAGGATCAGACCAAGAAATGGTGGTGCTGTGTCAGGCCGGCCAGTTGTGATGTACTCATTCCCAGAGCTCCAGGATGCTGAGGATCGACAAAAACCTATTTCTATGGAGGAAATCCATTTGTGTGCAGAAGAGTGTACTCCCAAGGGACAGTTTCCATGTGATCAAACAGTTTTTAAACTGTGCTGTCTACTGATGGAGGAGAATGGGTGGGAAGCTCCAGAAGATCCTTTTGCTGCAGCAGATCTGTACATCAGGTTACGAGAGGAAATACTTCAAATTATTTAAGGTCTTATGATCAAAAATAAATATATGAAGCAAGTATTTCAAGTTCATATTTGTTTACTGTGATCTTTTTTTTTTCCTAATTTGATTGAAGTAGATTAATGAACATAAAATCAACATGTTCACAGATGACCAGAATACACATTTGATAGAAGAATCAACATTTTATTGAAAATTCAAGTTTAAAACATTGTTTTTCAACATTCAACACTGGAAAATAAAACCATGGCATACAAACAACTCATTAAAAGTTTTTTTTTTTTAAACTTTTTTGTAAACTGTAATACATCTGCCATGAAACAGTAAAATGGAATGTATAAAAATCAAACAAATGACCAAAATAATGGCAAATAAACATGGCTGTCTTCTTGTACAGTTTAACAGAAACAAGTGGTGTCAAAAAATGATCAAACATATAAAACTGTATCACAAGATGTGAATTTAAAGGGATAGTTTGGAATTTTTTTTTTTTTTACATTAAATTCTATGAAACTTGTGACCACCATCATGAGAGGACACTAAAACCAAAAATTTAATGCTTTCTATGGGGTCACAAGTTTTGCCTTACAAAGGAGCATGCATACTGTATGTTATGTTACATTATCTTAAAAAATATTAACATATATTAATATTTAAACAACAGTCCTCATGTATGCCAGACCCTTGGTTTTGTGTCCCCCTATCTTCTGTACTATTTTTTCAGTCACGTACAACTTAGAGCAAGAGATTTGTAAATCTACACAACACCTCTGCATCCAATAAACGACTGCCATATTTCATACAATTAAATGTCAAAAATTCCAAACTGTCCTTTTAGTCAGATATTTGAGAAAAAAAACAGCTAAATCCCTTGCTTTCGGCACTAATAAAATATTTTAATCTTAAGTATTAAAACATTAGTGTTGAAACTGAATAGAATGTTTCAATGTAAGATTAAACAGAAATGAAAGTTAATGTATGCCTAATTTAACAGAAATTTGTTGTGCCAATAATGCTGGTTAATAGGATAATATTGTGTCATAATGAAATGTAAGAATGCATCACAGTAGTTTCATTAGTTACCAAAAACTAGTCAGAACACTAATCACATTTAAGACTTTATCAGTAACTGGGGAGTGATATTTAACTGTACCCATAAAATTCTGCAAGTAGGATATAATGTAAAACTCCGCAAGGGTGACTAATGCAAAACATAATTTACACAGATAAGAAAGCAAAGATTGAAAATCAACAAACAAGTGTTCATCAAAACTAAGCATTAGATTTCAAAGATAATTTTTACTATGACAATTTTTTGTAATATTTATTAGGGAAGAACTGAGACAACTGTTCAGGGCTCTTAATTTATCTGCCAATAGATCCAGGCAACTGTGTGGATGCAGAATTTGCTACACTTTTGGGAAATATAGTGGTACTTTGAAACAACTTTACATGTGGATGCTACACAATTTTGCATATTAGACTCATATTTATGAAAGGTTGATTTTGTGCAGCTACATAACCAGAATCTATAGAATGTGCTTGTTTAACATCTTCTACAGTTCTTCAGTTACTTCATAAGAAACATATTCTTTGTAGAAGATTGTTGCCGTATGGGTTGTAGTGGTCTAAACAATGTCCATTACCCAGACATTATTTTCAAGAACAGCGTTGAATTCTGAACGGAAATCTGGGAAGTTTTCGTAACTTTCAGCAATGTGTAGAATCTTCCCACATGTGTGCCCTATTGGTCTTCTTGTGAACTCTGTCATTTGTTTAAACTCCACATAGATGCTGTCTGTCACAATGAGATCAGATCCTGTGCAGAACCTCAAAAACTTCTGAAGTTTGATTTCATCCAGCTCTCTGATGAATCTTTTCAGGTGATTACCCACTTCCTTTTGTTTTGGAGTTATATCCTCACTGAACTTGAGCAGTTGGCAGACCTTTTTTGTGGTTGGTTGCAAGTCAGACAGCAACTTTGTCAGATCATCTGGAGTGATGGAGAGATGATGCATGGTGATTTCCCTCCAGGAGTTGATAACAAACATCGGTCTTTGAACAAGCTCTTTGTGTGCAATTTCATCCAGGATCGTTGTAAGACTTTCAGATGTGACTCTCTTTCTACATCCGTAGCCATCAAGAATTTCCAGAAGGTCATCATAATCAACTTTTGAGAAATCAGTCATTGCTTGCTTTAAGACGTCACGTTCCTGGCTGCTCACAAACTGCAGGAACTGTGCTTTAAGATCACTGTAGATGCAACTAAAAAGCACCTCCTCAAGGAAAGGCAGAGCAAGTTTGTTTGGCAAATACTGACAGTCAAGGTAACCTTTCAAAAGGACTCTGCCAACTGCTTTCCACTTTTCTGCAGAAAAATCATGGCGAATGAAGGGCACTTTGACTGTTGCACCAAGTGTGCATCGCTCATAGAATTCCTGCCAGAAGCAGCTGAGAACATCTCTCAGTACCCCAGATCCACTGCCTGCTTCTTCTGTGTTGTCTGGAAGTATGCGTTTCACATTCAGTGCTTTGTACAAAATCTCTGCATCAGAGAAGGCAGTTATCATGTCTTGGAAAGTGTTCCCATGATGAACAGTTATTGTTATCACATCATCTGGGTGAGGTGGACTGGCAGGAATAACAAAACCCTCAAAGAGCAGTGTGGTATCTGTGTCTTCTTCCACGCCGTAAACTGGGCCAAAGGTAATAATTCCAGAATCAATGGATGTTTCTGGAGAAGGCTGGGGCCGATCTGTGTTAATCAGGACATCTCCTGTTTGTTGTTCTGCTACACTGACTTCACTGCCACTGGTTGCTGAAACAAGGATCACATCAGATACATCACTGGCATTTTCATCCACTTCTTTTTGCTTGGTTGCAATGTAAAATCGTAACATTGTCATCTTTGCAGTCTCATACATGTCACCTATAGTCACACATGCCTCATCTGTAAGGCAGTTCTGTTTAAAATCCCACACTTCAAACTCAAAATCTAATACTGATCCTTTTGTAGAAGTTCCTTCAGGAAAAAAAAAGCTTCTTTCCCTCTTGAAGTATATCTTCTATTCCAGCATCTGTTGAAAGTTTAATTTTTCTGGTGCCACCACCCTGCTTTGCCCTGACCTGTTTGGTTGATTGTCCATCATTGTGAATCCATCCTATCTCCACATTTCTTACTGACTTTAGTTTTTTTTGGTGTGTTTGATTTGTGTTTGATATATCCTCTGTGGAACTCTCTTTTCTGAGTTTCATTTTCTCACGAAGTTTATCTAAAAGCCCTTGCTTTCGTTTTGACACAGGTTTTTTATTCTTGCAGAAGTTGAAGAGAGCAATTCGGTCTCCATAGGAGGGGATATAGTTTGCCAGGGTTGCATCATCCATGAGCAGTATAACACTGCTGTCGATCTGCACAAAGAAAACAAAGACATTGATTTTTAGTATAGCACATAATTATATAGACTCAAACTAAAGGGTGTGAAGTTAAACTGTTTACTAAGAAAAGGTGAAGCACATATGTGTACACAAATATATCAATGTTACTCCCAGAAAAATCCCCGACTTCAAGTGGCGGTCCACTTGTTGGTGGATAAGGACACAGACATGAATGAACATATCTAAATTGACTTTATTTTATTTATGCATGCACTTTTGTTTTCCTTTAGAAATATTTCTCAAAACGCACATTGTTGTAAAAATTAACATATAAATGATCAAAAAATTAGAGTGTGTATCCTTATATTTTTCACATGCAAACTTGTGTATGTGGTAATCCCAAAAAAATGTCCTCTGGTGTGCCATAATGACAGTAATTGTGATATAAAATTCCAGAAATATCATCCAATGAAGAGGACTAGGTTGATCTTTTGTCTAGTTATACTCTCACAATAGTATCCATTCTAAATCAATTACTTTGTCATTTTCCTGCTAAATGATGCACAGATCTGAAATGAATAGTCTAGAGCACCTTTACTCATAATAACCTGCTCCTTGTAACAAATCTACCTAATCTCTTTAAATTATATTGAACTGGGATATGACACATCAGAAGGTCTTGCAAGTTCATTTATTCATTCGTTTTGTTTATTCAAGGGGGATTATGCAATAAAACACCATTCAACACACAACAGTAATGTAATTTTCGCCCGAATTTCTCTCAAGGTCTCTAACCACAGACCGCTATGTGATAGGATGCACTTGAGGTTGGCTGACCTGTGTCACTATGCTAACAGCCGAATAAGTTTGGTGTAAGCATAAGTAAATAGTTAATCACACACCAGCGGAGTATGTATGAACTGTATGAAGACAGATAACGTGTGAAGACATAACACTGGTTATTGCAATTAGCCAACAAACGGGTCGGCGGTCTGCTCATTAACATTACGTTCGCTTAATGTTTACCTTATGATAGTACAAGCTAGCCTAATCAGAGCCTAATCGCTTCACACTTTTTAATGTACACAACCACAAACAAACCTGTAAATATCCACTTTACTCACCTTCTGCTCCTCTAACAACAATATCTGGTCTTCTGACACCCCTCTGTCTCGAAGAAAATCACTAATATCCGACATTTTCACTCCTCTCTTGCTCTCCAGTAGTGACACACCGACACCGAAGATGGTTCCTTGTAAACGAGCGGCACACTTTTTTTTTCCTCCAATATAATTAATGTGAAAAGTCAGAATTCTGACTTTTTTCTCAGAATTCTGAGATTAAAGTCAGAATTCTGAGAAAAAGTCAGAATTCTGACTTTAATCTCAGAATTCTGAGATTAAAGTCAGAATTCTGAGAAAAAAGTCAGAATTCTGACTTTTTTCTCAGAATTCTGAGATTAAAGTCAGAATTCTGAGAAAAAAGTCAGAATTCTGACTTTTTCGGAAATTGAAAAAAAAAAAATCCTGAAATTTTTTTTTTTTTTTTTTTTTACTGTTCTGGAAAAAAGTCAGAATTCTGAGATTAAACGTCAGAATTCTGAGATTAAAGTCAGAATTCTGACTTTTTTCTCAGAATTCTGAGATTAAAGTCAGAATTCTGAGAAAAAAGTCAGAATTCTGAGATTAATGTCAGAATTCTGAGAAAAAAGTCAGAATTCTGACTTTTTCGGAAATTGAAAAAAAAAAATCCTGAAATTTTTTTTTTTTTTTTTTACTGTTCTGGAAAAAAGTCAGAATTCTGAGATTAAAGTCAGAATTCTGAGATTAAAGTCAGAATTCTGACTTTTTTCTCAGAATTCTGAGATTAAAGTCAGAATTCTGACTTTTTTCTCAGAATTCTGAGATTAAAGTCAGAATTCTGACTTTTTTCTCAGAATTTTTTTTTTTTTTTTAGTGGCCCTAATCCTCTTCCGTAATTCCAGAACATCCAGAACAGAATCTCTCACTAATTGGCCTTCTTCTTCTCTTCAACTACTCCACGTGTCCCTGTCGCTCTAAATCTGCACCACTTAAATACCCTGCAGCATCCAGCTTCGACTACCATGGTTGACTTTTGGTAGTGTAATTAGTAGGGAGTGAGTTTTTCTTTCCTTACTTCATACATATAAGTAATAACTAAAAATCAAGGTCTATCTCATCATCAGAATAGAATTTATTTTTCTTTGGGTGGGGGTTCTGTGTTTTTTTGTATGGTAAATACACTCAGGCTTTCATATGTCTTGCACTGAGGAGAGACTTCCATTGTGCCACTCTGCCATAAAGCCCTGACTGGTGAAGGGCTGCAGCAGTAGTTGACTTTGTGGAACTTTCTCCCGTCTCCCTACTGCATCTCTGGAGCTCAGCCACACCACAGTGATCTTTGGGTTTTTCTTTACCTCTCTCACCAAGGCTCTTCTCCCACGATTGCACAGTTTGGCTGGATGGCTGGATCCAGGAAGAGTTCTGTTGTCCCAAACTGCTTCCATTTCAGGACTATGGAGGCCATGGTGCTCTTAGGATCCCGTGGCAACCGTGTTTACGGAAGTTCGGCATGCTGCGCATGCGTGCTGCCTTTGCTACTATCCGTGGTGCTTTGCCAATGATTCACCTGTACTTCTGTGGCATAAAGTTCCCCTATTGAATGCCGCCTAGTCAGTCCTTTGATATGAAATCGGCTTCTCGTTTGTACTCGATCAGAATGACTGGGTCGGCAAGAAAACGCTTCTGCCCAATTTCAACATTGCTTCAGCTCAATTTCACCCAGAGGTGGCATATGCCTTTAAGGAGGGTTTTAAAACTAGGCAGAGATAGAGCTTGCCTGACTTGTAGTGGGAGTGAGTTCCATAGTTTTGGTCTCACCACGGAGAAACTTCTATCCCCTTTTAGCTTTTGCCGTGTCCTCAGCACCTCCAGGAGCAGAAGGTCAGCTGACCTAAGAGACCGGGTAGTGAATTAAAGGTGTAAAAGCTCTGAGAGGTAGGAAGAGGCAAAGGGCATTTAAAGATTTAAAAACAAACAAAAGAATCTTAAATTGAATCCTAAAAACAACAGGCAGTGCGGTGAAGCCAAAAATGGGGATATGTGCTCTATCCTTCGAGCACCAGTCAGCAAGCAAGCCACAGCATTTTGCACCAGCTGAAGATGGGACAAATGTTTTGGGGTACACCAATCAGCAAGTAATAAAAACATGTATCACTATTATAAAGACATGTCTTGATAAGAAAGGTTTTGCTTTAGCTAAACGCTAAAGTTAGGGTAAGCTAACAGTTTATGAAGGAATTAGCTTGCTATCTAATTCCTTCATAAATGATAGCTATGCTATCATTTGCGCTGGGGATTTAAGTGACAAAAAATGTAATCTAGCTGATATGCATCCATTTACTGCAACCAAAATAGTAAATTCACTGGAAGATGCAGGTTTCCTCTGGAGAGTTTCCTTGTGCACAAGTATGAGATGTGTTGTTTCATGCACAAGAGTATAAAGGAGAACATGAAGGTTTCTCACTGGGAAAACAGTTACAACGGGGCTGACAGTTTAAACTAAACTGTTGTCCTGACTCATCGTTCGAAAATGTGCAGAATAAGGTGTAGCGCCTTTAATGCAAGCACATATTCATACACAAAAGCAATCTTCCTCAGTCCAGCACATGCACAGCCTTATAGATATTCTGCATTTTCTGCTCCCTGTGAAGTGCCTAGTTTTTGCTTTATTCCACCACATTACTGCCAACATCACAGAGCTAATTAACTATCTGTGAAATTTTGTCTGCAACTGCCACACATGCAGAGAAGTTTCACATTCTCCATCTGCTTTGTTGTTGTGTAAGAAGTGAGTGAAATGTGGAGGCGACCGTCACAGTGACTGATTTCTCTCTGCTTCCACTCAGCTGCCTGACACTGACTCTTCATGTAGAAGTGTTGACGCTTAGACATCCATTTGCAGGAGCCAGATCTTGTAATGGTCCTTATTACAGCAAACATTGTGAACCTTATAACCAATGAGTAGGTGTCAACAACCTGGATCCGTCTGATTCTTCAAAGCTTGCAGAAACAACCACATCTACAAACTGCGTTATGAAGCTCTTTTCCTCTTGAATCTGTGTCCATCAAAAAGTTCCATGTGGAGGTTTGAGTAAATGTGAGAGGACTCATCATGTGGGGGGATGTGGAAGCACTTCACAGCTATTATCAAGCAGCCACCAGCAGAAAATCAGTCTGATTTCAAGCTGAAATGCACGTACACATGCAGGTAAGCAAGCATAGACAGTCTCAGAATAAAATTCCACCCACTTACTCACACACACATACACACAGTTATCTAAAGCGTGAAATAATCTCTTCTGTACACCACTATGACAAATCAAACTGTATCCATCTGGTGTCTCTGTGAAACATCAAGTGCTCAAATCTGGAGGAGTCTGGTGTTGTTGGAGGAGTCACAGATGTTAAAATAACAAAACAAAAATTGGACTGAGAATAGTTGCTGTTTGCGAGCCTCTTTCAGTGTGTGTGTGTGCATGAGTGAGTGCGTCTCTGCTTGGGGAATAAAGTAATTTATAATCCATCATGATAATTCATTGCATTGAATTATGTTTTTAAAAAAAGATTTCTAGAAGCTGTGCATGTAAACTGACAAAACCTGGTTACTATGCAGAATCAATAAACACCTCAAAGAAATAAGATGAAATAAATGTTTCCTGTTTTCAAATGAAACCGTTTTTAAAAAAAGATTTTGTTAAGACATGAGGCCAGCTTTGAAATGGCTTTTTAAGTAAAATGACTGAAGTTAGTCATCTATTTTCTTTTTCTAACCTAATATGCTTTAAAAACACAGATGTTCTCGTGATGAAATGACCAGGATTTTACACAATTACATACAATCCATAAAATTAATTTACCACACCTAAAACTGCTGGCATAAAGAATTTTAAAAAGGTTTAACGAAGGGATGTTTTTGAAAAAAAAAAATCATAAAAAAAAACATAAACAACCAGATGATTGTGAAAGTCAGACCCAGAAAAAAAATGCAATTGGAGTTCTCCTCTTTATGTGAGCTACTGTAAACTTACATTGATGCATTTAACTTGGTTAGCAACTACTTTGATACAAGCTAGTAAACTTGACCTATTAAACTTAGCATGATTTTTTTTGAGCCAGGCTGTGAACATGTATATTTCTGCTATGAAGTCGGCCTTTTTAACATGGAAGTCTAAGGATTGGCTCTCTTTAGCCTCTCTTTAGAAGCCAGTTCCTAAGAGATGAGGGGTGAATGGGCTTCATGCACATCTCCAGTACTTCCTGAACTTAATACTGCACCTTTGTTTCCTGTCTTTCATGATTGCATGAACTGATTAATCCAGGTGTGTCTGACCTCAGCAAATGATCAGACACACCTGGATTAATCAGTTCATCCAGTCATGAAAGACAGGAAACAAAGGTGCAGTATTAAGTTCAGGAAGTTCTGGAGCTTGCATAAAGCCCATGTCACTTCCACATTGGTTTCACTTTTCTCCTCCAGTTTGCTGCTTGGTTTAATCAAGTCACTGTACTGTTTTTTTTTTTTTTTTATTCAATCCAGAAGAGCTTCTTCAGCAACAAGACCCCAGACCACCACAAACACAGGGAGAAAAGATGAGAAGGAGGAGGAGGAGGAGGAGGAAAAGGAAGTCGTTATCATTTACAGTATGTGACATCTAAGAAACATCTAAGAAACTCAGGATTTTTCACATACCTGTGTTTTACAAACCCAGCCACACCATAGTGATGGGTTCATCTCAAGGACCTGACCCTTCACTCTAAAAGCAACTTCATGTACAGTATGAAGCTCAGCACAGTGAGGACTGCAAGTACTACACTGGGGAAACCAATCAACCTTGCAGCAGACTGAAGGCTCAACACAGGACTAATAGGACTCAGCTCTCATCTTGTGTCTAAAGAATAAAATACACTTTGGGGACCAGAATGTTAAAAATCTTGGACAGAAAAGACTGGTTTGTGAGGGGAGTGAAAAAGGCCATCAAAAGAAACCTTCGCTTAACAGAGAATGACTTCACCTCTCCCTCGCCTACAATAGCATCTTTTTAGCTATCCCCCCAAAATTGACGACTGTTTACACTTGGGCTGAGAACGTAATTGCATGCTGGCTTTTGAACCAGAAAGTCATGAAGTGGTTCAAGGCTGTTCCTGACTACAGGCCACAGTGTGGCTCCCAATGTGTCAAGCGGGGGATGAATGTGAGATGGATGAAAAAGCACTTGGCATATAAAAAAAGAGGCGCTTTATGAGTCCGTGTGTGTGACTGTGTGAATGCCGCACTGTGTAACGGCACCTAAAGTGGTCAACATATGACTAGAAAAGCCCCGTACAAGTGAAGCCTCTTTATCATGTTACCTTGTGTTTCGGTTGGCTACCAGCTCCACTATGAGCATAGTTGTGTACATCCTTGCTTGTGTACGTCATACACTGCTGGAGGATTCTACCAGAAGGCACATGACAGAACTCGGACAGTTGCCTAAAATGTAAGGTTTAAACAAAATGTTAAACATGGAGACAGTAGACAAGACCAGCATTTGGCTAATTTTGATTTCATGGCAAAAGAAAACTAAAGCAGCAGTACTAGATGTTGTGAAAGGACTGTCACGTTATGTTGCTTATGTTTACTACTCCTACCTTGTATCTGCCAACATTAAATGCAGCATGAATATCTGGTCTGACAATTAGACAGTTGTCCTCAGGTAAGTGATAACCCAAAAGTAAGTTATCTAGAGATCTCAAAGCTATTCTGTCATATTAGTTTGACATCAGTGCATTAATCTAAACTATTATTCATCTCCAGAAACTGATTTTAACAACTGGCAATCAACACTGGAATGTAAAACACAATTCATGAAGGTGAGCTTCTCATTTACTTTTTACCACAACTGAAATTTTTCACTGCTGTTCCAATAGCCAAAAAATGTGCAAGTCTTTCAAGATTTCCTTGAAATTGTTAAGAAAATAGTCTGATTCTCATCAGTTCAGTACAGAATTGTCACCTCAGAAAATGGCGGGCAGTCTACCTGCTGCATTTGCCCAGATTAGTCAATATTTGGCCAGGTGTCAAGTAAAACTATGGACAATGGTCAGCCTAAAAAGCTAACAAAAGCTCGTGAATCATGACTTAACAGCAGTCACAGACTCTAAATCATCGGTGGTTTAAGGCTAGCTAAGTGAAATCTCCCACTACATATCAAGAGTTGAAGAAGGTCCTCTAGATGAATGTGTAACAGCTTGAAACCCAGTTGGATTTAATACGGTCACTTAGTTGGGTTTAAGCAAAGACTATGATTTAGTTGAAGACATACAATATCTTCTTGACAATCTAGCTCTTAATTAAGAAAGCGAAAAAAAGAAGACTCCATTTTGCTTTTTTTCAACTTGTGTGCTAAATCGCTATGTCAAAAAAAACAAAAAAAACAAAACAAAACAAAGAAGTGAAGTTAATTTGAATGTCCAAAGAGTTTTCAAACTAAATGAAGCAAAACTTAAAGTTACAATTGATCTATTTCAGACAATTATAGGACTATTTTCTTGGAAAATATCTTAATGCTATACAATGCTAATGAGCTAATGAACAGAGACTAAGCTTTAGATTAATGCCTGTGAGAACGCCTCGACAAACTTCAGATCGCTTCCTGTTGAAGCTGAACAGTGTACCAGTGTTAAGAACATCTGGTATCTTCGCCCTTCATTGTTCAACCCTACCTGAAAGAAATCCAGTCCATTGCTCTATACAGGGCTGACATAAACAGAGGAGGCCTCTGAAACAAAAGCGAAAAGTAATGCTAAAGAAGCTGATGATGTCCACAAAAGAAAAGATTGTGGGGCGAATACTAAGGAAAGAGGCCTTTCTTTTTGGAAGTTGTGCTAATTAAAGGGATTAGAGGCAGGAATTTAAAAACACCCAAACATGCATGTGCAATTTTTTTTTTAATACTAATGGGTGATGAAGCCCTAAATACCAAAAATAAAGTTTCCACCCACGTTTCTCTCTGTTGCCCTGAACAGACTGTGTGCTGCAAAATGCGCTGCAATTCGGTGTCCGAATTTCCCGCACTGCACTGCGGACGTGATGTCAAATGACACTACATCCGCAGTTTTGATACAGGAAGAAGACGGTTGCGGTAAATTCAAACACTGTAAGCGTAAGTTATGGATTCTTCTGCCGTCAAAAACGATCCAGATCAACTGAAAAGCCCCGTTTCCACCCGCGGGTCTGGGTCGGGTCAGGTCGGGCCAGGCCGGATTGGGTGGGTTTTGGTACGGATGTGTTGATTTCACGCTGCATCCCCACAGCAACCTGTACCCACTCTGGAGGCGCTGGACAGCGCTGCTACGTGACCACGTGACATCATCGCTGTGCAACGCCGTTTAACCAAAACACCGCACCACACATGACAGAAACAAAAGGAGTCACCCCGGCTTTGTTTTTATGCTTGATCAGGAGGGAAGTGAGATTTTTCAACAAATCAATGTATTGCTTTGTGTTAGCTCCACCTCTTTGGTCCGGATCGGTTAGATCAGTACCCCTACTGAATGGTGCCAAAAAAGTAGGCCGGGTCGGGTCGGATATAAGGGTACCCGTCCAGGTTTTTATCTGTGGAGACGCAAAAAAACGTGGACCGATCCGGCCCGACCCGACCCAGACCCGCTGGTGGAAACGGGGCTAAAGACACTAAAAAGTGTAACTATGAAGAAAAAGCGTAATAAACAACAATATGGCTTCAGTTTGTGCACGCTCCCGTGACGGCTTGGCTCATGGCTGCAGTTACCAAAAGAGGCAGTCGCGGAAGTCACAAGTTTCATTTCTTAATCTTGCCTCAAGTCCCTTTAAGGTGCCCAGTGTTTTTACTGCTTTGCAGGTTGAAGGACAAATAATTGTCACACTTTAATTTACTATCTAAAGATCATTTATTATTTATTAAGAAACTCAATTTCATAACCATCTCACACAAGTTATAAAAGTGTCTGAGAAGACATCCCGTTCCTGAGACTGTGTAGGACAAATCCCTGTGAGGTCCAATCAACTTGTCATGGTTACGTATGCAGATTGCTGTGAGCTCTGCTGACATGTCAAGCAGCCAAGCAAATAAGGTCTTAATTGAGAACAAACACCGTATGACATAGCAATGCATAAAGTAGGGGGAAAAAATTGTGCCACAATATACTTATATTCAATAAGTTAAAAACCCTGAAGTATAATTGGGTGTAAAATGTTGGAATTTTACAGATGAAGAAAAATTGTGCTCTTCATTTGCAATGTGTGTAATGATATGTATTTATAAATGCATGTAAACTGCACCCAATTTAGCTGGCTATGCTAATGACCAAATCAAGTCTTACTAAGAATTAACTGAATTTAAATGTATATTATGCACCAAATTTAAGAACATTTATAAATTGTTTCACAGCTGCTTAATTAAATTTCATATGCTTTTTTTCTAATTGTCACAATATGAAAGAAAAGCCTTTTATCTCATATTTCCTTTATATATATATATCTGTCATTTGGTCTCTGTTCAAAGAATACTGCTTTGTAGCAGTTAAAGCACAATTATGTTTGACCTTTCAGTGACATCTGATGCCACAACGTCTGGTTATAAATCAACAATCGATCCTTCAGCATCGTTATAGGTCATGGATGTTGTGGAGTTAGGAGAGACCCATTTTTTTCCCCAGAAGCTGAAAATGAGAAGTGTAAATAAGCATCACATATATGTTAGTATCATGGTTGCATTTCATGATGCTGTTGTTTTGCATTCACAAACTGAAAGTGATACAGTCTAAAACCAGCAATTAAAATTTGTTCCTTCCACTTATATTTTCCTAGCCATTATATGAAAAGGCTGGGTTTTCAGATGACTTGTGTAAAATGTAGTGAATTTTTATGGTCATAATTAATGTAGCTGACGTGAGTAATTATTAATTAATTAAAAACAACTAAAGTTACGGTATCATCATTCTTTCAGAGTCCTGGTAACACTCGGATATACAACATTAAGCCAACCAGAATACATAATTAAATAATTTGGTAAAACTTTACAATAAGGGTCCCTTAATTAATGTTAGTTAGTGCATAATTAAGAATTAATTAACTGCTTAATAATACATGAACAACTTTTATTAACTTTTACTTTGCATTAGTTTGCATATTGGTTATGTGTTACCAATAATTTAATCAGAAGGATAACGGAATCAAGATACAATATTAACTCATACAGGTCTAAGAGGACTGAAGAGTTCTTGTCTTTATTTGAAAACGAATGTACATCAATGTGTCGGCTGTTTGGAATAGGAAGTGATGGAATCGCCTCGCCCTCCCGCTTATTATGCAGATTCTTTATGTCCACTGTTCTGTTGAATGTGCTACTGTGCTCAAACATCCTAAGACTAAATTGAAAGTTATATTTGTTGATCTTTGCTACCCCATTAGAAAATAAGTGCATGCGTCATTCCACACAATTCAGTTTTTGTGCAGTCAAAGAATAGTTTGTTTAAAGATCATTAATCCACATACAGTAGTACAGTCTCTAGACATCAAGTCATAGGTGTTATAAAAATTTCATTTACAGTATGATAGAACGGCTTGACATTGTAAATTATCCCATCAAACTGTGAAACTTCTGTATTTATTTAAATAGGACTCCTTGTCAGTTGAAATAAATCAATGTGTTATCAATCTGTTATATAATAATGAAAACTCTTCATGTCTAAAAGATAATTATATGCAAATACATAAAAAAATTCCATAAAATGAAAGTTATTAATTTCTTATATCAGTCATCAAAAATAATACTGAAATATCTACAATTTTAGTTCTCTTTACTCATTTTAGTGGGTTTACAAAAGGGCCTTCCTTCCTCCTATAATGAAAAAGTTAGGGAACCCCTGGTCTAAAAAAAAGACTTGTGTTTAACTTGTGTTATATTGATATTGACATTTCAAAATGCACACTTACATAGTCTCCGCTTTTAAAACCACAAAAATCTCACAACACAGAGGAGCAGTCGTTCGTAAACATAGAGATGTACTGTGGGCAGCATGGATTTATGTGTGTGAGCTTCACATAGAAATGTTTTAATGTCGTATGCATGTACAAAGAGCATAGGTACAGTAAAACATTTCAGTGGAATAAATGGAACGTCAAAACTGGTCTAAAATAGCCAGGCTAAAGTAATGGGTTCACCCAGTAAAAAAAAAAAAAAAAAGAATCTATTTCATAATTATGCAGATCGCAAGTTCAAACTCCTAAAGCCAACAGTACCTAAGCCTAAACAGGAAGGTGTGATGCTAAACTTAACCATGTAGTTATGACACCTTTAAAATCTCAAATTTTGCACTCAAAATTTAGGCATGCCTCTCTGACAAATAAGGGATTTCCCGCTAGTGTTTGAGTTTTATGGTTCTTCCCAGTGCAGTTAGTCAGTGACAGTACAGAAAGAGAAGTTCTCTGAGGAGCAAAGAAAAAGAGAAAAATAAAGAGGATGCTTGATAGTTACAGAAAGTATAACCAGAGAAGTTCTGCAACTTTCAAACCTCATAATTTAAGCTTTATTTACACAAAAACGTTTCCCTGCACCATCTTAGTACAGTTGTATCCATAGTTGAGAGGAACTACAGTTGACCTTTGACCTGGTCATTTAATCGGACCAAGATTGGACCCTTAGTAATTTGAAGTAATTCGCATGGAGTGATGCCATGGACTACTGTAACTGTCATCTGAACTCAGATTGCGCTGATGTTGTTTTTATGTTGTATAAATGGTACTTCTGACATATGGTGCTATGGGTATGAAATCAGGATTTTATTAGAGCAGGGGTTTGGAAAAGCTTTATGCACACGTGTTCTTATTGGGCTGTTATTTCATCCCCAATGTCTGAAGCAATCTGAAAGTCACTTTAAGTTGACTGATTTTGGAAAAAGACATAGAAACATTGAACTTCTGAGCTCATGCAGTTTTCATAAGCCAATTTGAGTCTAGTGGAGTGTAGATGTGTAATCATGCATTAGTTATTTAATTTCCAACCACATTATTTTGGGCATGCTATTCTGGTTCTGAGAGCTTTAAGTACATTTTATTTTTCCAATGTTTTGTAAACATGCACGAATATTCTACCAGGGATTCCTGAATTTGTTATCTTTTGTAAATCCATTAACACACCATCAAACCTCTTGCAGCTTTTTTCTTTGCATGATCTGTTACAAAGTGCTGTGGGATTGCCTCAGAAACTCCCCACAGTACAGATGTCAAATGACTTCACAACACACACTGAAGCAAGGCGCAGTTGAAAAATAAAGCATGTTTAATTGAAACAGCTAAAGAATATGGCATCGCATTTCATTTCAAAGCCCAGGTGTTTTATGCATGCAAGCTCTCTATTGATGAAAATAAGCATCTGTTAATGGAAATGGGTTTTTTTTTTCTTTCTGTTACAACACAGAAAGTCAGCGGTTATTTTATCATTATGTAAAACCAGTTTATCTAATAGCCTGCATTATGGTACAGACTGACTGTGCTGCAGATGTTTGTGACAAAAAAAAGAAAAAAAAAAAAAGAAAAGAAAACCCAGCTTCTCTGCTTTAGTTAGTCAGGATATTCCCTGATATGCATACACATGCATAGAAAACAGTTCCTCTGTGTGCTATTGAATAAGAACAGCTTTAGAGTTAAAGCCAGAGTTGGGAATCCTGTTCAGAAACGCGTTTTGTTCTACTGGATGAAATGGTCCTTCCATCCTGACAGTAGTCAATACATCATGTATTCATAAAAAAGAAGGAAAAAAGTCAGACCTCTGTGAGAGCTGCAGTTCTATAAAAACTCTGACTAACCGCCGTCATTCGCGCCGAAAGGCAGGAATTCGTCATTCGCAACATATAGAAAGAGTGAATCAATGCGTTTACGTCTCGTCTCTGTCCCTCCCCTCTCACCGTCCCCCATGTGACCCCCCCTGTGAGCCACTTACTGTAAACAAATGTAGCTAACGGACTGCTAACTGCTGCTGCGCCAAAAGAACAAAACAAAACAACAGATAAGGATTAAGTCTTGGAGGCGTTGACGTTTGCGGCGTGTACTTATTAAACTGCAGAAGGAGTTGGAGGTGAGTGGATTAAAGCTTTTAAAACGTGGTTTGCCAGATATTTACTAGCAAGCTAATGAGCTATCCACTTGGCTGTTATCGTTAACCTGCTCGTAAAACATCGGCGCACATGTCCCTGCACTCTGAAAGCGTAATTTCGGGTGGTGTGTTTTTTAAAAAATGTCGCTTGCTCGAACCATTTTTCCAACATTGCCAACCCTAGCTTTAAATCACATCTTCAAGGCTCCCCAAACTTTTCATTTCTACAATGCCTTAGGTTAAATGGAGACTATAAATAACTATGATTTTAAAAAATGGTATGGATGGTAAGGAGGAGAGGAAGGACGTCCCTCTACCCAAGGGTACCATTCAAGCCCTGATTTTAAAAAAAATATTTTTCCCTACTTTTTTATTTTTTTAATCAGTCATGGTGGGTTGGAATTACAGATGAAGAAAAGATAATAAAAGACTTAATAGGCTGAAATATTAAGAAATAAGCAATAACTTTGTATTAAAATTCCAAAATATGAGGGCAAGCGGAAAATGTGCATGTGAGATTCTTTTCAAACAAGAAAAGAAAGAAAGGTGAACGTCTAAAAGTCAGTCAAGGCCCACTTGAAGCAGCAATCATGAGCTGCAGAATGAACCATAGTGTTACTAATCAGGGCTGCAATGGCCGTCCCCCTAAAATGATGCCACTTGTGCAATCTAGCTCAGAATAACAGACATGCAAGTGCTGCAGATGTGGAACAGAGGTTGTCTAGAGTTTCTGGGTCACATCAGGCAGTCAAGGACAATGCATATTGAATCCTTCTATGGACAGGCAACAAAAGAACTCTCAAAATGCTGTAATAAACATTTGCTAAAGAACATAAAAATAGGCCGATGAAATGTGCTGTTGATTCTGTAGTCACATAAGACCAAAGATTTTCTTCCCTGATTGAGTCCAGTATCTTTAATGTGACATTGATTGCTGGAGTTAACTGCTTGGTCACAACATAGTAGATAAAGAGATGGGAGTGTGATATATGGATGATATGTGGCTGGTGTAAAACTGTGGCAGAATGATTCTTACACAGAGCTGCATTTTTCAAACTGGGGGTCCCAACACTCAGAGGTTCCAAGATAGTTTGAAGGGGTTGCTAGATCATTGTATAGGAATGTATACATTAATCAGTTAAATCTGGGATTTTTTTCAAAATCAAGGTTGTCAAAATAAAGGCATTAATGCAGAGATTAATCTGTGAAATTATGACATCAGGTTTTATGATCCAATTAGAGCTTTAACGGTGCAAAAAATTCATGGTTTGGTATGTACCTTGGTACACAAGTCACGGTTCAGTTTTTTATTGGTTCGGTGGTGGGAAAAAAATATACAAATATGCTTTTATTTACAAGTTCGCTTTTGTTTTTGTCTGTTTTTGGCATATTGTTTAAATAAGAAAAAAAAAACACATAAATAACCATAAATAAAGAAATTATTTCAAAATGAAATCCTGCTCTATTCAATGAAAAATAGAAAAAAAGCATGCTATCACATCTAAAGTGACACCATCTGTTTTAAGAGCAGCATTTAACAAAAACAGCTCCCCTTTAATTTCACTCATCCTCATCACAAACCTGAACATCACAGGTGTTTACTCTGTTGGTCAGATTGCCTGAATGAAAATGCATAAATAAGTAACATTCTGCTGTTTTTACATTTGTTTGCGCCAAATGAGTGTTTTCTAGTCGTACCAGTAACATTCAAACTTGTGTGGTGTTGCTTTCAAATTTCAATGGGTTAGCATGTTGGAAGCCTTTCTGATAAAATACCCGACCACAGTTCTGCAGTCTCGGCACACTGCTTTTTTTTTTTTGTTTGTTTTGCTCCCTCTTCGTCTAAACTAAAGTGCCCCCAGATATGGGAGGCTTGACATTGCTTAAGGCTGCCCAAGTCCAGTCCTGGGGAGCTTCTATCCTGCACATTTTGGTAGCATCCCTTCTCCAACAAACCTGAATGAAATGAATGGCTTCTTACCAGGCATGTGCAGAGCTGAATAACATGCACATTAGGGAATTAATCATTTGATTCAGGTGTTTTGGGGCGGGTATATTCCAAAAATTGAAGGATAATAGCTCTCGAGACCGGACTTTGGCACCCCTGCTCTACTGTAGCTCAACAAGCTCATGTGCCTTGTTGCAAATTGTTAGAAACAGGATGGTAAGCACGCTGCACCAAGTGGAGGGGATGTTTCACTCGTCTGTCACTCAACTATGTTCAGTGGCACGCAAAAAGTTAATGAAAAAATTAATAGTAAGTATTACTAGCACTACTAATTATCATTTATCATTATTATTACTATTATGCAGGTACTGATAAGCTGCAGAGCTTTTACGATTGTTCATTGCTTCACAGTCAGACACAACAGAGCTAAGAAGTAGCTAAATGCTGATGTTTGTTATTTTTAGTAAGAATTTTTATATAATCCTGCCACTCCTCTGTTGCATGAGGCAGAGAAATTGTAACATTGTCCTGTCTGAGCTGTGACAGCTGATGTTCCCACATAGTTTACCTACAAAGGTCTTATAAAGTGGTGAAGCATGGACATCTGGCATGTAGATAAACGCCTGTTCCGGTCGAACCGGAAGTCGGTCGCATATTTCACGCAAGGGCTCATGGGGGCTTGGAATGAGGTGGATCACCAAGAAAATAAGTTGTTTTGTCTATCTAATAGTGACCAGAGCGGGATGAAAAAAACAAAATACCCTTTGGCTCCTTTGAGCAAAAAAAAAAGAACAAAAAACAGAAAAATTCCTCAAAATGGTGTCATTTGCAGACAGAGCAGAAAGAATCACTGACAGAGCATGATTGTCTGGATGTCCCAAAACAGTTCAAAATATTCTGAAATATTCTTTTCTGAATATAAAAAGCCAATTTTGTTTTTTTTTGTTTATTTATTTATTACCCAAATAATTTCCATTAGTTTGAAACTGTACTACAACATTTCTGTTTTCTTTCTAAATGTATTTTACCACAACTTTTCATAAAAGGAAATGTAAACTTTTTTTTTTTTTCCATTTCTTCTTAAGGATGAAGTTCTTTTTTTAAAATCTGGACCTATTTTCTAGCATGAAATACGTTCATTTACTCACCCAGACAGTTTTGGTGCAACTTGAATTCCTTCGGGAGATATTTACATCCACTCGAGATCAGGGTATGTCCAATATAATGGAAGTGATGCGGGCAGCCACGCATAGCCTCTAAATAAGGCACCACAAAAAAGCCGCTTCGAGCTCACAGGGGGTCCAACTAATGTTTCGTAGCAAAACATTGGTGAAATAAAGGAGTTTGTGGCAGATAATGCCTTATTTAGAGGCTGCACGTGGTTGCCCCATCACTTCCATCACTTATATTGGACATACGCTGATCTTGAGTGGATCTAAATATCTCTCGAAGGAATTCAAGATGCACATGATCACAAGGTATGCAGGGATTTAAAGGTTGAATATGGAGCATTTTTATCAAAAGCTATATTTAAAAAAAAAAAAAAAAACTCTGCAGGTCGTTTGGGGGTGTACAGAATGAAAGTACAACATTTCCCAGAAAAATTATATTTAGCCTAAAAATAATTATAAAATAAATTTTTACAGGTTCGATAATGGCATTTTATTTACGTCTATAAGCCAATACACACCGCCATTGCAGGTTGTCAAATACGATCTCTGTGTGGAAACAATATTTTGGTCATAGTCAGGCTTATACAGGGGAAAACCGTGGAGACGACGAGTGAAGCAGCTGCTTCAGAGCCCTGGAGATATTGTTATCTGTTTCTGAGGAGGAGTGACCTGTGAAGAGCAAAACCTGGAGTAAATTTAGGTGAAGACTACACTAAATGGACCCATAAACGTTTTCCACGGAGTCAAAACACGGAAATGGCGACTTTCCTCCTGGATCGGTAAGCTAGTTTGTTTGCTAACATGGCTAACGTTAGCTGTCAGTTATAAACTCCTCTGCATTACTTGTTGGACATGCTGCAGACTGTTGGTCACTTGCGTATCGGCAATCAGCCTGGCATCCCAGCGGCTGGAGTTGTTTTTCTGCCGTTGCAACTACAACCCTCGCTGTTTTGTCCGTATTCCATTGTCCGTATTATTAAAAAAAAAAAAAAAAAAAAAAAAAAAAATTCTGGAATGCGCTGCTAGGTAGCTGCAATTTGTGAAAGCTCTCCCTTAACTTTTGTGTTTTTTTCTAATATAGTTGTCTTTTTTATCGACATTATTCGTCAAATTAGGTTTTTCTTGGAGGATTTTTTATGCTGGTTTCAACGGTGTGCAATTCGGGAGATTTTTCCTCGTATATTGGCTTTTTCACTGCTTGTTATGATGTGTATCCATAGCAACGGAAAAATTGTTTACCACCGTGATCAACTGTTAAAACTCTCCCAAATCAAGATTTTCAGCGAAATAACACGTCAAATCCCAGTGGAGTTAAGGAGAAAGACAAGAGGATGCAGGGCAGGGGTAAGGCAGAGAGAAAAACGGTGGAGATTTAAACCGTTTCTTCCAACTGTTGTGATGGGTAACGTGAGATCGCTAGCTAACAAGATGGACGAGCTCGAAGTGCTAACAAGGTCTCAGAAAGAGTACAGAGAATGCAGTATCATGTGTTTCACCGAGACTTGGCTGCATGAACACATCCCGGACTGTAATGCGTCTGTACACGGCTTCAAGACGGTCCGTGCAGACCGCAATAAACAGCTCAGCGGGAAGCGGAAGGGAGGCGGAATTGCAGTGCTGGTCAGTCAGCGCTGGTGTCATCCAGGACACATCACTGTCAAGGAGAAGATCTGCACAAGAGACATTGAACTGTTAGCTGTGAGTTTCCGTCCATATTATTTACCCAGAGAGTTTGCCTGTGTTATTCTGGTAGCGGTTTATATAATACCAGGTACCGCACCAGAGACAGCCTGTGATGTCATCAGCTCCGTCGTGGCTAAACTACAAACACAGCATCCAAACTCATTCATGGCGATCTCTGGAGACTTCAACAACGTCTCCCTCTCTGCTACGTTGCCAACTTTCCAGCAGTTTGTCAGCTGCTCCACCAGAGAAAATAAGATGTTGGACTTATTTTATGCAAATACAAAGAATGCATACAGCTCCTCTGCCCTGCCTCCTCTAGGAAGATCTGATCATAATCTGGTTCTTCTCACCTCCACCTACAAGCCCATCGTTCAGCAGCAACCAGTCATTAGGAGGACGATTAAAACCTGGTCTACTGAGGCTGAAGATGCTCTGAGAGGGTGCTTTGAGGCCACAGACTGGAATGTCCTCTGTGAACCTCATGGAGATGACATCAACACCATGACTGAGTGTGTGACAGATTACATAAACTTCTGTGTGGACAACATTGTTCCAACAAGAACAGTGAGGTGCTTCCCCAATAACAAACCCTGGATCACCAGTGACCTGAAAAAGCTGCTGAACATCAAAAAGAAAGCTTTCAGGGATGGAGACAGGGAGTTACTGAAGACCACACAAAAACAACTGAAAACACAGACTAAGAAGTGCAAGGAGGACTACAGGAAGAAGTTGGAGAGCCAGCTCCAGCAGAACAACGTGAGGGATGTGTGGTCGGGAATGAAGAAAATCACTGGCTTCAAGTTAAAGGGGGACCAGACTGACGGAGGTCTGGACAGAGCTAACGAACTGAACATGTTCTTCAATAGGTTCAGTTCCCCCCCTGCCGACAACCCAACACTCCACACACCCTCCATGAGCTCACAGCTTTCCTGTCCCACCTCCACTCTGTCACCCTGCACCTCAGTCATGGACCTGAACACAGCCTCATCTCCCTCCACATCAGGACATCCTGAGACCTCTTTTGCCTCCACCTCCAGCCTGACTGTCTCCTGTGACCAGGTCAAGAAACAACTAGAAAAACTGAACCGGAACAAGGCTGCAGGTCCAGATGGTGTCAGTCCCAGAGTTCTCAAGACCTGCTCAGAACAACTATGTCCGGTTCTCCAGCACCTTTTTAACACCAGCCTGAGACAGAACAGAGTTCCTGTGCTGTGGAAGACATCCTGTCTTGTTCCTGTCCCTAAAAAACCTCAACCAGCTGAACCAAATGACTACAGACCAGTTGCTCTGACATCTCACATCATGAAAGTCCTGGAGAGACTCTTACTGGCTCACCTCAACAAGCAAGTGAACACCTTTCAGGACCCATTACAGTTCGCATATCGTAATGGGCTTGGGGTTGAAGACGCCATCATCTTCTTGCTTCAGAGAGCCCACTCTCATCTGGACCAGTCAGGCAGCACTTTGAGGGTCATGTTCTTTGATTTTTCAAGTGCATTTAATACTATTCAGCCTGCTTTGCTATGTCAGAAGCTCCATAACTTCCAGGTGGATCCCTCCACAACCACCTGGATTTACGACTACCTCACAAACAGACCACAGTTTGTGAGACTGAAAGGTTGTGTGTCTGAGATGGTGGTCAGCAGCACTGGAGCACCACAAGGGACTGTACTCTCACCATTCCTCTTTACACTGTACACCTCAGACTTCCAGTACAACTCTGAGTCCTGTCATCTGCAGAAATATTCTGATGACTCTGCTGTTGTGGGGTGTATTAGTGATGGACAAGAAGCCGAATACAGGGAACTTGTCAATCAGTTTGTGAAATGGTGCAGTAACAATCAGCTCATCTTAAATACCAGCAAGACTAAAGAGATGATTGTTGACTTCAGGAGGAGCAAGAATAAGCAGCATAGTCCTGTCTACATCCTGGAAGAGGAGGTGGAGGTGGTAGAGAACTACAAATACCTTGGAGTTCAGCTGGACAACAGACTTGATTGGAAATGCAACTGTGACTACATCTACAAGAAAGGTCTGAGCAGACTTTACTTCTTAAGGAAGCTAAAATCATTTAATGTCTGCAAAAAGATGTTGCAGATCTTCTATAAGTCTGTGGTAGAAAGTGCAATTAGCTTTGCAGCCATCTGCTGGGGCAGCAGCATCAGAACCAGAGACTTGAAGAAACTAAACAAGCTGATCAAGAAAGCTGGTTCTGTGCTGGGGATAACTCTGGAGCCGCTGGAGCTGATCGTTCAAAAAAGAATGCTTCACAAGCTGATGAAGATGATGGAGGACACTTCCCATCCTCTCCACAACACGGTGAAGAATCAACAGAGTGTGTTCAGTGGGAGGCTGCGTCAAGTTCGCTGTAGGACGGAGAGATACAGGAATTCATTCCTGCCAGCAACCATCACCCTAAAGAACAAGACTAACTGACTTTTTGTTTATTATAAAAAAAAAAAAAAAAAAAAAAAAGTGAGCTTTTACAATACTGAATTTCCCTTCGGGGATGAATAAAGTATTTTTCATTTCATTTCATTTCATTTTCATTTCATTCCATATTCAACCTTTAAGTGAAAAGGTGGAGAGCATTTTAGATGTCTTTACTATGTCTTTGATAGGAGGCTTATTGTCTCAGACTGTCAAATCCCTGATTTACACCAGAGAAATGTTTAACGATTTCTGTAAGCAATCAGTTGATTTAAGAAGGATTTCTCCCAAAATACAATTCCCATCGCAGGAAAAACCATGAACAAACAATTAATTCGTAATTTAAGGTTTACATTTCAGATGATTTAAGGGCTTTGAATTTCTTTATTATTCTTTCATTGAAATACAGTGAGTTGATGCCACTTCAATGGAGACAATTTCATGCAACATGTTTGGAAAATGGAGACCAAAGAATCTGATTGTTATTATAAAGGTATACGATAATGGGACTGTTCTATGAACGATTTGTTTCTGACAGACTCAGCTGTTAGCCATAGCAAAGTGGTTAACTTTAGGATGAGAGCTGATATAAGACACAATACTCTTGGCATTAGTGAAATGGAAAGTAGGATGCCTTGAATTATTTCACATGAAAAAGAGCAGAAAAAAAGAAAATCATCAGATGTTATTAGATAATTATTTGCAGGTAAATTAGGCTAAAAGGATGCTGCCTATGGGACATACCAACTCAATATTAATTTGGAACACACACTGCTTGCTGGAAAGCATTCAAAGTAGGTAACAAGTCTCGCTGCAGGAAACCAGCTGGAATTTAGTAAAGTACAAAAGTTGAGCAGAAGCAGTGTGTAGTAAACAGCAGGGAGTTGAAAATGACATTTGAGTGCATTAACAAGTCCGGCAGTGGCTTGCACTTTTCTGCTGTGCAGTCATCATTACTGTACTGCAAAATAGTTCCATATTCACTAGAACAGTGCCTGGTGGAGAATGAAAGGAAAAGCAGAAAGAAGCTAGAATAAAGGGTCAGGTGCAGGATTGGCTGTTTGAGATAATGCAACATATCCAGACAGGAAACATAAGGCAGGTTGAATGTAAATGGCTGACAACAAAGAGGATTAAAGTCCACATTAAGATTCACCGGTTCCTGACTCAATCTTATATGTGTAATCCCTTTCAGTGAACACAACTTCAGAGACCTGCAGGGTCTCCCAAGTTTCCTATGAATAAGTTAAATAAAAAGCAGACTCTTCAAGCCATGTTGAAGTCTTCAAAAGCTGAAACAGAAAACTGTTGACTTTGACCCCGATTGATGAAATGCTGTAAAATGGCATGGCAGTGACAACACCTTACATTTGGAATGCTTTTAGTAGTTAAGCTTTGTGTATAATAGCACAAAATTAGCAAATCTAGTGTAATTACTTTGAAATCTGATGACCTTTTCACATGGCTGGGCACCAGCATAGTGCCGGTTCCTAAACCTAATCTATAGGTGCTTTCAGACTGTAGGAACCTTTTGGAGTTCCTATAACCTTTTCGGGAACCGGGCCGTTTTTTTTGCGCATTCGGACATATAGGAACTAGGTTACCTCGGACCACAGTTCCTATAACCTTTTTAGCTCCGACTCCGAGGCAGGGTCTTTTCGGGGTTTCATAGGAACTGAAATACGTAGGATTTTGTGATTGATAGAACTGGCAAGCCGCGCCCCTTGCGCAAGCTCAGCTTCTTCCAGCCCCGCCATATTTAGTCTCACGGCTGTTTACCTGTTTACAGAGATCGTAATAACGACAAGAACTATTGCAATAGGACTGTACCAATTCATTATTAAATCGATCACAATGATTCACGTCCCGAATTGATAACTATTTTGAAATGTACAAAAGCAATTATTTTCATATTAATTTAATGACCAAACACAGTTGCAAAGTATAGCAGTAGAATCTGCGGCTGCCGCCCGGACACTTTACTGGGCGGATCGTCCACTAAAGTTCCAGGCACACTTCAGCAAAAGGTAAACAAGGGGAAGGAAGGGAAAACTGGTAAGCTAGCTTTTGTAATAACTTTGAATAAAAGAGATGGAAAACCCAAATACAGTTGCAAATTGTGTCAGTACAATCTGCGCCACTTTAGTGAACGAACCCTGGTCGATCCACTAAAGTGTCCGGGCGTACTTCATTGAAAAGGTAAACAAGGTGGTGGTGGTGGTGGTGGTGGGGTGGGGGGGGGGGCTGAAACAAAGATGTTTGGAACCTGAAAAGTTTGTGCGCTGAGACCTACGTTTATAAATGTACCAAGTCCACATCTTTGATCTGACTCAGATTAAAATGAAGTGGACTTTCCAAGCAAATGGACAAGGATTTACATTTTTAAAAAAAAGGTGATGTTGTTGCACCAACTTTGACACTTCAACACTAGCCATGTTAACATGAAGCCAAATATACCGATTTTTAATCAATCTGAAAGCTCTATCAGAATGAAAATGATCCTTGTATACCCCTTATTTCGAATGAAAAGTGCCAAACCATCAGGATTTTCATTTGGTTTCACAGGGGTTGAATATTCCTTTTCCTAAACCAATCATGGTATCATGTAATGAATCGGAAAGTTGCCTGCACGTCAGCAGGCCCATTCTGCTTTAATGTTAGCGTGTGAACAGCTGCCCTGAAATCTGAATTCAGAGTGATTTCAATACTAACGGTGAAAAAAGTCTCCATGTAAACGTGGCTACTGATAGATTTCATGGCAGTCGTGAGGAAGTGACTAAGTATTTCTGGAGGCTTTGCCTTATCCTTTCCAACACTGTGGAAATGACAATGATCTGGCAAACAACAAAAGAAAATTATAATCTGAGGAGAACTAAACAAAACGAGCAGATGAAGCAAATTAGCAAAAGCTAAACAGGATGTATCACACAAGGAAATGAACTACAAAATAAAACAGGAAACCTGTAGAGCAACAAAAACCGCAACGATAAATCCATCAAAAACCCATGGATCATGACAAAAACAAAATGGAAACTACTGTATAATAACATAATTCTCTCCTAACCTTCATAAATTGCATAGAAATGAATGCTATTGAATCATTGCATTCTGTTTTAATAGACACTTTATACAGTATCCCAACTTTTAAAAATTGTGCTATAATTTTGTACACGTAAAAGTTGAAATACGAGAGAACCGAAGAAATATACTATATAAAAGTAATAATTACTCTGAAACCTGCATGCACTCTGTTTCTTGGTGCGCTTACTGCAAATATTGGGTATGTGATTAAATATGGAGATCTCATTCTCTTGGGTGGAAATGAAGTGTAAGTGTAGCAGCTTTAATTACAGGAAATCCAACAGAAGCCTGTGGTGGCAGGATTAGAGAGATGAAGAACACCCTGAAAGAAGACTGAGCATAACATACTTACTAATGTGCTTGCAAGTTTGTACCTCCTAATTACTGTATACCTCAAATATGGTAATGGCAACATTTTTGTAACAATATACAGTGGTATGAAAAAGTTTGGGCACCCTTGAAAGCCTAGCGCCTCAAAATCTGAGACCATGGCCCTCACACGGAAAAGGATGGAGCGTGCCCTTTGGGTTGGGAGTGAGGTCCTACCCCAGGTGGAGAAGTTCCAAATATCAGATATAAGTACAATCAAAGTCACTGTTGTCAAAGTCACTATCAGTGTCACTATTAGCGGCCGATGAGTTTCCTCTGCAGGGTGGCCGGGCTCTCCCTTGAGAAGCTTGGTCATCCGGGAGGGGCTCAAAGTAGAGTCGCTGCAACTCTGCATAGAGAGGAGCCAGATGAGGTGGTTCACGCATCTGGTCAGGTTACCCCCTGCAGCCTCCCTGGTGAGGTGTTCCCGGCATTGAACTAGCGACATTCTTACTGTGAGGTTGCGGTGCTAACCACCACGCCACCGTGCAGCCCAATGAAGTATAAATGAAAATAATGGAAATCTGTGGGGGTGCCCAAACTTTTTTATACTACATTGGAAAGAGGGTGTATTCTCAGAACTAGCTATTCAGAAGTCATTGGGCTGGTAAAATCTACACTACAGTTTTTTTGGGCAATGTGGATGTCAATGTCATTAACAGGTGACAATTCAATCATCTTGACACCATAAAAGGGACAATATCTGTTCTATGTCGTGACCCATAACATGGCATTTCGATCTTCTGACATTTTTTTTTAATCTTGATCTTTTTGGCCTTTTACAGTATGTTAATTTTCTTTCTATTCAACACTGAGGGTTTCATCTCATTTACAGTAATATATTCCCTCCCTAGCCTTCAATTTGTTGTTTTTTTTGTTTGTTTTTTTGTTTGTTTTCTTTCATCAGTTATAAATCTTTTTTTTTTTACTGCAACATTTATGCACATAGAGCAATTTCTCTTTGGAAGCTTTGCTCAATAAAAAGGAAAAAACAAAATCAATTTCCACATTTAAAGTTTTGTGTATTGTGGCCATTCATTTTTTTTACCCTGTGTCTTACATACTTTTTCTTTTTGTGCTCTGGCTGATGAGGACGCTTGACTTAGCTCCTTTGAGAAGGTTGGATGGGAAACAGGTTTTTGAGACTAATACTGTGGTGATGTGTATCTGAAAGACTAATTGTTGCTTTTGTATCTTTTTGACTGAAAAGTGCTGAGGCTGTTAGCCTTTTGGGATATGAGTGCATGGATTCTTTGTTGTAGCAAACTGCTGAGTGAAACCTCTCATTTCCTCTGATTTGAAAGAAAGATTGATCAGCAACAGACTATTTGATTAAGAATTTGAAGGTGAAGCGTCATTGTGATTATTCTTTTTGGCTAGCTGTACAAATATTTCCACACTTTCACAGTGCATAGCTTTATTTAATTAAAGATTCAACCTTTTTTTAAAGGATAAATATTGATTGGTAAATGGGAAAACTAAGAGGAATAAATTCTATCAAACCCATATATATTCTCACACAGTTTCCCACTCACAGCTGTCACCATGTCTCGAGTGAAGTGGGTTATGTAGATAACACTTTGCAAGCCCCTTTTTCTAGCATCTAAACACACCTGCAGTATCTACCTTTTTTTTTCTTGTCAGCTTACCCTTTTCCGTTGATGTTTGTTTCCAAACAGAAATGTAGCCTGAAATTATTCAGAGTGAATCCACTAAATCAGTCTGTTTTTCAAAATTGTTCCCTGAAAGGGTGAAGAGGGAAAGGCTGTACTCTCACAAAACAAACACCGGCTGATGCACGGATCCAGAGAGAAACATATACTTTGACTAATACATGTTGTTCTTGTAGGTTGAGGCAGACGCAAGATGGATTACATTAGATCTAATGAACTTTGGTCTTTAAACCCCCAAGCCCTCGGCTATCTTTTGAAAGCTTCACTTCAAAACATCCTGAAATTCAGTCTGTGAGGCAAAATTCATACATAAGCGTTTCAGGCATCAATGGTTGTGCTGGTTACTGGCATTGAATGCAGTGATGTGATGTATTGCCAAACTGAATTCTCAGTCCACTTCATTGTTTTGCCAATAGAATAAAGTTGAGAATAATGTTATAGTACAAATACCAGGCAATCAAAGTCTGACTGATTGCATGTCTGATCATGTGATGGATTGTTAAAGGTATAGTCCAGAGTCCCCTGTTCTGTTGAACCACAATTCAAAATCAATGATAGAATTTTCATAGAATTTTCATATACTATCACTTCTGTCAATTTCAACTTATTTCATAGACAGCTGAATTTTTTCCTTCTTTCACTGGAGGGTATGAATAATTTTAAGGAGAACTGTGTGTGGGTGTGCGTGCGCGCGCATATATATATATATATATATATATATATATATATATATATAACAACATGTATTTTTATATACATGTTTATATATAAACATGTACATATATATATAAAAACATGTTTATATTTTTTTTTTGTAAATTTCTCTTACAATTTCTCCTACTGTGGACTCCGAGTTCGGCAGTCAGATTCAACAAACGTTCTCAACTTCAGATAACTGCATAAATGATCCTCGTAAACATGATGCATTCCATCTGTGCGTAAGTGAGCGCGCGTTCATGAGAATTGCAAATTACCGGCCTGATAATTCCATAGAAGGACACGACTTCCCACACTTGTCAGAAGGTGTTCATTCAGAAAAAAATGGCATCGAGGACAAAGAAGAGAAACTTTACTACCAGTTTGGAGATGGAGGTTCTTCTGACTGAGATCTGGGCAGCAGAATTAAAGGGGGTAAAAGCCAAGCAGTGGAGAATAAATCACAAGAGCTGTAAATACCGTGTTCCCTGTTGGTTGCACTGTTACAGAAGTAAAAATAAAAATTATTTTATCCGATAATGATGTAAAAAAAAAATGTCTAACAACAGCAAGACAGCCATTGAAAACTACTGGTGGAGACCAAGAGGTGCAATATATGATGGAAATGCTTGATATGAGTTTCCATCAACCAACACTGCGCAACATTCTGCAAAATCTCCTTTTAATACAACACACACACACACAAAGCCTACTGTGTGTCCCATCCATCTCTCATACAATGCATATAAAATATGAATGGTAAAACTCATTTGACAAATTCAGACCCAAACATCCACATTTTGTGTAATAATGAAGCCGAGGTGCCATGAAGTGACCTGACTGCATGTCTGACTGTTGGAAGAGCAGTCACTGTTGCTGAATCTCCTTTCTGAATTTTCTATCCATTTTCTGTTCGAGAGGTTATTTCATTTTTATAGGAGTTTGATCTCAGGTAGAGCTCACTGACTTCACTTTCTTTTGGCGAAATGACAACAAATTAAACCATCGTCCTCTCACTAACATGCTGGCTGCAAGTGAAGTCGCTCAGTCTGCGCATAAAATGTAATTTATAATTGCAGAGTGATACATATTGAGGTAGTCTAATTTATGTTGGGTTTTAAAATACACAGCTGCTTCTAAGTAACGATTAACACAGTCCTTTAGTGAAAAACTAGGTTTGGATAACAGCAGACTAATTGTGCAATACTACGTCAAGTCTAGAGCAGTGGTGAAATTTGTTTGTGCCTGACAGAAGATTAGAAATACGAGAAAATTGGTGAATGTGGCATTTTCTCCTAAATCACTCGTACAAACCATTTAAGAAAGAATTTGTTCATACGAATGCTTCTTGCATGAGGTCCAATGTCTGGAGCCCTTTGAAAAATGTACAGTCGTCCCACCAGTTACAGGGATGCAGCCTTTGATTTAAAAAAGAAAGTCTGACCGTATCAAATTCTCAAGAGAAATTACCCATAGTTTCCGTTCATCTATTATATCATTTACACAACATATTTTTGCTTTATCTCATCTAGTGAAAGAGACCTTGAGCTCCCTTAGCTGAGCAATGATATGTCATATTGTTGTGCCAACATAAAATGGTTACAGCATTCCTGCAAGACTGGGCTGTCTAAACATAATAACAGTTTGTATTTTATTCAAAGAGTAAAAGCACCAATGTCACCAGAAGACTGTTCTTGTATTCTTTAGCTATGATTTTCTGTATGCATGGTGAATAGGTTGGAACTCAACTCAATTATTTCATATACATATGATAATGTTAATGCTCATAATCCCAGCGTACCAAAAGGTTATATGCTGGAACTCTTTTGCATCTATTTTAAAACTCCTTTTCCCCCTTTCTCTTCGCCTCTTCTCCAAGAAAGGGTACCAGATTGTCAATTTGAAACGCCATCACAGCTTGTGCTAGTCTTGCATCTCACCTTTGGGACAGATTACAACTCTTTGCTTCCCTACTCTTTGCTTCCCCATCCTGGTCTCTCCTGCTGTGACAGGCTGCTCCTTGTCCTTGGCCATGGCTAGAGGCTATAAATGGCAGTCAGCAGGGTAAGTTGTCGAAATTTTGATGCCAGGTAGCTGAATACCCTCTGGCAATATGGAAGTGTGTGTGTGTAGTGATATAGCGATGGCTATAACTTTGGCAGCAGCTCAGAGACCTTTTTAAAATATTGTACTTAAAATTGAATACATTTGTACATCAACGTTTGTCATTGTCGCCATTAAGATTTACAAATACTTTGTTGTTCAATCCGAAATATTACTAAATCAGGATTAAAAGGACTTTAGGGACATGGAGAATCTAAGTTAGTCTACATACAAAAAAGCCTGGTTAGGAACTTTGACTCAGATTAGAAAAAGATCCAATCTGAAGCTCTAAATGGCTAGAGGGTGCTATGATAGCAACTTTTCTCCTCCAACCGCTTATTTATTCATTTTTTTTAAATTGATGACTGTGACTCTCATGTGTCCAACAAGACTAGCCAAAAGTAAAAGGCAACAGATGGTTCTCACCATGAGTGTGGACTGTTTTCTCTGCATAATCGCCTACACATCTACACATACAGGATGGCATCTATTCAGATCTATTCAGATGCCATTTTATACCTCAAATAATTACACACTTTCTCCTTCCAATAAAAAGACTTAACAGTTTTTCCCTTCACACACACAGCCAGAAAGGACATCAGAGAAAAATATATGACCTTAAAAAATGTTCAGAAACATGAACACCATAAATAAATGTAGGAGAAATACTTTATATTTAATAGTACTAAGATAAAACTACGTTTTACTCTACAAATTAGCTCTTCTGTGCTGTCTTCTGCTTTGTCAAATAAAACATAAAAAGCAACTAGTGCAAGGGTGGCCAAGTCCAGTCCTGCAACTTTTAGATCATAGACATGCCGGCAGCTGGCACATCCTGGCAACCTCCTGACCCGACTGTAGGTCAGACTCGCCCAGCAAGCATTGCAGAGCGCTAACTACTGCTAATAGCGATGGAACAGAGTTCTCTGTTCCTTGACAGACAGCTAGTCGACCTGAACAATCCTTTCCAGAGTGACTTATAGAATAATGAAGCTGCTGCCTCCCTGCTGCCTGCGTGAGACGCGTTTCAGCAGCTGGATGCACGTGTGCAGAGCAGGCTTGATGGACTGAAGAAGAAGAAGAAGAATTTGCTTTATTTACATTTATTTGGACTGCTAGCCCTGCCTAACCATGCACATATTCAGCTGTCACCGCATACGATGGCTTATTGAAAGGTAAATGCCAACTATAACGAAAATTACGTGGGTAACTGTGGTTCTGTGAATTCCTGGATGACTGCCAGTCAGCTGGCCTGCACGTTACTGACTGACAATTGTCATTAGGACTCAACCAGCGAAGGGCGCGAGGAGCTTTGTTTACAGAAGGAATGAAACAGAACTATTATTCCATAACTCTGCGACTACGGAAAGATGACTTCAGCCTGGTTGTCTTATACTGTTATCGGCACAAGCACGTTATACAGGTGGTTATCTTGATAAAACAACAACATTAGCGCAGAGAAAAATGACCATTTTGTAACGTTAACTAACTTAAACGATAGCAACATGGCTTGACCGCACCAGCCGCTATAGACAAAAGATCCTAAAATAAAAATAAATATTATGCAACAATGAGGTAACTAATCCATAACATGGGCCTAAAGTAAGACAAAACAATGGTTTTCGTAATATTTATATCTCCATTAACAAAGAAAATACTTAAGATTTGTAGCTTGTCTTTGCTGCTTGCATTCTGGGTAGCCCTTACTCACAAGGGTGGTGTCGGAGAATCTCAATATTGAGGGTGATTCAGCCCTCAAACTTGCCTCTCAACTTAACTTTCTGAGAATCGGAACAGCACTTTCACTTCGCGGGAGTGCACATTATTTAGATTGAGGGTTAAGACAGGAACTGGATTTCACCCTAAGTTATACTGATCAACAGTTACATGGAAAAACCACCGTGGTGTCAAACCATCCCACTATTTTTTTTTTTTCATATTTTAACATTGAAACCTGAAACAATTCACAGAATTTGTGATAATATAAAATTTAGGACAAACACAAGTATCATGTGCTGTCTGTCAGCAAGTGATGCAGTTCTATTTTTCTCTCCTGGCTTCCTGCTGTGCCTCTGTTAACCTCGCTGTGCACTTCTGAAGCCTCTCCTGACAATATGGCCATACCCTCAACACAGCCTGCATGACCTTTATCATCACAGCAGCAGACCCTGTCCACACATGGGCACAGCAATGTGTGAGGGAAAGTTGGAGAGAGCAAGTGTCAGTGTTGTTGTTTATGTTCTCAGTATGAGTCTAATTAAAGTTTAATTTAGTGTAGAGTACTACCGTATAATTCAAGTGCACAACACCAGGCATTATTTACAACCTCTCTGACAGGAGAGAGGCAGGGAAATACAACAGAGAAAAGCAGCTTCATCAGTGCTGCAGGAAACAGCCTCACCGCATGCTTTTTAAAGCTGCTTTCACAGGTTTGATTCATAATGCATTTTTTAAAGGGCTGTCATTCACTACCCCAGACCTCAGAGATACTGATATTTTCTATTAATGGTGTTGAATTACACAAGTTTAAATTTAAATCTGATTTGATCATAATTCAACTTGAATTTTAATTATTTTTGCCTTTAATTTTCAATAAGAGATGTTCGATATTGGGTTTTTTACCAATATCTGATATCCGATATTGTCCAACTCTTGATATCTGATATCCGATATCAACTGATTCTGAGACTGTGAGGTTTAATCTCATATTTTGAGAAATCTAACTATATTCTGTTTTGACAGAGGAGATCATTTTGGACATCTGGCTGCCATATATCAGATACTCACATTAGCCAACGTGTGGCTAATTCTATTGTTTCTGACAACTTGGTAAATTAATCAACAACTTAAAACCAGACATATTATAAGCAGCTTCAAAGCAGGTCAGTCTGTAGCAGCAGCAGCTGCAACATAGTCGCATGACTAAAAGGAATGCTGGGATATGAAGTTCTTCCAGAATTATGGTAACTTTTCTACACGTTGGATCGCTGCCAATGGAACAAGACCTCATGGGATTTTGTTAGTAAAAATATCAGTCTGAAAAAAAATATACCGATATTTTCCATTATCACATTTTAATCCTGATATCGGCCGATAATATCGGTCATCACCATTTTTAATCCATATAATAATATGCTTATCCAACTTTAATTTAAACTCTTGCAATGGGGAATGTGATTACTTAAGATTTGTAGCCAATCCAGAACATTTTAATTCCCAACATTTTCAGACATGCATGTGAGGTTAACAGTTCTCTCTTGCAAATGAGACTGTCTCAGTGAGGCTTCCTGTATAAAGAAAAGTAAAAAAAAAAAAAAAAAAAGAATAAATAAAAGTTAAACTAGCAGTTGGTGGTTTGAATCAAAGAATAATAACTGTTGTCCTTTCACTAACAACATTCTTTTCAGTCATGTTACCCCAAACAGAAAACCTGTGAGAAAATTATTCTTCCCTCAACCCTTTCCAGTACTTCTCATACCATTTATAACAGTTCTGTGAAAAATAGGAAGACAGAACTTTGCAAAGGTTACTAGCTTGTGCCTGCATGACAGCCATCTCTACAGAGAGGTGCTTTCTGGAGAACGGTTTTGTAAGCACATCTGAAGCACAGCAGAGAGGGAGGGGAAAGGTATTGTGCTTCTTCTTAAAGTCAATCATTTCTGTGACAGACTCATCCTGCTTGGGTTTTATGATGCTGATAAGAGTTCAACAAGGGAAATGTTATGGAGCTGAACAGGAAGGCTGAACCAGCTGTCACTATGGTGATGAGAGAAGTCAGATTTGATGAATCCAGGTTGGAGATCTGTTTGGCATACAGGACAAAGCTCTGCATAACTGACAGCTGATTGTTTAGGGGAACAGAAAAATCAACATTTCCAATCCTTTATTGCTTCCTGACTACACAGAAATGCACAAGGTGGCACAGAAAGTACAATTTACTCTAACCTCTCTTAATGTTCATCTTCATGATTTGAGGAGGTTTAGTTTTCCCTAAAGGTACAGCTGATCCTAAATTCCCTGAAAGCAGTATTTTGCTGGCAGTTGTTTGAATACTGTTTATTGCTACCCATGCTAACGTGAAGGCAAAGCCAAGCTGGATTTACGCCACTGTTTTCTGTTGAACAATACAAAAAACACCAAACAAAATTCATGAAATTTTGAAATTCAACAGTTGAATCATGGCCAAAACTGTCTGTTTACCAGCTCATTTGTTTTGCATGGAAATTACATTCATAAAGCTAAAAGATGAGCTTTGGCCATGGTGTAAGATGCACTTTTTAAAGGCTCTCATTTTTGCTTTGTTCTTCTCGAATGCACCTATATATTGCTTTGTGAGCCACTTTGCATTGTAATCTTTGAACACACACCATGAATGGAATCCTGTGTCTCACTCCAAGAGGACACAAAACAAAAAGGTGAAAAATCCTATTTAGTTGAATAAAGGGTCATTGATTGTCTCCCCTCTCGGTGCTGCTGAACTGTATTGAGTCCTCAGACTGTTTCAGAGATGAAAAAGTGATGCACTGGTCTTAAGAAAGAGGACATAAGAGTATCTAGGCAAGTTCATGTGTTTTTGAAGATGCTTCAAGTTCAGTAGTGGTTTCTGATTAGGTCACAGGTCATTGTGGAGGGAAATAACCCTTCAAAATGATGAAACCATTCAGAGCTGGGGAGGGAGGCACACAAGACAGGTCATAGCTTGAGCTGACAAACTACAGAAACAGACAGATAAAGAGCAGATTTATCCCAACACCGTAATCTGGAAAGTGTTAGTTATTACATGAGTTAGATGGTTGTTGGACAGTCAGTGCACATTATATAAATGAAATTACATTGCGATATGTTGTTTGCCTACTGATCAAAAGGAAGGAAAAAAGCGAAAAAAAAAGCCCATTTCTTTACAGCTATCAAATATCAAGATGCTTCAAAGTAACTCATCAATCATTCATTCAAGGTTGTTTTCATTTTGCAGAGCAAATCTTTTTAAACCAGCGTCATGGATAAACAAAACCTGATACTGATAACAGCCAGAATTTTATAAGCTTCTATTTTGTCCAAGTGCTTACATATTCACCTTATTCCAAAGGGGGGAAAGAGCAAAATCTTTCATTGGATTTCCATGAAAGTTTGTACCAAGTCTCTTTTTCATCTCATCAAACAACATGTTTAGAAAGTGGATGCCCATGTTGTTTATCGGGTCTAAAATCGCAAATCAGTTACACAAACAGCTGAAGTTCACTTCAGATATCATCTCTATTGCTATTGCATTAATTTAAAAGGAAGTTACTTGTTTTATTTCAGGTGGTTACAACAATATCCATTTTTCTTTTTATTTAACATATTAATGACCACCATACAACAGATATTCTTGACACATAGCATGAAAAGTACTGCAGTTTATAGTGTATAGAGTGGATTAGTGTCATGCCTTTCAAAGACATGTAAATGTTTACTGTTAATTTAATGTTATAAAGTTAAAGTGCCTGCTAAAACGCTATGGTTTGATGTTGTTCGTTTTCCCCCCTTCTTATTCTGCTTTCAGTTTCACACACCACTCATCATTTAGTTTCGTTTGCTGTCCTTGTAACAAAAGACAACAGTGGAGGACGCTCTATGTGCTCAGGCTGAATGTCTGTGTTGTTCATACATCAGATAAAGTGTTATCTTTATCTCTGAGTATCTGCTGGCAAGGGTATTCTTTCAAATTGTTGCTCCGAAATAATGTCTAGGCGTGCGTGTTTGGTGTTGAGGTCAAGAAGTTATCTGACTGGTTAAAAGCAGGACTGCTGATAAACTGTCCTTCATTTTCTTGTGACAGTTGTCCCTCTTTGTCACCAGCGTGCAGAGTAGGAGAGGTTAAACTGGATATGGCCTGTCCAGTGCTGGGGCTTTATGGGATTCAGAGCAGCTGCAACAGTGGGTGGTTTCTTTAGCAGAGACTGGTTTGTAGTAGGGGTGTGCTGAATTTTTTATAACGTATATGGTTATAATACTGGTATATTATTTTTACATTGGTAGAAGATATAATATGGTGACATCATGGGACCTGCGTATCATAGTGGAGCTCCACTGAACAAGTGAATAAGGGAACATGGCAGATCAAAGCAGAACAGTTGGTATCAAAAAACAGTGGCATGGTGGTTAGCACCACAACCTCACAGTAAGAAGGTTGCTAGTTCAAGTCCTGGCTGGGGAGGGGTTTGAACAATTCCAACAGCAGCCTTCCTGTGTGGAGTTTGCATGTTCTCCCCGTGTATGCGTGGGTTCTCTCCAGGTACTCTGATTTCCTCCCACCATCCAAAGACATGCATGTTACGTTAATTGGTCACTCTAAATTGTACATAGGTGTGAGTGTAAATGGTTGTCTGTCTCTCTGTGTTGGCCCTGCGACAGACTGGTGACCTGTCCAGGGTGTACCCTGGCTCTTGCCTGATAGGCTCCAGCAACCCCCGTGAAACTGGACTAAGCAGTGTGGATGGAATGAATTCATTTTGCTGTAGGTCTTATGTCAAATTGGGAAATGGGGTAAAGGTTATGTGGCCATCATCTGTGATATAGTTTTTGGAATTTATCTTTTTTCTGAAATATTGTAATACCATCTTTGGTGATATTACCCATCGCTAAATAATCTCCATGGATTTTTTTTACAGTACAGTGCATCTGGACAATTATCAGTACAGATGCTTTTTAAACTAGCAGTATTAAAAACATAAAAATCCAGTACTGGGCAATATGAAACAATACAACATGATAACTTGTTGCCATTATGTTCAACCTTAGTTTGTAGTGTGCAAGGATGGGATTGTTTAAATGAGCATCATTACAGTGAATAAAATTTAAATAAAACATAAGCAGTTGTTGCCACTAGTCAGCACCAATTCTGATATGTCAAATTGGGCAAAATTATTCAACGAGATGAAAAGAAGCCATTTAATGTTATTCATAAGGGTGGACCTAAAAATGCAGTGTTAAAGGTTGGATATGGAACTTTTTTTTAAAACTAAAGCTATTTTCAAAAAGAATATCTCCATGAGTCATTTGGAGGTGTGCAGAATGAAAGTACATTTCCTGAAGAAAAATATATTTAGCCTGAAAATAAATATAAAATAAATTTTAACGGGTTTGACGATGGTGCTATGTTTACATCTACAAGCCAATACAAGCCACAATTGCGTGTTGCCAAATATGATCTCTGTGTGGTAATATGTTGGGCACAGTTAGGCTGGCACAGGGGGAAACAGTGGAGTCGGCAAGTCAACCAGCTGCTTTTAAGCCTCAAAGATATTCTGCCCTACAAACCCAAAGAGCAGTAACTACATATTTGGTCAAAATTAAGTTTTTACTGAAAATGCCCTTTTAACATCTCCTTTATCTTGTAACAGAACCACTTGCTCCTACTTTGCCCCATTTCAGAGAAATCCGTAAGTCAATGACATATCTACAACATGCTTGAATAGACGGCGTTAAACTTTGAAGCCTTTTTTTCTCAGTTTCACTGTTAGCGAAGTTACTGCTCTTTGCCTTTGTAGGGCAGTATTGTTATCTGTCTCTGAAGAGGAGTGACCGGAGAACAGCAAAACTGGAGTAAATTTAGGTGAAGCCTACACGAGATGGACGCACATAAACATTTTCCACAGCATCAAAACACGGAAATGCCAACTATTCTCCTGGATCGGTATAAGCTCACTGTTTGCAATGGTTTATGGTGTCTCTGAATGGACAAACATTTCTGTATGTGATATGAGAACCCTCTCAATTTTAAAACTGCAGTACCTGCTTTGTTTGATAGGTAGAAAGGCAATGTTTGGGTTAAGTAAAGCCTAAAGGCCTATTTATGCTCAACACAGAAGATGAATATGACAGATGGACAGTTTCGTCCTTTCGGCTTTGGTTAAGCATGTGATTTGGTCTATTTTCGGAGGGCTTGTACATCTGTTGCTTGATGCAGAGAAGAGAGCAATACTACCGGAAAACCGTGGGGTCATTGTTGACCTGTAAAGCTGAGATGCAAATCAGCAAAAGAGAAAAAAAAAAAACAGTGAAGAAGAGCAACAGTGGGGGGGGCAGAAGAAAAAGACAAAAAAAAACTGTAGAGATGGCTGCAGCCATTGAAGAAAGGCTGTGAGTGTGTCAAGGGTGTCTGGCAGGTCTAAACAACTTTATAGCAAAGAATCACCAGCACCAAGATTCTTAAACCGATGTTGGATGGTGGAACTCCGGAAGTCAGCATTGCAGACTAATGGATGAATTTATATAATACATACATAGGTCTTTAAAAGGGACATAGAAGAAGACAGTGTTATCCACGCAGTTTTAAAGTAGACCTGGTGTGTAGTCATCAGTGTACCTCAAGCCGATCCAGTCATAGATGAAAACTAATTTACTGTCTGGAAGACTTTAAGCCACTGACGGCCACGTCTATCCACAATACACATGGGATTTGAAGTAATTTACAGATGCGGGCATGAAAAAGTTCCCCTTTCTGCCGACTGCCCACTTACCAGCCACTTACCAGCGACTTGTCTGCTAATTCAATCACACAGGGAAATGCTTGTGCCCAGGGGCAATGCAAGGCAAGTTTATTTGTATAGCACATTTCATGTACAGGACAATTCAAAGTGCTTTACAAAAAACATAAAACATACAACAGGGGAAATGATTTCAGAGCATAAATGAATGCCCAGAACAAGGACGTTTCCACACGGCAAGTTTGGACCTCATGCTTGATGACGTATTCGCAGGACAAATCGTTCAGCCAGTGATAGTGCAGTAATAGTGCACTATTACTGCACCACTTCTGGCAGAACAAGGCAGAACTTTTTCATGCCTGCATCTGTATATGCTCACCTTGCCATTAGATATCAGTAATTCTTAAACACTGTACCTTTAACCACTCCAAAAATCAGCAAATAAGAGTTTTTGAATACTTATACTGTATAAAGCAAGCATTATTCTCATGAGTACAACAAGCTACAGTGTGGTGGGAGTGATTGTAAAGCCATTGTGTCCAGTTGTCGACTACACTTTAAACACAGGACCAGTATCCAGCCCCAGTTATACAGTAACAAGAGTAAGAATAAGGAAACCTTTATTAGTCCCTTAGTGGGGAAATTGCGATGCTGCAACAGCACAAGTACAGAAGAGGCCAGACTGGCCATAGAAAAATAGACAAACTATGATACTGTTTTAGCCCTTCTTCGTTATATTCAAGCAAAAACAGGATAACCCTCTATGAACACAGTTTTCTCACTTCCTGATAGGGTTTAGGTAAAAGCTTAGGTAGGGTAGAACATCATGGAAAACAAAATTCATTCTCTTTATATTGCCACATCACCATTTTAGGAATCATCAACGCAAATTGTATAATTCTCAGCTTCTCTTAGCACCATTAAAGGTTGTATTCATGGAGTCATGTTTGTAGGATACCGTGGACTGAAAACACCAACAACCCTTAAGTTGTCTTATTTTACTTGCCGTATAACATGATAGTGCATTACATGGACATTCAATGGAATCATTTATGAGAAATAATAAAAATGGTATGATTTTGTTTTATCATGAAAATCAATGACTCACAATACATTAAGCCATCTGTTTTGACTTTATAATTAAATCATTAGATTGACAATTATAATAAAACAGTCATGAACATGTCTACCTAATCTTCATGATATGACATAGCAGTAGGAACCGCTAATAGCACATTCCTTTGGAACAAACATTGTGACTCCCTTTCAATTCCCATATATCCTTTAATCAAAACTGGAAAACCACATTAAAAGAACCTTGTGATCCTTATGAGGCACACAGAAAAAGTAAAATAAGGACAACATAGACAAAAGAATGGGAGGGAAGATGGCAAACGCAGAGGTGAATATCTTACTGCAGACATCATGGTTGATGGTTCAAACAGGAATTCTTACCTGCAAGACAAGAACAGAGAGACAGGTTGTTAATTTAAATATACATAAATTGCTTAATAAAGTTAAAAGCACCAGGTTTAACATGGTCGAAGAATTAGTTACTTTTGGTTGAGAGCATGTGATTAATGTCTCTCTTCACAACACTGACTTAAAAAAAATCATTCTCAAATTTCTGAGTTAAATTTAACCCTTAAATCTTTACCGTTTATGCTGAATAACTTTAAAAAAAACCATGATTCTTTCACATTGTTAAAGATCTAACGTGTCATCACTTGGTAATTGAGATGTCGGAGGTGTATTACTTTCAGCAAGTATTGTTTCGTAAGAAAATCACAGTAACAAGCGAGCAGTATGGTAACACCGTCATCTCATTCGCTCGTGGATGGATACGATAAATGAATAATGTACTATGTAGTAAAGAAACATTAGCAAAAACTTTGAATATGACTTCAAATTAGCTAACATGCAGCCGCATTGAATCAAAAAAACAGAAATAAAACTGAGAAAAAGTACAACAGACTAATTTACTGGCCCCCTCAAACATTTGGTTTAACTCTTATGGTTTCATGTGCTTTTAGTGGTTAAGAAAAATGATGTGCAATAAGCTTAAAGTGTTACCTGAAAATGGGGTAATATGCATGACGCTAAGCTAATATATCACCAAAGAAAATATTTTGGTAAAGAATAGTTTGTCACTGCTCAAAACAACATGCTACCCTTATTGATGTTACATTGTTTTTAAAGGAGTGATGACATAGCAGTAATAACTAGTTCATGTTGTTGGCATTGCTGCATATGTCAAATCTCCAAAGAAAAAAACAGCATTTTTTACAGCGGGGTATTCTTTTGAAATGCCAGACCGCACTTCCTCAGTAAAAAAGTTGGGTCCGGTTATGATATGGAGCTTTACCCAGAGACCAAGTTGACTTCATTTTGATTGGCTACACCTTATTTGGCTAATACCTTATTCAGAGAAACTAGGTCAAGCTGCCCTAGCGGTCGGAGTTTGCTAAAGGCTAACTGCTAGCTACGGGGGCACTTCAGATAGTGAGCTATGTTTATCAGACAAGACAAGACAGCACTTAGAAAATAAATAAACTTATAGGTAATGGCAAGTCTGTAGTCGCCTCCCTCAGTGTTGCTGCAGAAGTTTTCTTTTAAATCCATCTCTTTGTTAACTCAGACCTGACTGCTTAGCAGTCACTCTCCCACCCGCAGTTGAAGCAGACAGGGAGGGGAACGAGGCGGACAGTGCATAGACCGTGAGTAGAGAGGAGAGGGGGGGGGGGCTGTTTACTTGATAGTGTGCTCTGATTGTAGCAAATGAATTACGTAGAATGATTGAACTATGTAGAATAATAAGCTGTTGTCTGATTCAACCATTTCTGAACAAAGAGACAAAGCTGACAGACCATAAACGGGAACTTTGATACTCACTTTGGACATTCACAGGGCCTCATCAGTGCACAACAGATCATATTATACACCCAAAACCCCAGAAATTTGATGTCATGGCACCTTTAAAGATTATGTATACAGTATTCACTTAAAGTTTCTTCGGCATCAACTCCAACAGATAAAACCAGTCATAGACTTGTTTATTTTTAGCTCATGATTCAAGTTGGATGTGTGGGTTTTCCTTTGCTCCTTCTCTAAATGTTAGCATTTCTAACCTTTGACATCCACTCTGATGTTCAGTTCTGCTTGGACAACCGCACAATTTTCTCCTCTCAACTGATAAGGCTCTGACACCTTCTAAATAAGAGAGAAAGATGAATTTTCTCTGCCTTGGGCTCTCATTACTTACAAAGTGAAGCTTGAAATGCAGAGAAGGTGAAGCTCTAGATTATTTTTTTGCTACAGTTGATTCATTTTTAATAAATTGCATGACTGCTATCTTGGGAAATGGGTGACTGTTACTCAATACAGGTCTATCTGATGGCTCTTGACATTTGCAATTTGTAAGAACTATAATAGCATGTCTGATTATTTTCAGATTTTGACTATCCATGTCATCGTGTATTACAAGTCTGACAAAATGTCAAATAAATGTCCCCCTTGTTCAGATTATGTGTAAGATTTTGTAAAGAGAATGGATTAAAAAATGGATGACGTGCAAGCAATTGTGTGTAGAAGCAATACTCATATTTGCTTGAAGGTCAGGATTCATATCTATTTGGTTCCAGACAACTCATACAGTTTTTTCTGCTCATATGGAAAGATATCATTGCAACCAGATTATTAAAAACAGCAGACCTGTGGACATTGTAATTACCCTCTGTAGCCCAATAACAAGGCTGACAGACTAAACTGGTAAACATCTATAAGGACTGCTGTGTACTGTACCATCTCACACCAGAGTGAATAACAACGATTAACCCTGGTTCTCTGCTAAACTTAGACAGGAGGAGGAGGAAGCATAGGAGTGGGGACAGAAGCTAGGTTTTCATTACACTTTTTCGAAAAATGAAAGCGATATTTCTTAAATTTTGAAAAAAGTACAATTGCGATATGTAGGTGTTTCCATTGAATGGTATAAGCCGCGTAAAATCCTGTCCAGCGAGACTCCACTTTGAGGAGGATGGAGATATAAACATGTTTTGTTTTAGAGCCGCTGCTCCTCCATCAGCAGATGAAAAAAGCGGATGATGATTCAGAGGTAAAGTCCGTATGTACGGAGCCTCTGATCACATCAGCAGGGAAAAACACTTGTGGCTACTTCCAGGACAGACGCCTGAAACGTAACACAAATTAAAAACCCCTCAGGATCAACCTCTGGAGTGTGGATGTCATTTCTTGATCTTGTTTTCCACTTTTATCCGGCACCAGTTCCTGACTGATGCGGTGATGCGGCTGCTGATACGAAGGCACAGTCATACGATGTTATCCGTGGTCACGTTTTATTAAACGAGATAACCGAGTCATGGTGTTACAAATGTGTGCAAACAACATAAACAGCTCGTGGCCAGTCGTTAATACATGAACAACTTAAACCATCTGTATGTCCAAAATGAACTCAGCTTGTTGATTTTGCGGCGATTTGGGGATTTTTCATATATAAAACTGATAAAACTGATGAAATTAATGCTTGTAAATGATCATATTCATCATAATTAAGAAGGAATAACTGGATTTTAACCCCCCTACGTCACGCCTGATGGTGTGTAACTGTGAAAAAAAAATTTTCATTACACTTATGCAAAAAACTGCTTTACCGAAACGTCTGAATTTAGGCCTCATAAAAGCATAAAAACTTTTTGCGATATTTGAGAGTTTTTTTTTTCGAAATGTAGGTGTTTCCATGAGCAGTTTTTAATTGTGATATTTAGGTTTTGCCCAATTCCAGGTGTAATGGAAACCCAGCTAGAGGCAGGTTTGAAGTTTGGGTTTAGGAAGGCAGTGAGGGAAGCTAAACGTCTCTGCTCTGACAAACTTCAACAGCAGTTCTCAGCAAACGACTCCCTCTGTCTGGTTGTCTTGCTAAGATAGATCACATACAAATCAAAAGCCCTGTCAAGCTCTGCTTTTCTGGGTCGAATTGGTACACTTATGGAAAGGGTGCCAAAAAAGCAGGAAGGGTCGGATTTAAGGGTCCCCTTCCCAGTTTTTGCCTGTGGAAACCAAGGGGAAAACTCCACTGAAAAACAGTGAGGCTACTTCTAGGTTGCACAAAAAATTGTAATTCTTTCTTCATCCACTAGGGGTTGGCTCCAAAACAGAGCAAATCCCCATAGACTCCCAAAGGCCAACTTCACAGCTGAAATAAACATGTTTACAGCCTGGTTCAAAACATCATTTTAGGTTTAATAGTTAAGTTTACTTTCATGTCAACTGTGAGGGGTAAAAATTTTTTTCTAACTCATTTGTTTAGATGTTATTTAATCTTGAAATTACACATAATTAGGAATCGTATCCTTTTAAATAACATGCACCAGACAAGATGCCGGCCTGCCAGTGGCTATCACTTGACTCCTTGTTTGCTCTCGGTAAGGTCTCAGTCTGCAGCAGAGAATGAAAAATGGTGATTTTAAGTGGCTAACAGCAAGTCCAAACATGTCTTACCTTTATCCCACCACTCAGGAGGCTAATCTTCTTTATTATCTGTTCATTTTAAGTTAGCTCAGTTTGCATTTAGCCCAGAGTACGTTGGCTGTCAATCATTTGCCCAAGGCCAAGATTCTCCCATTTAAGTATTTTCTGGGAGTGACGACACACGTGACACAGCATGATGGCAACGATGGGACACGCCCAACTGACTTCACTTTCCCCTATTCAGAAGTGACCGGATACTACATCCATATTTTCTACAGTCTTTAGTGGAAACACAAAGAACTGCAGACGGACCGATCCCGACCCGGACCTGCTGGTGGAAACTAGCCTCTAGGGTCCACACAGACCTACGCCAGGATCATGTTTGTGGATTGTAGCTCTGCTTTCAACACTGGACAAACAGGACAAACTCTCTCAGAGTGTACCTGACTTCACCTGCAGATGGATCACTGACTTCCTGTCTGGCAGGAAGCAGCACATGAAGCTGGGAAAAGGCTTGTTTCTGAGGGGGTTGAGTCCGCCTATAGGTGAGAGATTGACCATCTGGTGACATGGTGCGGTGTTACCACAACAACCTGGAAATCCCCACTGTTAAGACGGTGAAGATGGTTGTGGACACAGCCCCACCCCCCATCATCCTGTATGACCCTGCAATCAACACTGTGGAATCTGTTCGCTTCCTGGGAACCATCATCAGACAGGACCTCAAGTGGGAGCTGAACATCAGCTAAAGGCCTTTACACACCTACTCCGAATATTTCGTCCGAAAGATTCGCACAGCAATAGCTTTAATCAAATTAATGTCAAGTCAACAGGAGCGTTCACATTAGTGACAAAATTCCGTCTTTCGATTTTCTTAATATTTGCATCCAACAGATAGAAAATCCACCAATCAGAGAAGGCGCTCTGGCAGTCACAGAGCTGGTCGCAAGCAACAAGAGAAAGGAAAAAGAGAGAAGTGTGGCTTGGTTGCTGCTACTGTATCATTATGGCACAGGTGTTACATCTTTGTGTCGCAGCACTCTTGTTTGGCAAACGAGGGGGGTAGCAGTGTTTCCCTACATTTTGTAGCCATTTGAGGTTATTAGCTACAGGTGTTATATTTAAAATCCGCATTTGGCATCTCTACGGTGAGATCAGCTGTTTTTCAGCATCCAGAAGTTTACCTGCAGCCGTCTCTCCGTCCGTCACTGCTGCTTGTGCTCACGTTCCTCTGGAAGAACAGATGCAAGTTTTTTCTTGCTTCTTCGTAATTTCGTGTTGGACCAGGTGTGTATAGACAAATGCATCAATATATCTCCACCGAATTATTCACAATTTCATGCCGTTTATTCGAATTGGCCCCAGTGTGAAAAGGCCTGTACTCGTCAACAAAGTCCAACAACTAACATACTTTCTGTGGTTGCTGAAAAAAATTCAGCCTGCCAAAGTCAAAGATGGTAAACTTCTACACCTCCATTACTGAGTCAATCCTCACCTCCTCCATCACTGCCTGGTACGCTGCTGCTCTGACTAAGGACAGAGGTAGACTGCAGTGGGTCAGTCGGTCTGCCGAGAATGTGATTAGCTGCAATCTGCCCTCCCTGCAGGACTTGTACACTTGCAGGACACTCAGGTGAGCAAGAAAGATTGCAGCTGATCCCTCTCTCCCAGTCACAGACTCTAAGCCACTCTCCCCTAGCAGGAGGCTGAGATCCAGCAGGACCAAAACCTCATGCCAATTTCATCCCACCCCTCCTTCCACTCAGTCTGTACCCTGCAGCAGACATTACCCGTTACATTAGCACAGATGTTATGAATATACATTACATTAAAGCTCGCTGCTTCTTGATCTGTGGACATTGTTTTCTGCATCCATGCACAACAGTTTTTTTTTTTCATTTAAAACTTGTTCCATTTCTTGTATACAGTATATGTCAAATTAAAATTTATATTCATTATTTATACACTTGCACCAAAATTGTAAAGTAAAATCTTTGACACATATGTCGCATCAAATCTCTATGATGATGATTTTGATCTAATGTAGATACCAAACCAAGCTCCTGTTCTTTCACTGACTCTTCAGTTATATTAATTCAGAAAAGAAGTTGATGCTATTATAGACCTGTACTAATAAACTCAACTGCCTCACACACTTAATCTTCACAAAGCTGTGTACTCATTTAAATGCAAATTCTGTGTGGCTAAGTTGAGGATTTGTTGAAGAAATACCCTTCCACACCTTTCAGATCTTAATCAGACAGAATAAGACTAGATATCTAACAATCTACTCCTTAATGACTATCTTTTCTTCTCAACCATACACGTCATTGATTTCCTCCAAATTTCTCATTAAAAGTGGAAATACATTGCAAGTTAAAAACAAATAACACTGGCAAGTAAAAAAAAAAAAAAGATGAACAATGCAGCAAATCGGCAAATATCTGGGAAAACATTTGTCCTTCTCTTGTTCAGTGAGCCACAAAGCCCCCACTGACCCTCTTTTTTATTTAATCTAAATGCAACAATTTACCAGGAAGGGAGAAGCTTCAAGGTGGGACTCTGGAAGAACCACAAAACACTAACATTGATCCAGTAGTCTATACCTATTAAGACTTATGAAACTCTTTCAGTGTTTCTTCTTTCTTTTGTATTTTTACAGCAAGAGAATGTGGCTTGAATAGAACAAATACTGTATAAACCTAACTATTATCATTGATTATGATTTATACATTGAAATTCCAGAAGAGTAAATTAAAACATTGAATGTAACTGGCAAATACATGAAAGCTTAGCAAATACTCCGATTTTTTAAGTGTAACTACACCCCCTACTTTTTCCATGACTCCTCCTACTGCCAGGTTTAAAAATAAAAATAAAAAAAAGTGTGGGGGCGTGAGGTGTGATCAAGTAGTAGAGACGGGGTGTGTCATGATAAACAGAGAATTCTTAATGGCAGCCCATGACATAAATTAGGTAGTTTTATACTTTTTCAGACTTTTACTGTTATCCTTTATGATTGAGAGCAGGCTCAGTTTGTGACAGGGACAACCCCGGGCAGCTGCCTCAGGCCCCCAGAGTCCGCAGAAACATCCAGCAGAAGTACAGTGGTACGACACCGCTGCATCTTTTACCTGCAAGGCGATGCCCGCCTTTTTTGCAAATGGCAAACATTTTCTGGTGATATAAGACCTCCAAGAACACTTCTACATCAGGTGTGAGTGTGAAAAACCAAACCTGTGTTATCCTGCACGGGTCGTTTTCAGTCATTTTTGACCTACAAAACCAACTTTTACAGGTTTTATTTTATTACTTTATGCATTTTAACCACTCTATAGGTAGTTCAACATGGTAAAAATAGAAGCTCAAAACATAATTCAGGGTACACTGCTTCGTTAATGAGCAAGTTTCTGCTCCAAAAGATAAAAATCTGAACATTCATTTTGCCCTACAAATACTAAATTATTTTATTTTATACTTTTATTGATCCTAATCAGAAACAATGTGTTCTGCATTTAACCCATCTCAGGTTTGGCTTGAGGGGCTGGAGGATGGCATGGTGGCATGGTGGTTAGCACTGCAGCCTCACAGTAAGAAGGTAGCTAGTTTAAGCCCCGGCTGGGGAGGGGGTTTGAACACTTAAGTCAGATGCTACCTTCGCTTCTTTTTTTGCCCAATTCCAACAACCAATTACAGCGTTTAGGGAGCAATTGGTGGGTGTTCAGGAGCTTGCTCAGGGCCCCGTGGTGGTTCACCTGTGTGCTATGTCGGGGACTTGAACCTCAGTCTGCCACGCCAAAGCCTGCAACGTTAGCCACTCCATAACTTTGCACAGTTCTGTTGGGCTGCGTTGGGTTCTGAAATCTTTTATATACATATAGAAAGCCATTACAACAGTGTCCAAGAAAAAGTACTTAAAGGAAGGTATTCTCATCATTTGGCAAATAAATTGAATTAACTCTGATAATGAAACATTGTGTTTGGCCCATTTAAAGGTCGTTGATTTGTCACAGCAATCATGAAAATAAGGATAAAAAATAAACAAGTAATTCATTTTTTATGTAAACTCTTTATTAACATAATTTCATCCAAAGCTCTCTATTCCATTGCTGCCACAACAATCCTATGCACGGTTGCACTAATTCATTTATTTTAATTAATTCTATTATCCTAAACGGTATTAGCAGCTAATAATATGAGTTGATAATAAAGCCATGCCAGACTGAAAGATACTGAGAAATCTCCCAAATCCTCAGTGAAGTTCATGCCATCATTCTTCCCCTTTCTATTCTATGGTTAAAGGGACATTGTGTAACAATTGTATATCGCAGCAGCTCCCTCGTACTTTTCATGCTGCGTTCGTGTGAAACCGGGCAGACAGACGACAGCCGCTGCATGTAAAGGCATAAACAAGCCTCTGTGTGAAGACGTGGTCTGTCAGTTACAGAGACTTCGGTCCACATCTGATATGTTGTCACGGCGATGTCGTATTGTTTTCCCTGACCCATGTTTTACCGTCTTTCTCTCGGGTTCTGTGATTAAAACGACATCTGGTTTGTTACAGACGGCCGTCTGCCCGCCTGCACGTGAATCCAGCATCAGTGTGACGCTGGTTCCTCCTGACTGCACCGTGGTGACTTTTCAAAAAACATTACCTCGAACCGAGTTGACAGATTCCGTGTCTCCGGTGAGTTTCTGTGGTTTCTTGCTGTCACGCTTCTACTGAACGTAAAAACATGGCGACACAACATGGTAGCCACCACCAAGCCGACCCGTTCGATGTAGATATGAATGATACGAACGGCAAATTCAGAACTTAGAGGAGCACTTCAGTTTGTTGATGGGAGTGATTACTGATTAATGAAAAAACACTTTTGAACGAAATAATCAGTTTTGGTGAATAAATAACAGGAGAACTTACACAATATCCCTTTAAGTGTGACTAAAATACAGAAATGTGACAGAATGCCTTATATTAAACAGATAAATTATCCAGCCAAACAAAAATTGTAATTGCTGCTATCTTTTCAGACATTTATGTTTATCTACAGACAAAGCAGCTCTGATTGTTAATGCTGGGGGAAAAATCAATGAGTATTGAACACAGCACAAGTTGATAATGAATGTAACTGCTGAGCTTTGTGTGGAAGAGGAATAATAACTGAAGAGGTTAAGCCTCAGAAGACAATTTCCATTTCCCAAAACCAGTTGAATGTAACAGATTTAGTAAGCCTGATTTTTTTGAGCAAAACAAAACCTTACATGCTTCTTCTTCTTTTTTTTTTTTTGTGATACCTCACTTTCATTAACATGCCTGTGATATATAATCGCTTTGGTTGGTTACCAGAAGCACAAAAAAAGAAAAGAAAAAAGTTAAATGGAGCTGAGTAAAAAAAAAAAAAAGTGTATGGCTACAGTACTTTAAAAAAACACATCAGCTAGATAAAAAGGGTGGTTATTCAAGCACTCACATCAGCACCATTATGGAATGCCATTTTATTCATAATTAAATGAATAAATAAATACCAAAATAAATAAGTGTTCCACTATAAATATATATAAAATGCACAAAATAATTGTTTCCATATTTATTTATTTAGTCAGTTATATGTTTAGTTATATATTTATTTATTACGTTTTTTATTTATCTATTAGGTTAGTTATTCATTTATTTATTTATTTATTTATTTATTACGTTATTTATTTATTTATTTATAAAGTTTTTATTCAGGCTTATATTTATCTATTTAGTTTTGTTAAGTCATTTATTTATTTATTTATTTATTCATATATCAAGTTATTTATTTAGTTATTCATTAAGTTATTTATTTAGTTATTTATTTAGTTATTAATAAAGTTATTTATTTAGTTATTAATTAAGTTATTTATCGATTTATTAAGTTATCTATTTAGTTTTTCATTAAGTTATTCATTTATTTATATATTAAGTTATTTATATAGTGAAACTTTTATTTTGTGCTCACACGTATTTTGGGAGGCTTTTATTTTGCACCAAGACTTTGTGCTGCTTCCTTTTGCGTTTCTTTATTTCGCATCCTAATATTCAAATTTAGGGGGGGGGGGGGTTGTGGAGTGATGCAGCTGACGGCCCATGACAGGCTATGGCTACGACTCCACGCGTCTGTACGTCACAGTGGTGGATAGACGGCGGCAGTGATGGGCGGAACTGCCGGACAGGCCGGTGCTTACAGGAAGAAGCAGTTTAGTCGTGAAACGGCTGGAACAGATCGCGGAGAATCGTGTTTACGTTTGCATCTGGATAAAGCTAAAGGATAAAGAAACAAGATGTCCTGGAGTTCAGGGGCATCATGTGTCCATGGTTGGACATTCAGATCATGAAGTCCCTCATGGATTTTTTTCTATTACTGGTCGTTACGTAGTTAGCGCCTAGCATGTCACAACGGGACTGGAGCTCTGCAGGGAACACAGGACAGGTCTTCTTCCACAACCTGCTTTACTGCTGTGGAGGTTCTGGGCTCGTTTCACTTTGTGGCTCTCTGCAGCAACCGGGCTGGAAGAAACAGATTCTGGTCCTGGAGTCCTGCATCCACCGCAGACAGAACCTGGTCCTGGAGTCCTGCATCCACCGCAGACAGAACCTGGTCCTGATCGGTTTCACCTCTCACTGACGGAGGCTCCGGTTTTCTGACGGGACTTCCATGTGATGCTCCCAGCAATAAATCCATTTTGGTGTTTTTAACAGGTTACAAGATTATTTTGAACAGCCGGTGTTTCATTCTATAATAAACTGATGTTCACAACCTGGACAGGCTGATATCTGACTGCTGCTGCAAAGCAACACAAACGTGTTGCAGCCACGAGTTTTTCTACTCGGATAAATATGAAGCTTACATGTAGGTTACACCAACACACGGGCAAATATGTCACAAATCCTCTTTTTAATTTGGATTAGTTTTATTCAAAGACACTGGACTTACTGTGTATCCATTCCTTTCCTCGTGCCACCTTTTCATTCCCTCATATTAACCACAACCACCCAAACCCTCAATAATAATAATTATGATGATAACAAAAATAACAATAATAATAACAGTACATTGCATTTATATGTGCCTTTCAGACCCTCAACTCATATACATAATAAGAAGGAATAAAATAATAAAAGGAAGTGAGAATCCCGTGTAGATGTGAATTTAATCAACCAGCTCCTGTGGAAGGACAGCAGTGATGGGGAGGTTGAAGTCGTATTACGAATTTACACCATCTAAAAAAAAAAAAAGTTTCCATCTCTTGTTTTAAATTCCTGACGAGGCAAAGCATTAAAGTTTTGTATTTGTGAGCTTGGACATTTACCAGATTGCTGACCTTCATGTTACACCTGAACAGGTAAATAACATTATGTTAGCAGACGTTTCTACTCCAGCTCAGTACACATTTATGAAATCATCTTCAACAACATGCTGTCTCAGTCATCTGAAAATAGATGACTTGATCAGATCTGCACAATGTTCAGTAACTTTTATCCAAATGAAGACAAATGCACAGAGATCCTTCATCCCTGCAGTCATCACGTTGGTGAACGTGTCCGGCTGAGCTGCTGCTCTGACGTCCCTGATGACTCGCGCAGCTCTGGTCTGATCAAGCAGTCAGATGGTAGACAGACGCAGTCGATCCCAATGAGCCTACTGGTGCTTCGGGGCTCTTCGTGCTTTGCGTAGCCTCACCATCACAATCCATGGCGTTGATTATTAAGTAACTAAAGATGTTAGCAGGTTATCCTCAGTCACTTCCTCACCTCATCTTCCCAATCCGGAACAGAAGAGGGAAGGTAACGATATTCACATCCCTGTTTTTTGTGTGCTTCCATCTCACCATCATGCTTTAAGTATATATAATGATAGGAATGCAACTATAAAGAATAAATCTGAAAAATAGTAAGAAAATAAATTAGCGAATATATAGACAAGACAGAAAACCGGAGCCTCCGTCAGTGAGAGGTGAAACCGATCAGGACCAGGTTCTGTCTGCGGTGGATGCAGGACTTCAGGACCAGGTTCTGTCTGGGGTGGATGCAGGACTTCAGGACCAGGTTCTGTCTGCGGTGGATGCAGGACTCCAGGACCAGAATCTGTTTCTTCCAGCCGGGTTGCTGCAGAGAGCCAAAGTGAAATGAGCCCAGACCCTCCACAGCAGTAAAGCAGGTTGTGGAAGAAGACCTGTCCTGTGTTCCCTGCAGAGCTCCCGTCCCGTTGTGACATGCTAGGCGCTAACTACGTAACGACCAGTAATAGAAAAAAATCCATGAGGGACTTCATGATCTGAATGTCCAACCATGGACACATGATGCCCCTGAACTCCAGGACATCTCGTTTCTTTATCCTTTAGCTTTATCCAGATGCAAACGTAAACACGATTCACCGTGATCTGTTCCAGCCTTTTCACGACTAAACTGCTTCTTCCTGTGAGCACCGGCAGTTCCGCCCATCACTGCCGCCGTCTATCCACCAGTGTGACGTACAGACGCGTGGAGCCGTAGCCAGCCTGTCATAGGTCGTCAGCTGCATCACTCCACAACCCCGCCCCTAAATTTGAATATTAGGATGCGAAATAAAGAAACGCAAAAAGAAGCAGCACAAAGTCTTGGTGCAAAATAAAAGCCTCCCAAAATACGTGTGAGCACAAAATAAAAGTTTCACTATATAAATAACTTAATATATAAATAAATGAATAACTTAATGAATAACAAAATAGATAACTTAATAAATATATAAATAACTTAATGAATAACTAAATAAATTACTTCCTTAATAAATAAATAACTTAATAAATAACTTGATATATAAATAAATAAATAAATGACTTAAAACTAAATAGATAAATATAAGACTAAATAAATAACTTTATAAATAAATAAATAACATAATAAATAAATATATCACTAAATAAATGAATAACTAACCTAATAGATAGATAAATAACTTAATAAATAAATATATAACTAAACATATAACTGACTAAATAAATAAATATGGCAACAATTATTTTGTGCATTTTATATATATTAATATTGTGGAACACCTATTTATTTTTGTATTCATTTATTTATTTAATTATGAATAAAATGGCATTCCATACACCATCAGGATTCTGAATAAAATCCTAGAAAAAAAGAGAATCCTAGAAAAAAGAAACTGTGTTACACCAAATGAAAACATACTGGCAACAAGTCCCATCTAATTCCTGTATTCCAGTAAGCACAGCTGTCTACCCCCACATGGTGGGATAGAACATATAGAAATTAGTTTACTATACTTGCATGAAAGATGTTTCCATGCTTTCTTCAGATGTTACCTTCTCTGCCTCTTTTGCCCGTCATCCATGTGATCCTTTTTAGCATCTGAGTTAACCCCGTTAAGTAGCCCTGCTTAATTACCTTGACATCAGGCTTTTCCATCCAGAGTTTTCTGTGTTCCCATCATCATGCTGCAGGCTAAATATTGGACTTTTTACCTGTTGATGGTGTCCTGCTTTTGCTCAGACTCATACTAAGTACATCACACCAGCACCTCAGAGAAAATTGCCAGTAGAAAGTCAAATACCAGTTTAATCAAGCTAGAAATAGAAATCCCTTCGTTCAGTGTGATGAAGTAATTCTGCACAAGCTTAATAATGAAAAATAAAGTAGAAATCCATCAAAAGACAGCTTTTGTTCAGTATTTTATTCATGTCTTTTATATATATATATATATATATATATATATATATATATATATATATATAAATACATTTATATATATATATATATTTTTTTTTTCTGTTTATGTACTTTATTCATTTATCTTTTGGTGGGAAACCTTAAATTTTTCTTTATCAGTGCAATCGTATTTTGAGATTATTAAGTTTCAAATAGTGTGTAGGTGTTATTCATGTAACTGTTTTCACCTGTGTCTAATTTTCTGTCTGTCTCCTCCCCAGTGATTGGTGGTTGGTGCTCCCTTAGGAGCTTAAAAGCCAGGCGTGGGCCGTCTTCAGATGGGGGCCACCACCAGCCGCATTTTGTTTTGTTTTGAGTTGGGAGTTGCCAGCAGTCCTGTTTTCGGGTTAGTCTTTTTGGTTACTCTTGTGTTGCGAGCAGCCCGGATTTGATGGCCCGCTACAGGGTTGGTCTGCGGTCTGTCCTCTCTTGTGTTTCTTTTGGCCGGGGCTCCCTTCTCTTTATTTCTTTGGTTAATAAATTGTTTTGACTCGTTGCTGTCTGGTGGTGGTCTCTCATTTATGTTGTGGTTCCTTTACATAGAGCCGGTTTAGGGACCGTAACAGTAGGCCTGGATGACAAATTGTTAAAAGATCACAATCTCCATTCACACGTACACATGATTTTATTTCTACACACAACAAAACTGAGGCCCTTCTATTACAAGCTGCATCACAAAAATGTTCCCATTTCTTCCCGGATTTTCTTCAAGTGCCCTTAAACACAGCACTGCTGCTGTCTCCTCCCTCAATATATGGTAAAGTGTCACATGTCGCGGTGTGTTCAGACCAAACGTGATTTGGGTGTCAAAAACGCGCCTGACACCCAAAGTTGGACGTTGCGTCGCTAAAAAGTCAGACACTTGATTTCCAGTGTCAAGACACCCCCGACAATTCAAGGTGTTCTGAGTGTGATGAGTTTCAACATTTACTCACAGAGCTGCGCGCTGACGAGGGGTGCTTCTAGCTTTCTGATTTGGCCGAGTTAAACGACCCGCTGTCAACATCAGGGCAGCATTATAAGCCCGGTAAATCCCATCGGCACAGCAGGTCATCAAACCGCTGTTCAGAAACCGGGACCAGTTTATTCAAAGATCACAGGTTATTCTCCAAAGTATTCAGAGAGTGTGGAGATTCCCCTGGTTCTTCTTGGTGTTTCCTGTCGTGTGTCTGCATCATTACATTGAGTCGCTCTGATTGGTTCACGCTCTGCGTCAAGATGCCAAAGTTCAGATTTTCCAACTCCAGCGTCTGTTGCCCTCGACGCGCGTCAAGACTCAAAATCTCAAAACTTGACGCGTGAAATGCACGTAACGCCTCTAGACACGTCGTGCCTGACAGGCATAACGCGACACAGGGTTTTCGACACCTCCTGGACGCGCGTCGGCCATTGACTTTGCATGTAAACATGACCCCCTTGACGTCCAAATCGTGTTGGTACGTACGCACCGTTACTGTATATAGAGGCTGCCCCATCTCTCCCATTATATGGATGTACGCCGAGGGGCGACTCACTGAAATAACTTCCGAAGGAGTCGAAGTAATACAGAAATTTTACTGGTAAGGAAATGCACTTATAAACTCCTAGAATTAAGGTCCAGGTTGAAAAAAATGAAAGTCATCGTTTAAAGTGAAAACTAAAACTTACGGTGAGGCCTTGTTCATCATGGTCCTTAAACAGGCCCTAAACAGTCATTTATGTGTATCGTTTTTATTCTGATTGTCGTCATCTGTTACTAATGTTTTTAGTATTATTTGATATTTGTTAACATTTTCACATCTTTAACTGTAGTGTTTTCTTCATGGCGATCCTCCACACTGGGGGCTTTTCCTGCTTACTCTAGAGCAGGGGTCGGCAACCCAAAGTGTTCAAAGAGCCATATTGGACCAAAAAAACGAAAAACAAATCTGTCTGGAGCCGCAAAAATGTAAAAGTCTTAAATAAGCCGGTCGGCAACCTGTTTCAGCCAAACAGCCTTTTAGACCCGTTTCCTACAATAAAAAAAACACTGGAGCATCAACTGACTTTTAACATTGATAATTAAATAAAACTTTAACGTTAAATGTGTTGCATTTAACATAAAAACGAGAAAACGAAATCACATTTCTGCATCCAGCAAAAAAACATTTTAAACTAAAAAAAAGAAAAGACGTCAGTTTGAAGGTCACTTTTTAAAAAAAAAACTATTTTAGTCGTTGTATTTATGTAGGATGGAAAAAGACGCAGCTTTAATAATCTACCAGCAGCAAACCAAACACGCTGTCCTGTCTGCGCCGTCATCCTTTTACTGGCGCGTGCAGTAGCTAAGCGGTCTACCCGAAAAATGAAATTACTGTTTCACAAAATATGAACATAGCTACGCAAAATAATCTGGTCAGCAGTGAAAACAAATGAATCTGCCCTCGCAGCGCTGAACATGCTCAGTGCATCAGACACTTTTCTTCTCTATCGTCGGCCTACCTGGCTGGAGAAGTGATCAAAGCGCAGCCTGACAGGGTCGGAGTGGACAAATAAGCTTTTGCTCGTTTATTATTCACTTTAAATGCCAGAACTGCAGCAACAGCGCAACAGAGACGCTCCGCTGTGAGGCGTTCGTGGGATAGTGCGCCAGGAGGAAAGTTCAGCGCTCCGCGACACGTCCACACTCAGTGATATTCTTTGTTTGTAATTGATTCCGTTTTTAATGTTTAATTCCGTGATTGCTGATTCAATAGGGCTGTATCATGCTATGGTGCACAATAGCGGCACGTGAGCATGAAGTGCAGTTATTAACACTGATTGGCTGCGTAAAGGTTTGTGAGACGCATCATAGCATGCTGGACAGTTGCTCGCCGTTTCACTGCAGTTACCTGCTTGTTGCACCTGACACTCAATGGGCTGCTTTGCAAAATGGTAAAATATAAATTATATCTTTATTTCAATAGTTGAGTTGGATTTTATTTCACGTGCTGCATTTGCAGTGCTCGGAGAACTCGGGAAAAGTGCGCAACTGTACATGAATCCCTCAGAGGGATCATCATAATCCTCAAATTTAGAATAAGATAAGAAACTTTATTGTCTCTCAAGGGGACATTTGTCTTGGTCTTTTATAATCACATTATTAAAGTGAACCAACCAAAATACAATACACTTTAGTAGAATAGTCATTAATTTATTTTCCAATGCAGGGAGCCGCAACAGAGGGACCAAAGAGCCGCGGGTTGCCGACCCCTGCTCTAGAGGGTTGTTGCCATGTTGAAGACTTTTCCACTTTCTCATACTGAATTTGAGAAGAGAATATAGTCACAGTCATAACATTGCATTTTGCTGAACTTCAAAGTATTTCATCTGAGAGTTCTGCAAATTTCTGCTCTTCTTGAGGTTAAACCATTATAGAAGAGCTGCAGTTTTATGAGTCCATCTGACCTCACATCTACCAATCTACCCGACTGACATTCAGAACAATGTCAAAGATAAAAGTCACAGGACCTTTTACTTTAAAATCTGGATGTTTTGAAAGCAAAATTCCGATTTTAATATGAATTATCATGTTTGAGTAAATAAATTGCATGAAAATATAAGACAGGCACTTAAATGAATTAAATAAAAATTATTAAATGGTCCAAATATTTGTCAAACTGCTGTCTTTAAAATCAAACAAACAATAACAAAAATAAAAAAAACTGCTTAGAACAATGATGAGTAGCCTTGCATTAAAAAAAAATATCCAATGCTTCTTCTGCCTATATTTTGTCCTAATATTTGGAGTCACAGTGATGAAGAAAACCTAAGAGCCAGGAACACCAACAACCTCAGGGAAAAATTACACAGCCGTTCTACAAATTGAGGGGAAATATAAATGTGGTGACAGTCAAGTTATGAGAAACAAGCTTTGGTCTTTTGAGGATGACAGCTGTGTGGTCAGGACTGTGTTCACACAGCACTGAATGTGTAGGAGTCAGGAAAAAAAAACAACAACAACAACAAGAAAAAAAAATGTTGGCTGTCAAGTTCTCCATTTGGAGGATTCTCATTTTAATTGAGAAACAAGACATTAGCAAAGCAAGTGATCCGAGTCATCCATCACGTTTCTGCGTTGTAGCAATTTACAGTAACTTCCCGTAATTATCGTTCAATGTATTTTACACCCGAGGGGGTGTGTTCAAACAGGTTTTTTCCAGACGTGTGTACCCCCCACTTAGACATAGTGATTAAGTCCTTTTCTACGGCGGATATGAAGGTCTTTATCCTCAGTGCACACTGGGATTCAGTGTAACCTATTCAGAAATGGTCTAAAAAGAAAAGGGCCTCGGTTTCCCTACAACAACAATAAGGGATGCTGTTGTTCTGTGTCCTGCAAGTGCAGCATTCAGACAAAATTAGGTTAGTATATGTATTTCAGACTGGACTGTGGATGTCAGCCCCACACAGCAGGACTGTGAGTGGGCTGCCAGCTGTCTCGCATAACAGGTAAAAATCCATCACTCTGGTCTTTTTTTGTCTGGGGGTTTTTGCAGTCAGTTTCATTGCCTCCATGTGAGACAGATGGTCCACAAATATACGTTTCAGTGAGGAAAGAAGTGAGCTATGCACACTCGTTGAGCCAGTCAACACTGCTACTGCAGTCATTTAATGCAGGAGTGAAGGCTGAATATGACAAACATTTTCAACCCAAATTGTTGTTTTACTTACTGTTACGACGTGATAGAGCAGCCCACCATAGTGACTTTACTTTCAGGCCTACTCCCAAACTGCCCCCTCATACACTACCCCTTCACTAGCGAGCGTAACTCCCAATGAAGTCACACTCACAGCTGTGGAGGGCACTTTGACTGGAGGTGGAGGGTGTGAATCAGAATGAGATGCCGTCTTCCCTCCACTGGAAAACGAAAGCAGTCATCATCGTGTAAACACAGACACGCCCGTGACAAATAAATCTGTGTGGGAATACTAACACAAACATGTGTGAAGAACAATGTTTTATTTTGAATAAATAATAATAATCATGATCCTAAACAATTAAAAAAATATTACTATTATTACGACTAATAGGCCTAATAATTACTAATTATTATTATTACTACTACTACTGCTACCACTAATTATTATTATTTTGATTGTTAGTCATTAGTCAGTCATTTTCTGTACTGCTTATCCAGTTCAGGGTTGTGGGGGGTTGCTGGAGCCTATCTCAGCTATTATCAGGCCAGAGGTGGGGTACCCCCTGGGCAGGTCGCCAGTCTATCACAGGGCCACACAGAGAGACAGACAACCATTCACACTCACATTTAGAGTGATCAATTTACCTAACATGCATGTCTTTTGGATAGTAGGAGGAAGCCGGAGTACCTGGAGAGAACTCACGTATACATGGGGAGAACATGCAAACTCCACACAGGAAGGCCACTGTTAGAATTGTTCGAACCCCCCACCACCAGCCGAGATTGGAACTAGCAACCTTCTTCTGTGAGGCTGCAGTGCTAACCACCACGCCACCGTGCAGCGTATATTATTATTATTGTGCCAATAAGAGGATTATCATCCTCTTTTCCTTCTAAAGAATTCTCTTTCATGAGTGCCCGTGGTTTGTGAACCACATATGCATACAGTACTTTAGGTTTTGGAACATTAACGTGTGATCCATATTAAATTGATGCGGTTTTTCTGGAAGGGAATTTCATGAACTTGACAAAATAGCTGGTCAGAATCTATTCTTCTTTAAGTCAGAAATACTGGAATATTCACTCTGACCATCACTGCACAATAAATATGATGCAGCTCCACAATGGTCAACACAAGCACAAACATCAAGCTGAATCTGGAAATGAATACAGCTAAATCCTTGACAGTTAAAAGATGTCAGGCTCAGTGGAGCAGAGCCTTTACAGCCCCTCATCTGTCAAAGCTGCAGTCAGGGTGAGGAAGACAAGGCCACTTGGATGAGCAAACTAAAATACATGAGCGAATACCAGTTTGTTCTTCGCCTCAGCAACAGAAATGCATAATGATCTCTGAGACGCTGATGCATAGTTTCCTTCAGTGCTGGGTGAGCTGACGTCCCATCAGCCTGAGTCTGGCCAATGAAATATGCATCATTCACATCACAGGGTCAAAGGTTTGAATGAGACGCGACGACGGAGCCTGACTGGCAGCATTGTAGATGTAAAAGGAATGTGGGAACATACTTAATACAGTTGTATTATTTGACATGTGAATTTGTTACACATGTGATAACGTGTGGATAAAAGAATGTGTCCAAGTAAAAGAACATCAGCATGAGGACATTGTTTTTAGCCAAAAGCACATTTTAATCATGAGGCAGAGAAATAGATGGATGACTTCATTGTGATTTTTTTTTTCTTTTTAAGTGAATATTGGATATACTGAGAAAACAACTCATTTGGATGCATTCTTAATCTTTTTCTTCACTAAATTGACTTTAATAAAGCCTCTCAACAGGCTGTGCTCCATGATGACAGAATCTGTGTTATTACGGGGACTTGCAGTGGATGATAAATACTGAGTGAAGTGGCAAGGTAATATAACCACTTTAAATGGCTTGGGTTGAACTATGTCAAGGTGACAAAATGAAAATTACCATAATAAGTTTTTAAAATGTACTTATGAAGTTTCTAAACTAAGATTCAGGGACAAAAAAAGTTTTATTTGTCTCAGTACTGTGGGGAATTCCAATGATTTTTCAATTCTTTCATGTTTTCTTTGCAGAAACTAGACCAGAAGGAACAGAAGCCTCCTGAATATTACTATATGGGTCCCTCCTCACTAGATATAGTTAATACCAGCAATGTTCTTTGGTCCTCAACTGATCATGCTGCGAATTTATACAGTTTTATATATTAAAAGAATTTGACCTCTTATGGTGATTGCAATAACTATTTAAAATAATGTGAAGTCTCCAGCTGATGTTGATGGTGTGATATTAATGATGTACAAGAAATGTATCCAGATCCTGACCATCTTGTCATTAAATTGAAAGTAGTTTTGACTTTTTAAAAAATATGTATTTGAACAAAGCTACCAAGGACACGAGGAAATATTGTCATTGTTATTGATTTCACCCTGGTAACCATTAAAATGACTCCGATATGACCCTTTGAGGCATGCAGACACTATTGGCACGAACACACAAAATTCAAATGCTATTTAATTGAGGGGAAAATAAAACTGGAGGACAAGAAGCAACCTGGTTTGAACTGACAAGTATGTGAACTCTGAATGCATTTAACTAATTTTTGGACAATAATTTAATCACTGTTACAATCATGTTTCCATGAGGGGAGCAGCTAAGTCTTTTCATTAGTAAATAGAAAGAAATAAGATGAAATGAAATAAAACACACATTCAAATTAGGAAATAAGACTTCTGCCTATCTTCTCATGCCTAGTATTTATTTATTTTTTTCCATTATGGTTGATACATTTTGTAGATTGTGAGAGCTTATAAAGAAATAAATTAATAAAGCAAAAAAGAAAAAGAAATACATGAGGGCAAGCCACTGACTGTTTGCAACCTTTACAATTCAAAGATCCATTTTCGCCTCAACCCTGCTAAATAAAAGTCACTTAGTCACAAATGATCCGTTCCTCTTTGAAAAAATAGAACATGATGAGGCAATCACTGCAATCAGGTGTTTTCTCTAACATTCAAAAAGGCTTCTACACTTGTTGACAGGTTGGACCACTGTTCATGGGAAAAGTGCTCTAATGTGTCTGATACAGTCTTGTGAATTTATGTTTTTTTTTTTAATTATTATTTCCAAACACAATTCAAACACAAAATTTAATCATAATAAGAAATTATAATTTTATAAATTTTTCTTTATTATTAGTTTCTTTGGTTTCATGTTATTTGAATTACTATTGTAAATTTAGCCTTTTCTTTAATTGGAGGGTTTGAATAATTCTGAGGACGACTGTATATATTTTGAAATATTGATTGTTTTTCTGTTTTTTTTAATCATTAACCAACATTATTGAAAGGCATTGTGGAAGCTTGCAGCTCTGGAGTTGCAGGTTTACCATTGGCATAAGTCTGAAAATGTCTGTGCTGCCTGTGAAACAACAGTAAAACAGTTCATGAAAGTATTTGAGAGAAATTTAGAATTCACATCTCATTTTCCAAAAGCCCCGGTTCATGATCAGAGGTGTTATCCCCTCCTCAATGAACCTCATCTCATGTCATTAAGAAAAGATCTTCCATGGGACTTTCTTCACTTGAGGGTGAAGCAATTACCACCACAAGGAATTAGGAATCAAAAAGCTTCACCTGCAGCGCGCTGGGGTTCATTTCAGTCAGGGCACAAACAGTAGGCAAATCCGTGCCGACCCCCTGCTGGTCACCTCAGTACCTCTTTTTGTGCTCTTCCCACTGATCCAAGCTTTCCTTTACAGGCTGCATATTTGCCTATTTGTTGAGCCCCAGGTTTATTCTTTACAAAGCAAAGCCAGCCCGAGAGGAATGCTTTTTCATCTGTTGAGACACTCATCACACATCCTGTGCTTGTCAGTTTCTTCCCTCTAGACGTTCTGAGGAGTGTACCAGTCATGACCTCTGCGTGTTATACCTTGGCAAGTGCGTGAAACTTTGACAGACTGTCGAAAACAGTCAGGGAGGCTGAGGCAGCACGACTGAGGAGCAGGCGTCATGGAAAAAAAAAAAAAGAATGTTTTGTAGTCTGAGGATAACTGGGAACTCCACCAGATCAGAGTAAGGTGCGTGCATCTCTGCTGTCAGACAAAGAGGGAACAGGCTGTGTTGGATGGATTGTAGTTAACACGGCACCAGCTGCTATTCAAAGATGCCAACTTCCACAGCATGAAGCTCTCAACATCAATATGCCATTCATCTCTTCAGGAACAACATGGTCAAACTGAGGAAGCACAAACGATTACCCTTGAAATAAACAGGTCAATAATATGATGTTTGGTGCTGTGAGAAGTTTTTATCGTTATCCTGGTTTTGATTTTGTCAAATCAGAATCAAATCAGCACATTAATCCAGCTTCCTGGAAGTTTATCCTTTATCCCCTAATGGAAACCCAGAGCCCTTATTTGATCATGTTGACTAGAAGTGATGCAATTCCAGGCTCAAACTGGAAAAACCTGAGTTTTTCTGGGTGACAAGCGAGTCACTTCTGATTCCGCTGGATGTTGCGTTTACGCTGATGGATATCTGCTCATGGGGCAGCTGATCGATCTTTTCTTACCACTCCATTAGCTGGACACTTCTCAGGACTGAGTACAATCTGGGAACCACCATCAACTCTGGCATTCAATTACAGAAGTTGACATGAGAGGAGTGAATTAAACAGATGTTTCCCACCATGTTGCCACTTTTACTTTGTCTGCTGTTACTCTATGTGCTAGTCCCCCCACCCCCCCCCCCCCCCCCCCATCCCCCCTGTTTTATCTAGCATTTCCTTTTTTGTCTTCTTTTCTGGAAATGTTATGATGGTAATAACTATTGTCTACTGACTACAAAACTACTTTCATCTGAAGTACGTTAAATATTTTAGTAGTAAACAGTCTCACAGTGTATTAAAAAGCCATGTTGGACCACAACGAAAAACTCCCCAGACTAACAATGAAAGCACTACAACAGGAAAAAAAAAGCTGCACTTTCTGTGTAACAAAAATCACTACATTTATACATCTGCTTGTCAAGGATTCAAGGACTCAAGGAACTTTATGATACCAGCACACATTTACACATGAGATGGCATGGAATTTAGTACCTGGAATCCCAGATTTAGCCCAAAAATGACTGCTGTCAAAATGAAATAAAATAGAATAAATGAAGACAAATTAAATAAAAAACCAAAAAACAAATGCTAATGCAGAGGAGGAAATTCGATTGGCCACTGGCCTAACTCACACATCTCACCAACCCTGAAGGTGGACACTCACCAGTTCACAGGCATAACATCCCCAAAGGCAGGCATGCTGAAAAATTCTAAAATTGGCGTATAAGGCTCCATAAATGTGTTTTGCACACGTTTTCCTGTGCAAACTGGTCCATGCTTATGTTTTACATCACATTTGGGATGTTGCACAGCTTGTAGATGATGAAGATCCACAGATTGTTTGAGTTCCATCCGAGCCAATATTTACCTCGAACAATTCAGTTGGGGCTAGGGATAAAATCACCAGATCAGGCCTACATGGTTTCAGGCTCACACCACATCAAATTATATTATTTAAAAAATGAAAAACATTACCATCTAACAGTTACTGTAGATGGGTTTCTGAGCAACGTCACAGATAGGATGCGCGCGCAACCAGGGGGCAAGAAAACACAGGAAAAGCATTAAGAGCAATGAGAAGACGTGTTTTATGTACAAGACTCGACTTTTAATGCAGATGAGGTCAAGATTTGATGCGAAAGTGTCGGGAAAATATAATGTTTGAGTCCTGGTATTTGTTCGGTTGCAAAAATCAAAACATTAATGCATGTAAACGGTTGAAAATGGTGAAAATAGGACAGTAGGCGTGACTGATCTTCAGAAAACCCTCTCAGATAACTTATTCAGGTTCAGACTACCTGATTTATTTAGTCTTTCACCATGGTCACCATGTCGGATTAAACCACCGCAGTGGCAGAAATTATTCCCGTGTTCTAGTCGTGAGACTGGCACTAATGCAGCACTGCCGCGATCGGCTTCATCACAACACTGTACAGATCTGGGTATGAAAAAGCTCCCCTTTCAGCCAACTCCCAGCCACTTACCAGCCACTTGTCTGCTAATGCGCAATCGCACAGAGAAACGCCTGTGTGCCCAGGGGAAGTGATTTCAGAGCATAAATGAATGCCCGGAACAAGGACGTTTCCACACGCCAAGTTTGGACACCGTGCGTGATGACGTATTCGCGGGACAAATCGTTCAGCCAGTGATAGTGCAGTAATGGTGCACTATTATTGCACCACTTCTGGCAGAAAAAGGAGGAACTTTTTCATGTCCGCATCACTGTAAACACTGCTGTGTGTGACAGCCGTGTTCTGCTCAGACACGAAAATAAAAAAGAAGAATAAACTGATTGTGGAGCTGTTTACAAACAGTTGGCGTTTGCGTTTAAACTGTTTGTTTGTTAGCAGTTAGCTAGTCTGTCGACTGTCCACCACGATCTCATACACAGTAAAGCGTCATCAAAATAAAGATTTATTTAATATAATTTAAACCCAATGATCTCTGTTTGTTTCGTTAGGTCACTTTACATTTTTATGAATGAGTGTAGACTGCAATACAAAACACAGGCTTTTTGCCACCTAGTTGCGCGTGCAACTGCCAATGTTTGTAAACAGGAAACCCATCTATGCTTCCATTGTAGGCCTCGGCGACATTATATCGTTATATTGTGTTATTAGTAGTGCAAATGTTTTTGTTTAGTTTTTTCGTAATGAGTCGGCTGCAACTCGATTAACCCACTTGTCCTAATAAGAAACAGAATTATTTCAATTTAACTTTTTTAACCAGTGTTTTGTCAGTTCTATCACTTAAGTGGAGCTATACCTGTAAGCTAAACATGTTTCAATACTAAAAAACAGGCATTTGATATTAAATGAACCATTCCGACAAATTAGGGTAAAGTATCATACCATCATCTAAAGAAAATATATTGTAACATGATATTTAGTTCATATTGCCCAGCCCTACTCCATTGCGACTTTTTTCATTCAGCAATTCGCATTTGAATGTGAAACTATTATGGTTGAAAACATTTGTGAAAACGAACTGAGAACCATGTTTTTCACCATTGTTTTATATGTGCTTAAGTCCTGAAGCAAACAGAAATTGGGCAGCTTCAAATCCTTGAACTTTACAGCAACCATAACATCCAGGAAAGAACATTTCCTTTCAAATTCATGCTAATTGGCGGTCTTGTTTCCAGAGAAATAGGCTTGTTTGTTTTTTTAGATGCTCATGGTCATGGCTATTAATAAGACTGTTTTTATGTTGGGATTTAATTTTCCTTGGAAAGTAAGAGGCTAGAGAAATAGGTGGAATTGGGTGTAAAAGAAGTTTGATGTCTTTTCATTGGGCTAACATTGATAATGAGCCTCACACTTCTACCTGCAAATATTTCAGATTTAAACTATGTGCAAGGCCATTTTAAAGCCTAAATTATGATTCAAGCTTATATTGAATTCCATGTTTTTCCTCAGATCCAGAATTGCAGTAAAAAACCAAGCATTTCTGCAATCCTCAGAACAGCTCGTTACTGGTTTAGTGTTGGTACAATATGACAGCTGCGCCAGATCAATGACCAGTTCTGTCAAAAGTGATGCATTTTTTCAGCTTATTACCAAATGATCAATAAAACAGAACCCTGCCTATCAACACCTGCATACATCAGTGAGATTTATGCATCACAGTTTGCAGGGGACAGTTGATTATGCGGAGGTCACAGAGAAAATGCAGCTTTTTGTCAGCTGACGGACCTGAACTCACCGTCAATCTCCACCCATATTAAAAACTAACTCATGAAGGTCAGAAACATATTCCCCTGTTTATTTATTAAAAAACAAATGAGAAGCAGTAAATATTGTTCTAAATAATGCAGCCTTTTCAGATGGAAATCTGTTGTCTTTGCCTGCTGCAACACAGAGCACAGAGGAGCTGGCCTGTCTCACTCCTCATCTTCTGTGCTGAATTCTGCCATGTCCTGTTTCCTCTGTTCTCTGCTGGTTTCCCCCCTCCACAACAACCTCCTCTGCTTTCATTATTGAAAATATATCCTGTCTCCAGCTCGTTTCCCAAAGACACATGTTTCTGAAGATGAAACTTAACAAAGACATGTCAGCATCTCAGCAGTGGAGCACAAACTTGATTGATTGGCCTGTGACATAGTGCAACCAATCAAAGCATATAAGCCCTATGCTCTATACAACCTTCTTTTTCTTTCTCTTATTACTTATAGGAGGCGCGTGAAGTCAGCATGCCAACTGAGAGCTAATCAATGTCATATTTAAGCGTGTTTGCTGAGCTATGAGTCGATGGGTGTGTGAATGTACATTAGTGTTAATGTAGAGAATAACTGGATGAATGAGCAATAAAATGGCTTGGAAATATCTTCCACTCCCTTACACGAGGCTTTTGCTTGTGGGTTTGCAGGCTTGTTTTTTGTTAGTATAGCGCAACGTATAATGAGCCTCTGAAATACAGTATAATTTCTGAAACTGGGAAACATCTGTTTACCTATTGTTAAGTCAAACCCCTACCTCTATTCCAGTCTGCAGGGCTGGTATTTCCATTCCAGTTTAAAGAATTGTAAATAGCCTTGTTACCTCAGGTTTGTAATTATTAGAAACACAAGCCACAGGATACAGCGTAACAGTCATCCCTTCATGCTGTCTTTGTGAAAGGCCAGTCCTCTGAGGTGGTTTTCCATCCACCAATGCTGGTTTGGTGCCACCGCCTAACTTGGAACCAGTTCTTTCTATTTTGACCTCCAAATCACCCCCCCCCCCCCCCAGCACTGAAAACTGGTGCTTAGCTGGAAGTTAGTTGTTTCTGAATCAGAGCAAAGAACTGCTCACATCATTGCTGGGGACTGGTTTAAAAAAAAAAAACAAACAAACAAAACACCACACCGGCTAAGCTTTAAGAACAGGAAGTTCAAAAACCCAGAGTCAGTGTAAAGTTAGAAGAATAAAAAAGATTGGAAAATTAAAAAAAGAGGTGCAACACTGTTGGAAGCTGAAGCAGCAGAGGAAGCTCATTCATCTCATTTTCCTGCTGTCTAATGCTTTATATTATCGGCTGCATCTATTAGCACCACTCAATGTGTTAGAGCTACATTCACAATTACCCCATGTGCAGCTGAATTTAGAAATGTGTTTGCAGCTCTTTATTAAAATTGTTGTTGTTTTTTTTTTAAGAGTCAGTCTGCTCAAAACAATTAGTATGAATCTGGTTTGTATTGTCAGACATGAACACCAGTCAACATTTGGAAGAAGTTGTCTTCAGAGCTCTGATAATAAACATACTATAATATGCAAAGGTAGAGGATAGCCAGTTAAGTGGGTGTCTATTTTATTATATTTATAATATGACTCTATGATTATAAAATAATTTGTGCTGGGAAATACATAACTATTTTAAGAGCAATGGATCCTCTGATTTTTGTAGATTTTTTGTGCAAATTTCAATCATGAATTCAAACATATTGTGTACGGCACACTTTTCTTTTAAAATTACTGCCATGTGGAGAAAATTCAGTTATTTTGGTTAGAATTCATATTGAGTTAGTCTGTGGAATGGATTAGAAAGAGAAAGAATGTCAAACACAGAATGCTCACACAATTATTCAAAGGATGATTGTACAGATCTGTAGTATGAACATAAATGGTTATTGTCTACAGGTATATATTGTCTATATATTGTATGTTAACATGTTAAGTTTATTATTGGATTAAAGCTTAAAGAAGATATTTGAAAGACTGATTTATAAACAATGGGTGAGCGCCTTAGCCTACACCTTTTTGCTCCCGTTTATATATATTTTTTAATTTTGTTATGTTGATGGTTTGATATTTCTGTGGAAAAAAACATTGACTACATGTGTTCTGCTTGATGTGTAATGTAACCTACAAAAAAGAAAAAAGATAAATTGAGAAAAATAAAACAAACATTTCTGCACGTCTCCATCTGACTGAAGGCTTGCAGAGAGGAACGAGCACATATGTGATAATAACTGAATGTCGAAGAGTAAAATGTCATGATAAACCAAACAGAGGCAGACTTGGCCAAGTGCGTGCACCCAAACACATACAGCTACAGTCCAGAGAAAATAAAGGAGTTCTTTAACTTGAATCACAGACATCACTTTTCTCTAACAGACATGAAGGGCAAAAACATTATGCCAAATGTCTTGTTGTTTATTCTTCGCTTCTAAGAATTTAAAATGTTTTGTATGAGCAGAAACTTTTTCTCCATGTCGGCTGTTATGATCACATGAAGCATCTCTACTGAGAAAGAGACATAACCACAACTTCAAGCAACCTGAGATTAGTGTAGAGGATTTGTCTGTTAGCAATTTATTTTCAGTTTCCATTTTGTTTATAAGTCTGATCTACAGTTCAGTTATAGTATGAATTACTGAGCAGGCAAATGAATTTAAAGTTCTGTTAAAGGGAGCACATTTGAAAATGAAATCAGACAAAGTAACAGAAAATTACTTTCATGGGTTTTTAAAACGCTCTAATTCCATTACTTACTTAGTTACTCTTTAAGAGAAGCACCTAATAAACTAATCCCTCTTTTAAAAATAGCGTGCTTCTCACTCATTGTTTACTATTTTGCATTATGTGGACAGAGCGGAGATTCAGCGGAGCTGGAAATGATCGCGTACAACACTGGTTCATGATGCAAGCTGCTGGCCCCCCCAGTCCAGTAAGGCAATGCAGGTTTATTTTTATAGCACCATTCATGTGCACAACTCAAAGTGCTTTACATAAAACATTAAAAGCATTACAGCAGGGCATAAAAGAAAAACTAATAATTAAAATGTAAAAGAATAAAAGAACAAAAAGCATGGTTTAAAATGAAAAACCAAAGAGATAACATTAAAAAGAGTCCTAAACGAGGCCATGCGGATTTGAACTCATTAATTAACTTTATTTATATAAAGATGAGAACAGGTGGGATTTTTAACCTGGATTTAAATAAACTGAGACTTTCAGGGAGTTTGTTCCAGACATGTGAAGTAGTTGAATGCAGCTTCTCTATGTCTGGTTTTGACTTTGGGAACTGATAGAAGACTGGATCCAGATGACCTGAAGAGTCTGGTGGGTTCGCACTGGGTTGGGACATCACTGATGTATTGGTGATAGTAGGATGAGTCATTAAGTGATTGGTTTAATGTATTTTTCAAAGTTTAGGTTTGAGTCCATCACTACACTTAGATTTCTGGCCTAGTTGCTGGATTTTAGGTGTATGGACTTAAGTTCTGTGGTGACCTGCAGTCGTTTCTCTTTGGCTTTAAAAACAATCACCTAAGTTTTGTTTTTGTTCAGTTGAAGAAAGTTAAGGCACATCCAGTCATTAATCTCCACATCGCATTTACCAAGAGCCTGTACAGAGCCTTGGTCTCTTGGTGACATTGTAATATATGTGTCATCTGCGTAGCTATGGTAACTAATATTGTTGTTTTTTAGAACCTGGGCCAGTGGGAGAATGTAGATGTTAAACAGAAGAGGCCCGGAGATAGAGCCCTGGGGAACTCCACATGTAATTCTTGTCTACTCAGATGTAAAGTTACCAATTAAAGCTATGGTCTACGATTTGAAAGTTTGATCACTATTAATAACCTCATTTACATGGTGGTAGTGGTCCTATAGTACAATCTACACAATGTGAAGAGCAGAAAAAATGAAAAAAATCCATCCACTCTAGTGGCTGCTGGGTTGCAAAAACGTTAACCAATACGAACCATCCGGCCGCATGGCTTACATTGGTCAACGTAGCTGTTCGTCTTGCTTCTCTCTGCTCTCATTCAATCCCCTGCTCAAGCCGACACTTCCCCGACAGCTGACTGCCTTTGTTCCGCGTTGCGCCTCGGCCCCGCCCTCTTCCACGTTTAAACATTTTATTCATATTTATTTTATTTTGTGTTCGAAACTTTCTGCAACAACAAGAGGAGAATGGGACAGAAAGGCAGCGGCAGCAGGAAGCCTCTGCTCACCGGCCGAAGTTGGGAGAAAAAAAAGGCAGATGGAATGTGTGCAGCAGGAGAGAAGGAAGGCCGTGGTAGGTTTGTCCCAGGAGGAAACTACAGGTGGATAAAGTCTCTGAAAGAAACACAGACGAAGACAAAACTGGACCAAAGCAGGACGGAAGGATGCGGACGAAAACAGGAGGGAAAATCTGCAGCAGCAGACACGGGCAGAGTGAAAGCGGAGTATAAACAGCGGGTCACTGGCTGGAGGAAGCTTCGGAAGTATTTGGGAGTAAAACTGATTCTGATACAGCAGATGGTTGTTGAACAGGTAGGCAGTTTGTTTTTTTTACTTTTATGTGTGAGTTGTACATAAATTTATAATCTATGACGATGCTGCTGATGACTGGAAACGCTGCTGGTGGTTGTTTCTGTGTGGACAAACGGTGTCGGAACATCAGCTGTTTATTTTCAGTATTGTAAGCTAGCGTTGTTGTCATCGGTGATGTCCTGAATGCGTTCAGTAACTCGTGAAGTCGCTGGAACGTCGTGGTCTCTTACTGATGCAGAAACTCCAGCTAAAACACACCATAAACTTCCCACTGGTTGAGAAAGGCAAATTTTATATATGTGAGCAGATGTTGTTCATTTCTGTGGGATGAATATTACACTGTGGAGCTGTTGTGATGAGGCTGGCTGTAGCTGAAGAGGAGGGCTGGATGTACTTGGTGGGAGGGAACAACGAGCCGAGAGGGGCGGGCTGTGTGTGTGTGTGTGTGTGTGTGTGTGTGTGTGTGTGTGTGTGTGTGTGTGGGGTGTGTGGGGGGGGGGGGGGGGGGGCAGGTTGCTTTCTTTTTAAAATTTCTCAACTGATTCTGAAATCGTAGACCATAGCTTTAACAGAAAGTATTTCCTGTTTTCTAAGTATATTTTGAACCAGTCTAGTACAGAACCAGTGAGACCCACCCAGTTCTCCAGTTGCTGGAGTAATATAATATGGTCAACTGTATCAAATGCAGCGCTGAGATCCAGTAAAACCAACACTGACATTTTTACACCGTCTGTATTCCGACAAATGTCATTAATTACTTTGGTCAGAGCAGTCACAGTGCTGTGGTGCTGTCTAAAACCTGACAGGAAGGCATCATGGCAGTTGTTTAGTACTGTACCTCCCTGCTGAGACCTGTGGTTTGTCCACAAGAGCCTTCAGAGCCAGTAAGAAAAAACTGCATTAGCGTGCAATAAAATATTTGTCAGTGTTAATTAATGCATAGATGTGATAATGTATCAACCCACCCAACCCTATGAATAATATATTATATGAACTTCACTCACAAAGAACAGCGTGGGACGAACCTCCCACTTCATAATTTACATGTTTAAATGTGTTACATACAGCAATATATGTACTGGTTGGTAATGTCCTTCTATAGATTTGCCTGTTCTCAGCTGCATTTAACTAGCTTTTATTGACAATTTCAAATCTGCACGGCTTCTTTTAAGCTCTTTTGTCTTTGATTTTAAATCATGCGTTTTACTCTTTTATTCTATTACTTTTTAATGACTTATTTTCTTCTGCACCCCACTGTAAGCCTTTTAATGTTTTGTGTAAAGCCCTTTGCTTTACCACATCTACAGCAGGCACTTGACCCCATACAGTTTAGCTATCAAGTGAACATGGGGGTGGAAGACGCTATCCTGTACATGCTTTACCGGACACTGTCCCTTCTCAATGGTTCCAGGGGATATGTGAGGCTCATGTTCTTCAATTTCTCTAGTGTACCATCCAACTTACAATTTTGAGGGATAAGCTTGAGAAACTGAATGTGGAGCCATGTGCAATCAGATGGATCACCAGCTATCTGACAGAGAGGCCACAGTACGTCAGACTGGGTAACACAGTCTCCAGGTTTGTGGCGACCAGCACTGGAGTTCCCCAGGGAACCGTGTTGTCCCCTTTTATTTCCTCTTCACACTGTACACATCAGACTTTGCCTACAGGTCTCCATCATGCCACATGCAAAAATATTTGGATGATACAACTATGGTGGCTTGTGTGAAGGGAGAGGATGAGGGGGAGTACAGGAAGGTCATTTCTGACTTCACACACTGGAGCAGGTGCAACAGTCTGGTGCTGAATACTGCAAAAACTAAGGAGATGATTGTGGACTTCAGTAGGCAGAGATTCCAACACCTGCATGTGCAGATCGATGGAGAGGACATCCAGGTGGTCACCACTTACAAGTATCTGGGTGTCCACCTTGATCACAACTGGACTGGTCAGTGCATGCCAATGCAGCATACAAGAAGGGACAGAGCAGATTTTTCTTTCTCAGAAAGCTCAGATCCTTAGATGTCTGTGATGAGATGCTGTACCGTTTTTTACCAGTCAGTCATTGCCAGTACTGTGTTTTTTGCTGTTTTGTGATGGGGGAACTGTGTAACAGCCAGGGAAGGGAACTGGTTGGACAAGCTGGATAGAAGGTGTGTCTCAGTGATGGGAAGGGAGGTGAATTCTGTTGGAAGACTGGTGGAGAGTAGGATGAGGAACATGATCAAGTCCATTCTCAGCAACACTAGTCACCCTCTACACGGCACTGTGATTGCTCAGAGAAGCAGCCGCAGTGACCGACTCCTCTCCATGTGCTGCAGGACTGAGAGGTTCAGAAGGTCTTTTGTCCCAGCAGCTATTAGACGGTTCAATGACTCTTGAGAATGCGCACTTTATTATTATCATTAGTAACCTGTTTAACATGTCTATTTATGTTTTTAATACATTCTTTTAATCTTTTTATTGTGTATGTATGGATGTATGTATGACACATACTATGTGCTACAGGGCACCTGAATTTCCCCCTTGGGGATGAATAAAGTAGGCTATCTATCTATCTATCTATCTATCTATCTATCTATCTATCTATCTATCTATCTATCTATCTATCTATCTATCTATAAATGAAGTGTACCATACAAATAAACTTGCCTTATATAGCAAGTACTCTAGTTTGGTTATGTAAAAGCGAATAGGATTCCTTTGGATTTTATACACATACTCAACAACTTGGATTTCATGTAGAGACTATGTTTTCAACTCAGTCAGTCAACCTCAGACAATGTCTACCTAAATCAGGTGTTTACACATGCTGTAAACATGATCAGCTTCTCTTTTAGCCTTAATCACCTCCAAATGAAAATGCAGAGTTACAATTCTTTTAACTCTTCCACTGAAGCATTAGTGGGTTATTGGAACAAAGTGTCTGCTCCTCTCATCGAAGTTGTTATTCAATACACATGTTATCAGTTAATTTGCGATAACAGAGTCAGCATGCAGTGTGGTGACCAGCCCTCCAAGCTTTTGGATTAGATCACTGATTATTGACTGATTACTGCCAATCTCCCGGTCTCATCAGACAAGAGTAATAACCTCTATAATTGAATAAGTGTGTGTGTGTGTGAGTGCAGAATGTGCTTCACATCATGATTAGTTGTATTAAAGTCTGATGTCGTCTTTGTATTTGCACAGGAATGTAGCTGATGAGTGCTCTCCAGCAACTGCTCCTAGCCGTACAACTGACATGCAGCGTTCAGCAAGCTGAAATCTTTCCACAGCATCACATCAAAACCACCATTTTAGGCTTAAAAAAGAAAGCATGAAAATGCTGTTTAATTCAGGGGTGAGGCAGATTTTTTTTTTCAGTTTTTTCATCTTTTTCTTGCATGCATGCAATGTTTTCACAGACCAATATAACTTTCTATTTCTTTTTTTTCCCCTTGCAGCTCAGAGAGGGAAAAAAAAGGAAATGAAAGATACAAAAATATAACCGCAGGCTACTGAAATACCTGTAGATGCCCTCGCATTGTAGGATATAGTTGGCTTTGAAGCCTGTGTACGGCTTTCTTGTTAGATATATTGAGCATCTATCAAAAAGTTCAAACTTTCATCAAGTAATATCAGAATGTTTTAAAACAACTTTTACAAAATACAAAAGAAGGAATTTTCTCTTTGGATCAGTAAGGATGATGCACCATCAACCCAGCTGACAACTTCCATACATGTCAATCCAGCCAATGACAAGCCAGATGAATATAAGTGATGGAGTCATGTTCATCAAATTGTCGGTCATGTCTCATTTTCCCCAATAGATTGAGGACTCATCCCCATTTTAATGATAAAAACAACAGGTGTCCTATTTCAGTTCAACGCAGCACTCAAAACATCTCATTAGTGTTTGGGGATCGAGTGACTAAGGAGATGAGAAGATGTAACAAGATTGAGAAGACAGAGTTTACTGACAACAAGCCTTCCCCTTTCTGTCTCCGTCTCTCACTGTGAACTCATGAAGCAAATAAATCACTCATTAAAATTACAAAGCTTAATTTATCCTGATTAATTGGACAAGTCCTTTAGAAAAGGGCATCCGTGTTACCCTGAAGAACAGTGAAATATCAGGTTACAAGCTGCTGTCAGTTTGGGGAATAGCAGCTCAGCATAAAGGCCAAACACTGCGTGCTCATATCAGCCATGATGTCTTTAAGTAGAGACACCCCAGGTGAACACTCACCTAACACATATCACAACTCAACTTCCTCCCAGTTGTTTGTTCACACTGAGTCAGTTGTTTTTATCCATTTATTCTTTTCTTTTGGAATACAGTGTTGTTTGGAAATCTTTAAATATCCTGAATATATATTTTAAATTTTATCCATAAATGTATCAGGAAATGCTAATCTGGAAAAAGTGATGTTGCACAGGCTGTTGTTTATTTATTTATTGTTAAATAGTATTGAAATTAGGGATGTAACGAGATGAAAATTTCATATCACGGTTATTGTGACCAACGTGATCACGGTAATCATTATTATCACGGTATTATAGAAATACCCCCCAGCATCTTTGAAAATATCCAAAATGGGTCTAAATGTCTACTTTGTCCTTTTTAAAGGGGGGAAATCTCAAGAGTACTGTCCATGTGGGTGCCTTCGTTACCTTCTGCCATGTTTTCATAGATTAAACATTGCAAACTGGGACTGCTGCTGCTTTTCCAGCCAATGAGCAGCATCACTGGGAGTTTTTCAAAGTGCAGTAATCAGTCACGGTTTTAACGATAATTAAAATTTGAAACGGTATTACTAATCATTGGGAATTTTATCACGGTTAACCATTTTACCGGTAATTATTACATCCCTAATTGAAATGTAAATACCCCAAGTAGCTTTGACTGGCACTGATTATAGTGTTACCTTGGACCATCCATACATCTGTATCTTTTTCTCTTAAAATAATGAAATATTGCTTTGACTTCTTAAGCTGAAGTTTAAGTGTGCGTACCAATACACCCACTAGCCCTACTTTTTAGCCCTACCCCTAAATTTTGCGCGTTTCCATGAAGGTAGTGCCGTCCCAACTCCTCTTTGCATGTATGGGTAATGGACATAACGAGGGGAAGGGGGTATGAATCTAGCCCCTCAGAGCGAGGGACGTCAGATGTTGAATTGGTGAGGAAGGGCCAGAGAAAAGGGTTAGAGAGCTGTACGTCATCACGAATCGAACAACTACAGCAACCTCCGGAGAGCAACAGGACTAGGAAAAGAAAACTCAAACAGATTACACATTTGTTCGTAATGTTAGCCATACTAGCCATGCTAGCTAGGCTACAATACTAATGAAAACCTTGCAAAGGCTTTTCAGCAGTTAACAAGAGACAACAGTCGTCAATGGTGACGTCTTCTCCGTGTGGTTGTTTTGTTTATTAATCAACCGAAGCACGATGAATGATGAAAAAAAAGAAAAACAACCACAACTGTTTACTCTGTGTTATTGCTGGGTGTGTTGTTATGGTGAGACGTACTGTATGTGCAAACGTCACCCCGCAGTCGCTTACGTGCCTGAACGTAAATGCAGCAAGTGGTGTCCCAATTCCTGGGGAAGATTACAAAGCCCTACCCCTTGTGGCTTTAATTCGAGGGTGCAGTGATAGTGGGCGAGGGCTAGTGGTAGTGAGTAGGGGCTAGTGGTCGAAAGTAGGGGGAACATTGGGATTGGGCTTAAATATGGAATTGGTGCCTAAACATCAATTTAGGGTTCTTTTTTTTCCAGTCCAGGGGGTCAGCATGTATTTATATCTTATGTTACAGATATACAAGAGCAAGTTCTCCTTCCTTCCCATATCAGCAACTCTATAAACAACCTTTCATTCTTACAGACCTAGGATAAATCAAGCCTTTACTGATCATTGAAGTGTTCTTGCACCTTTTGCCATATGTTAAGATGCATTTTAGGATATTGTGTACACACCTGTCAATTTTTGGAATTGAAAATAAGGGAAGTCTTCCAGCACCCTCCTGACCCATCCCACCACCTCAACTAAACTTCAGTGTCCCTTACATTTTAAGACAAGTGTACAAGAAATCTAAAATAACCACTTACTAACAACATTTAGGCTGAACAGATTCTTATCACCCATCCTTGCTGGGTTTAAACTGACACAAATATACTGATTGCTTTCGTTTTAAAAGCTCTATTGGAATGAGAATGATCCATGTGACAGTTGTGAGTTTGGATTCTTACAGCGCATGCTTGGACTTGCTGTAAACGTGCAACGAGTGATGCGTCCACATTTTGACAGATGGGGGTGAACAACACAATTCCTTGGACAGCTGCAGAATGTTTGTTATTAATTCAAACGCTGTCTCTGAACCTTTTTCTCTTGGTTGTTTGCAGTAGGAGCGCATGAGTATCAGCTGCTTGCTTAAAGTCCTGCAAAAACCACAGCAACCGTAACAGTCAGTTTTTAGACTTCCAACTTTGATAAATAACGTAATGTAACATCATTCTGCTTAGATATTGGCGAGTGTACACACCAGATTTGGAATGAATTAGTTCCCATGTGAACAGCTGCCCTGAAATCCTCAATCAGAATAATTTCATTCTGAAAGGGAAAAAAAAGTCTCCAAGTAAACAGGGTTATTGGGATGCTTTGAAAATTCCTACATTATATTACAACCTAAATTAAAACACTGAAGGGTATATGGAGTACATCTGTTTATTTTACATACACTCCTCAACAGAATCTTGAGACTGCAAAAAAAAGAAGAAAAAGAAAAAAAAGAAAAGAAAAGTACAAGGATTTGCATTTTGTGTTGGTGCATAAACACCAGGTTGCAGGTAGAGCTTCAAAATGCAAGTGACAAAGTACAGAATAGGCTTTGGATTGGAAACTGCATTTAAACTAAAGCAAGCTGTTTTCAGTTATTTATTTACATATTTGCTGTTGATTAGTGGTGAAACAGATAAATGAACTTACGGTTCGGATTGGATCACGGTTTTTGAATCACAGATCAGATCAATTTTCAGATTTGTAAAAAGAGAAAAAGGACAAGAAAAATTTAATTCCCCATTTATTTATATAAAAGTAGAGACTGGAACAAAGACTAGAAAATATGGACGTGGAATCTGGTCTCTTCTGAATGGGGGAAAGTGAAGCCAGTTGGGCGTTTCCCACTGTCGCCATCTTGCTGTGTCGCGTCATCACTCCTGGAAAATACTAAAATGGGCAAAGTGCGGCCTCGGGAAAAAAATTAAAGTGGTTTTTTTGGGTAAAAAAAAAACAGTAAAATTGAAAAAAAAAGAAGAAAAATAAAAATTCCCATAAATGGGGGGGGATGGGAAGAAGATTAGAATAGTTATTATTTTTTTTTGTTTTTTTTTTTGTTGTGTTGAGAGGGGGGGGAGGAGGTGAAAAATAATGAAGAGATAATTGAAAGAAGAAGGAGAGGTTAAAAAAAAAAAATAATAATAATATAGGGAGAAAAGAAAAAAAAAAAAAAAAAGAGGGGGGGGGAAGGGGGGGGGGGGAGAGAAAGAAGATGGTGAAAATTAAAAGAATGGTTTTATTGAGGGTTAATAATTTTATAAAAATTAATTAATTGTAAAAAAAAAGAATAAGGTAATATTGAATTTGTGTTTTGGGAAATTGGAATGAAAAAATGTTTTGTGTAGAAGGAGATTTCTGAGAGAAAAAAAAATTTGTTATAATTATAGAAAAAAAAATTAATGAGGTGAAAGAGAGAGTTTTTAAAAATTTTATAAAAAAAAGTGTGAAAAAAAAATTTAAAAATTCTACTTAAAATGAAAAAAGAAAATGAAAAGGGGGGAATAAAAAGAGGGGGTAATTTCGAAAAAAAAACAAAACGAAGAAAAGTCGGTTTTCTAGAAAAGGGGTAGTTCCACCAATTCGACTTCTCTCAAAAAGAGGCAGCACAAAAAAAAAAAAATAAAAAAAAAATAAAAAAAATAATAATTATTAAATGATGGAGTAGGGAAAAATAAGTAAAAAAAAATAAAAAAAAAAAAAAAAAGCACAAACAGAACAAGCAAAACCAAAATTTTCCTGGCAGCTGACATGGTGCTGTTCCCGTTTTTCCAACTTTGACAACACAAATGCTCCCAACTCGTATTTGATGTAATTCCCACCTCCAACTTCCGACCTCTGAGGTAAATCGAACGCACCAGAACAATTCAGGTTAATGTCTAATGTTCCACTGGCCTGACATGGAAAAAAAAAAAGAAATAGAATTTAAATTCATAGGGGACAGTGGAAGCTTTATGGGAAACAGACATTGGGGCAAAAGAAAAAACAAAGCGCTTTCTTTTGACCAGTTTTGCTTTTCACGTCCTGCTGCACAGTTGATCAATCACAGTGTTGCCTCTTGTCTCCATTCCATTAGCAAACATTCACATTTACTTTTAGGGCTGATGTACTTACAGTCCAGAGCGCATCATTACTTACTGCTGACATTTAATTACAAAAGTAGTCAGGAAAGAAGGCATGAAAAAAAGGACGCATATACATTAATCCTCCCCATGACTGATTCTCTTTTCTCTACATGTCCCTGATCAGCAGTTCCTTCCTATACCCTTATCAGCTTAAGAGCGGTGTCGCCTGCTGTCCATTGTCTGATATATTCCTTCTAGACAAACAAGTTAAGCCGAACAAAAGACTATGGTGACATTCGCTACAATCATCCTGGCTTGCTAACTGTTGTTAATGTGATGCTGAGTCACAAAAAAAAGGGAAAAAAATGCACAAAGCAATGCACAGATTGTGTGCCATCATTTCCATCACAGTCATCCCATTGTTACAAAGAATGACAGTTTACAATAGCCCATAATATTCACTTTTTGTTGTCATTTTTAAGTTACTCAAAACAAGTTGCAGTAAAAGGTGGCAGGTGATTAGTCATCCAGGAGACGCTGTGAAGCGTGAGTGTTTCTACAGAACCTGCCTATCTTTAAGCAGGCAGCATCGATCTCAGGTTTCAGTCTTTCTCAGGCAGGATGATGAAATATTGTTGAGTTAAAAGAGAAAATTGTCTCTGAGTTGGGAAAAGATATACAGTACGAACATGTGTGTCTAAGCTGCAGCTCTAAAATCCATTTACATGAAAAGTTAAGTTGCCTAAGTCTTGCCAAATACAGGCAGCAGTTTACATGGCAGTTTGTTTCTGCTGCAGTGACACTCGGCTTGACGCTGACTAATCAGCTCTAAGTTAACTCGACTAAAGTAAATCCGCCAAGTGAAGCAGCAGCTCATTAGCTGTGAAGCTGCTGATGTGAGAAGACAGCGTGTAGTGTGCGCACTGTGCACGCCGAGGCGGACATGAATGTAAACACACAAGTCATCACTATTTAAGCAGTGTCCATGAAATATATGAAGGCTTGTGTCTTTCGTTACACTGCATTCACGATCGATGATATGTTTTACTTAGCTTCCTCTCGCACAGGTATATTCATTTATATTCCTCTCTCATTTCACAGGGCTCATTGGTATTTCAGACTCAGGAGAGATGGACTCCTAAGAGGTGAGTGCATGCAGTGATGGAAACAACACAAAAGTTCACTGACTCATCACATTAATAGGAGGAAAAATAAACTTTTAAATGTTTTCTGCTAAGGTCTTCACACTAGTTGTTTCTAGGTCATATCCATATGTTCAGTTTTGTAATATAACAAGGGATGGGCTTTAACTCCAAGCCTGCGGGCTAACACAACTCATAAACCAATACACTGAGGTAGAGTTTTCTCGTCCTTCTAACCTTATCTGACAGTATTATATAAGTCAGAATGGTAGTATTGCAGAAATAATAATGTTGTTTAATGGTGTTTCATATGGTAAAATCTTCATAGCTGAACAGCAGTTCTCCCTCATGTTGCGCAGCTACTGAATCGCTAAAACGTCTCGACATCTGAAGGTGTTTGTATGCAGATAATTTCCTTTGTACTATTGATCACGTCAGTTGCTATTGGTCTATGCTACTCAGGAAGTAAATAGACAACATGATAGTTGCCCTAAACCAGTTAACTTAAGGCAGATGGCCAACTTCCTCAATCCGATTATGCTGGAAGTTTTCCTTCATGTTAACAGGAAGTTTTTCCTCTTCACTGTTAAGCTTATAAACGTGAGAACCGAGAACTTTGTTCTTTGTTTTGGTCCAGTCAATGCGCCACGCAATGCTTTCTCCAAAAATTTAATTTAATTTGAATTTAAAGGTTAAATTTACAATAGTTTTTCAAATGACAACAAAGTGGGAAAAAAATATAATGAATAAAAGAAAATACTAAAGTATAATTTAAAATGAAATACTGATTTTGAATTGTTGTTTAAAAAGAGTATTAAAAAAAATGTCCCAGACGAATTGGAGCACTTTGCTCATGAACAGTGGGCAAAAATACCTGTCAACAGTTGCAGAAGTCTTATTGAACATTACGGAAAACAACTGATTACACTGATTTCCTCAAAGTGTTGCTCAACAAATGTTTCAGGAGACCCATCATGCTTATTTGTTTATTTGTTTTTAATATTTGTGTTGAACCACAATTCAAAATCAATGTCATGAGTTTCATAAAGTGTTTATTATTATTTTTGTTAGTTTAAACTTATTTCATTGATGTTCAGCTGATTTTTTCCTTCTTTAATGGGAGAGTATGTAAATATTTGAACACAACTGTGTGTACATAATGTAGTGTGAGACAAGTAATAGGTTTTATAAATTCAAGTTATTACCCAGATATTCATTATCCGGACACTCACAGGTGGTCTAATGGTTTATCTGGAAATATTTTCACCTGTCAATACCATCACAAAAATGCAAATACCATAAAAAAAAAATAAGTAAAAAATAAGAATAAGGAATAAAAATTTTACATGGTGGAGGACCTGCTGTTGCCAGATGCTGACTTTGACATGCTGAAAGAAAACTAAATCCACAGAGGATTTTTGTTTTTAATCCTCTGGGGAATTAAAGAAACAGTTCACTCATCACACTCCCTCATTAGGCTGTAAAATCTAATTATACTCTACGCGATTTAGTCCACTTATTACTTCTGACCTGACATAATTAATTTCTAGCCCTCAGTGTTTCTGTCTTACAGTTAGATTTCAGTATCTGACTGAAAACAAGGGCAAACTTGTCTTTTTCTTATCGACCAAACTTTGACAAATCACGAATTTCAAGAAAAGACCATTCATTTATTTCCTAAAGGCATTTAACCCTCAAATGTTCACACTAAGAAAAAAAGTAACAGGATTTTTATGAAAATCAGTGTCTGTTAAATGGTTATATAATACTTAAAGGTGCGGTGTGCAAAAAGAACAAAGGTCAATGGCAAAAAAAATATATATATATAATCCAAAACTGTTTCTGTTGATGTGTAATCAGTTCACTAAAATAGCTGTTATATGTTTATTTTCTTAGAATGAGTCATTTATATCTACTTGCTGGGGGTGCACATACATGGAGGCTGCTATATTTGTGCTACAGTATATTGTGTCCACTGGATCCACTTAAAGATGAAAACATCTTTATGTCTTGGAGAATTTGGCCACTAATGGTCACCGTACATTTACAACAATAATTGGAATATGAAGTCATTTGAAAGAAAACATCTTTTTTTTCAAATACCCATCTTTACCACTATATGTCAGTAATTCTTGCATACTGTACCTTTAAAGGTAGAATCAAAAGTTTTTCCCCATTTTGATTTGTACAGTAAACAGAACACAATTCAAACTGACTGTCCCTCCCCTCGGACTAATGGCCGTATCGTTCTTCAGCCCCAAGCTTCTCCTTCAAAGCTGAGAAGAAGTGGATGAAAACCATACCAATATTAACCCATGGTTTTTGAACGTGTACTATCTAGAGCTCTTTTCACCACAAAATACTTCCTTTTCTTTGCAGCAGCCACTATTTTTATCAAGTATTTGGGTGAAAAAAAGAAAAGTTTGCTCCAATCGATGGGTTTATCCCCACAGAGCACTACACCCTTAGCTCTCTCATTGGCTGGAGACAATGCAAATCTCGACCCAAAATGTCCCGAACACACCAATGAAACTAAATACAGTTGGGGGAGGGGGAGTTGCAAACAAAACTCACTGCCACACAAGAGTAGAAGCAAATGACTGTAAAAAAAAAAAAAAAGAAAATGGACATAGTATCTGGTCAAGTCTGAAGAGCTGAAAGTGAAGCCTGTTGGGTGTTTCCAGCAGAGGTTCATAGAGGCCCAAAGGTGCGGATTGAGCAGGATTTCACTTGCACAAGTCTAGCATTTATTTTCAGGGGGGAAACTGGATTCTGCTTTTAATAATATAGTAGCTAATAATGTTTAAACAGTATAACCGAGAAAGGGTTGCAACACTTTATTTTGGTATAACGTCCCTTAACCAAGTGATGGCTTAGGCAAGTTTACTTCAACAAACTGCTTCGTATCAAGCTGTATTAGTTATACTCACTGGAAAATAAAGCGGGCAGTTAATGGTTTAATCAAATTAGAGGTGATGGGGGCAGGAACCGATCCCAGCTGCTATCAGATGAGAGGCTGGTACACCCTGGGTAGGCTGCCAGTCCATCACAGGGCCAACAAAGAGAAAAAACAACCACTCATATGCACACCTAAGATCAAACTGAAATTACCCGTTCACCTACCATTCGTGTTTTTGGACTGTAGGAAGCCAAACGCCCAGCATTTGAAGCCACATATCCACGAGGGGAGCATGGAGAATCTAAACTCTTCTTCCTAAAGGGACTTGTTGAATTACTCATCTCTGTTTCACACATATCCAATTTCCACAAGCATCATTCTCCTAACAATGAAAAACAAAATAGCTTTAACCTTTAGTGTTAAGACTGACTTTTACTGATTTACTCTGTTCAACCAAAATAATTTGGATTTCTGCTAAAATCTGGGCACAAATGTAAATAATTCCTTTCATCTTTGAGGAAAATACTTTCTGTGGAAATGTACGATCATGTTAATTAAAGGTTCCAATGTCCAAGTGCATGAAATTTAACTTTGCATGAATTTGCATGGGTTCAATAGTCCTTATATCAGCATCATGGACAGACAGTGCAGGCAGCAGATCGATGGCTGCTTCATTGGAACAACTTGACTGGAGAGCAAGGCAGATCTCTGATAGTTGAAGATGGAAAATAGCATTGAAGTTGAGATACACCCAAATGGCAGAGAAGCACATCAGTTAATGTAGTGGAGTCTCCTGTTTAAATAGTCACATCACATTCAAACTGCTTTTCAGAATTCTAAATCATTTAGAAGAGAAAACAATATTTTCCAGTTTTAACCCGTCTCTTCTGCAGCTTTTTTCTTGTGCTGTTTAAATGTGGACAGTTGACTTTGAAGTTGTTTCCCCTTAAGGGCAAAAAAAAAAATGTGGGAATAGTGGAGACAACATGGTGAATGTTATACACAACTAAAGTTTCATTTTCTCCTCAAATTGGATTTCATTAGAACATGTTATTGCAGGAGGATGGAGTTTCTCTACCACAGTAGCAGATGTCTGCTGTGGTAGAGCTGTTGAAATTAAATGTACTTTATTGGTCTGTTGGCTGTTGCTTTTCATAACACAGTCCTAGCTGTATGAACCTCTCCACTGTCCATCACTTGTGTTGTTGATTTGAACAGTTCAGCAGAAATTCTGAGATAAAGGGGGAAACTAAAGATCCCATGCTCACAAAATAAACCATCATCTATCCAAGCTATGATACATAGTGTTGCATAAAGGTTAATAACAAGGGCTTTAGGCAGGAATATGGTGGTATGTATCGAGTAAACTAAGTTTTAGCCAGCAGCAAGCTACAGTACCAGTACAAAAAATGGACCCACTGATGGCAATTATTAATCATAAAACAATGTTTATGCGTATTGATAAATAAAAAGAAAATCGCCTTTAAATGCTGTCAGAGGACTACAAATAATGCTTTTAAATTGATCAAATCATAATATTGTGCGAGCATGCACTATCTAAAGCTCTTTTCACCGCAGTGTACTTTGTTTTCTTTGCTGCATTCACCTTTTTTGTTTTTTTTGAGAATTCAAGTGAATCTGCCGTCTCCTCCAGTCGCTGAGTTTATCCCCATGGAGCGCCATGCCCTTAGCTCATTGGCTGGAGATAAATACGCAAATGTATATATATATTTATATACATACACACACACACACACACACACATATATATATATATATATATATATATATATATATATATATATATATATATATATATATATATATATATATATATATATACACATTGCCTGGCCAAAAAAAAGTTGCCACCTGGATTTAACTAAGCAAATAGGTACAAGCCTCCTATTGGATAATTACTGCATGGGCAATTATCTTTCAGCTGGCAACAAGTTATTTAACCCCAACTGGTGCAATGAGTTGCTTCTCATTTCCCTAAACAACCATGTGGAAAGACACATCCGTGATCTTGGAAAAGATGTTAGTCTGTCTGAGAAGGGTCAAATCATTGGCATCAAGAGGTGAAAACATCTAAGGAGATGCAGAAACTACTAAAACTGGGTTCAGAACAGTCCAACGCATTATGAAAAACTGGAAGGATAGTGGACCATCGTCTTCCAGGAAGAAATGTGGCCGGAAAGGCAGATGAAGTGATGCAGCATCATGCCTAATGCCTACTGTATGAGCCTGTGGGGGCAGTGTGATGATCTGGGGTTGCTGCAGTTGCTCAGGTCCAGGTTCAGCAACAGTATGAGCTCAGATAATGAGGTCAGCTGATACCTGAATATACTGAATGACCAGGTTATTCCATCAATGGATGTTTCTTTCCTAATGCAATTTATCCAGAATTTATCGGGCTCAGATTGTGAAAGATGGTTCAGGGATCATCAGACATCATTTTCACACATGGATTGGCCACCACAGAGTTCAGACCTGAACCCCATTGAGAATCTTTGGGATGTGCTGTGGTCAGACTCTACAATCATCATCAAGATCTTGGTGAGAAATTGATGCAACAGGATGCAAATAAATCTGGTGACATTGCAGAAGCTTCTGGAAACGCAGCAAATGCTGCCGCAATCAAAGCTAAAGGTGGTCCAACGAAATGTTAAATGTTTGACCTTTTTTTTTGTTGGCGACTTTTTTTTTTTTTGGCCGGGCAGTGTATATATATTGGCCTCAGTATTTGGCTGTTATTGAGAAGAGCAAACAGGAGCTGTTTGCTTTGTTTCCCCTCCTACCCAAATGGTAATCTACCCCACTTTCTTCTACTTCTTCTTCTTCTGCTTTATTAAGGTTGACAAAAGTCACTTCCATTAGGTGCGTTGGATGCTTATGCACTGGATAGTCTGATTGCAAGTGAACCGAGACTCCTGGCTTTCAGGTGGACCAGATTCCGCTTCTTTGGTGCACACCAGAGCACGGTTGATGTTCAGACTGCGCCAATCGAAGCAGACTATTCGTGGAATCAGACCACAGTTTGTTTGAGGCGGACCAAACAGCCAGATTGTGAACACACCCCTAAAGTCTCAGATTAAAGATTAAAGTTTTTTGGTAGGGAAAAAAGGTTGGATTTGTCAGTTATGCATTCATAATAAAGCCAGCAAAGAAATCCTGAACATAAAAACTAGAAATGGATGAGCAGTTATTTTTGTCCGCCTGACTAGTTTTCTGTTAGATTTCTATTTAGGTCATCATTTGTTAAAAGTAAATAGTGAAATCTGATGGGACTCACTCTGTTATGCTGACTGAGGGAACTAACTTCACAAAGTAATGTGATGTTCATTCAATCTGAAGGCTACAATTCATTCAAAAAGACCTGCTGTAATCAAGTGAACTCAAGTGCTAACTCCAAACAAAGAACCCCTGGGCAAGAACTGAAGGCTCCCTGAATGAAAGTAAAAGCCATTTCCAGTTTCCATAATCAGATGATTAAATGTTCATTTTCATCATTATGAACAATCAGTGGATTACAATCTGCGGGGCTGTGATGTTGATCTGCTCTGCAGGTCAGATGAAAATCAGTGTCAGAAAGGGCTGCAGGATGAAAAATTATGCACCAAGAAATATATATTTCATCAAACTCCCCCACATGACAGATGTGGATGCACAGGTGCACTCTGGATGCTGTAAACTCTACATGAGTTGGATTTCTTTTGAGTCAGGATCTGTCTGTCATGTCAATTCTTCAGATTGATTACTCCGTCTCTGAAAAGTTTAATATCCCAGGCCAAGTATCTGCAGAGCTCAGCTGTTAGCTTGAAATTTCAGTGAAAATCTAATTTCTGCTCTTGCAGGTAAAATATTTTTTAAAGCAGATTATGAAGAAAGATTCCAGCCAGGAGACCAACATACAATTCTCCTGGTGAACATATTTCCTCTAAGACTGACAGACAAAACTGCTAGAGACCCACTTAAAGCTTTTATTCATTTGCAGTAATTTACTAACAATACTTAATCAAAACATGTATTGAAATAGATTTTGAAAAAACATTGTGGTTTGAACTTAACTGATAATTCAATTTAAAGGCAACGTTTACAAGCAACAACACTCAGACATTAAAAACTGCAAATCAAGGCAATGTAAGTTGAAAGTAAATGTTGCCTTTAAATTTAATTATCAAAGAAACAAGTTTAATGTTTCTTTTAAATATTTGTTTACAAGTGCACAGTTTCTTTTTTTGTATTTATTTGAGGTGCTTTGTTCTATCTTATATTAAAAGAGTTGTAAAATTATTTTCCGTTGTATTCATCATTACACTAATTGGGAGTCAAATGCAGTATCGGCCCCAAATATCAGGAGGTTGTATCAGCCATTGACTGAGGGTGATTGAAAAAATATTGGCCCTGAAAAAAAAAATTTATCGTTCGATTTCTAGTTGCAACATTCTTTGCAATCACATCGCTCTAGTCGAACAAACCAGTCCTTTTTTTTCCCATTATGCAGCAGAAATGGCAATACATTAGGAATTTCCACCAAGCAAAGCGTTGAGCTGCGTTAACCAGTCTCGGGTTGACCATAATTCTCTCAGAGCTTTTACTTTTATCTGGGCCATTTGTCCTGGTTGACGTTTATGTTGAGGTCAGATTTACCACCAATGCCCTATGCAACCCACTTCCTGTATTTGAAGTGGGCTGTTCACTTCTTTGATCCTCATCAGAGGTTGATGTGCATTCACACCTCCCCAAATGAACCGGATATTCTGAGCAGAAAAACTAGGATTTAAATCAGATCAAATGAACAACTTCTTCTTCTTCTTCTTCTTTCTTTAAAGAAAAAATCCTATTACATAGTTCAAATTTAGGCCTATGTTGAAGTAAATTTGGTATGAAATACCATAAAATTTGTATTTTCATCTACTTAAAAAGGGAAAACCCTAGATCCAGCCAATATCAGTTGAGACCTGAAAAAAGTCAGTCTTTTAATCCCAACCCATGATCACAGTTCAGAATTAACTGACAGACTGAGCCAAGCCTTAGTTAACCATAGTAAAAAGCAATATTGTGAGACACTCTCAGCACCATTCATCATATTTCACGCAAAAAAACACAGGTTCAGTGTAAATGCGTAATGCTTTCATCATCCTCTTGTCACTCTGCAAACTTATAACCCGGTTAAAGAGAAACTGTGAATAAAGTAACTAACTTGCACTAGCACTTTACATAAGTGCATTTCTGAACAGGATATTGCTCAACCAAGTCTTGTTTATAGCAATGCTTTTCACTCTGTCCTACGAGGACTGCAGGTTTTAATGCATCCCTGCTCCAACACACCTCACTCAAATTAATGAGTCATTGTGTAGAGATTCAAAGGCTGTTGGATCCATTTACTCTGAATCAAGTGTATTGGGGCAGGGATGGATTGAAAACCTGCAGGGCCTTATAGGACTGAGTTGAATAGGCCTGGTCTATACTACCACTGATTTTTATTGATGGTACCCTGCATGTTTTAGGGGCAACTGCTGGAAAATTTCCTTTGAATATTTTTGAGTCAGAATGATATCTAAAAGTAAATTAAAATAAAAAGGCTGAGAGGACCTTATTTAGCTTGACAAACCCCCCTCCTTCCCTCTCTCCCTCCATAATGTTGGGTCTGTTGCTTTTCATGGTGCTCTCTGGAGAAAGCTGTAGGTAGGAAGCATGAGGACAGAAAAAAAAAAAAGCTTGTACTTTTATCTTTTTACCTTGATTTAGGACTGTTAATTCAACAGAACTTAGAAAAAGACATTTTTGTATTTTGTCAACCCTGACAACATATCAGAAATTGGTTAATTATGAGCAGCCTGCATATGTATAGAAACATCCGGAGCATCAAAAAAACAAACTCTTAATGGATTCCACAAAATGACGGGGAGACCATTAGGATGGGCTGCTGACTGGCTACAGCTGCAAATTAAGAACCCTGTGATGGGAATTTGTTGAACCCTAAAATATGTTCAGCATCTTGTTGTTAGTTATGTAGACAGTGCTGAATACAGATTAGATAAGAAGGAAACTGCAAGAGGCAGTTCCCTCTCGAGGATTTGATGAGAGCTCATATTCAGGGGGGAGAGCACATTTCAAGGACCTCATCCTCTGCAGACATCATATGGAGGATTGAGGAGGAGAATTCTTGTGCACCATCTGCCAGGCCCACATAATCATTAACTGTACCAAAAGTACACAGGCGTGTGTGTGTGTGTGTGTGTGTGATGCTGGATGTGTGCATCCTTTTTTCATATTCTTTGTTTGGTCAATACAGTAGACAAGTGTTGATTTTGACTTTTTTATGTTATTATTTTAGACCAAGGGTGAATTCCAATCCCCCCCCCCCCGCCGAAAAATATTCAGATTTATAAAACCGGGCGTACGTTAAAATCCAAGCAATTTCCCCTTTATAAATCACACTCTCCCTGGAAGTTTGCACAGGTGAATTTGGCTCATATGCCGCCCCCTACACGCCCACATTCTACCTTAAAGGGTCGATGCAAAGCACCTTATGGATATTTTTGCATGTTAATAGGCCAGCTGATCTGAGGCATTTAAAGCTTGATCGCAGTGACTGAGAAGACAAGAAAACACAGTTTCACGAAGAAAGAAGTGGAGGTGCTTGTTGGTGAGGTGGAGGCGCCAAAAACATTTTATTTGGACTTCACAGTGGAATCACAGATAAACAGAAGTGAAAGCACGTTGCTGCAGCAGTGAATGTCATTGAAGTCAACAACTGCACAACTTTTTAACAATATAACATCTATCTAACATCACAGTAATATAGTAAAAAGTGAAAGTGCAACAATAATCATATATACATATGTACACAACTGTAAGAAAACATGATAAAAAATAACTTAGCAGACCAAGATATGAGAAGGGCTTTTGCAAGATATTGCTAAATTGTGATTTTTATTATGAGTTAGGCTATAATTCATTTCTTAGAAAATTGATGCGTTTATATTCCTACAGATTAATCTCCCTGCATTGGCAGATTTATTTTGACAACCCTAAAAATTCTAAATGTATTTAGTTTACAGCTAGAATCGTCCGGCAACCCTCTGAAATGATCTAAGAATCCCCAGTTCAGGAAAGGTTGCTCAGGGGAATCTATCAGCATCAGTCAGTAATTATGGCCCAGGGAATATTCGTGGTTTTTAAAAACTCTCTCCATCTTTATCCTCTTCTTTCCATAATCTTCCAGCAGTGCAGCGCATCCATTGTGAAGCATCATGCAGAGTGTCACCGTTTACTCAGTAATTACAATCGGCCTCCACACCTTGTTACAGTGAACATAACTGCCATTGCTATATAATTGAAGATATAGGCTACAGTATCTCTCTTAAATGAGGCTTATGTATTGTACAGCTCAATCCAGGACCAGATGGGGGTTTACGAAAGTCTAGTCTGATATGATGGTTAAATGCTTGAACGTGACTTAAGTTCATCATCTCACCAGCGGTGCCGCCAGTTTCCCGTCTCCAAAATGTTTGTGCGCAAAGTTCAGAGTTTGCATACAGGTGCGCACATTTTCCCGTCAGATTTGTTTTATTAATCAGAAACTTTGCGTGAAAAAGCACTTACGCCACTTTCAGGCCCTGTTTTGTGCATAAGCAAGCTTTAAAAATGAGGCCCCAGACCTCTCTGACCATCTGCAGCAAGTCATTACTGTCCTCAATGTGACTCGCTTGGTTGAAAGTGCTACTGCTAGCTAGAGCCAGAGAACAATGGTGGTTGTGTCTTTAGTTAGTTGGGTTAATTGATACTACAAGATTTGGTATCAATCATCAGTACCAGTAGATCAATGCAAAGTGATTAATCTGTGGAATTTATGTATTATTTTTTTTTAAATGACTGACGAATAAACAACAAAAGTATTACTCATACCAGAAAAATCTGAATTTGGCATTATCTCAGCAAGGGAATCTGTGTTTGAGCCTGTAAGTGCTTTGTCACCAAGTTGAACCGAATCTGCCAAAAACTACAAATCCTCCTCCTATATGAAGTTTGCTACTGTATGAACCTTACATTTAGAATTTTCTAAGCAGGTGTCCAGACACACATTTATCACTGTTGCCATTTTAAAAGTCTGAATTTGGGATTATCTTGATGAGAGAAGCTGATAATGAGAATACTGGGGACCGTGTTCAAGCAGTGAATCAAGTCCACCACAAAACCACATTATCCTCCTTATTTATGACAATTCGGAAAGTTTTGAAGCCATACATTGAAGTATCCATATGATCAAATTAGAATCAGTTGATTTCAATCCCATTGTTGGTTTTGTATAATCAATACAGTATTGATCTGCCCACCAGGAATCAGAATGTCTGGAACAAAGAAAATAAAGGTGGACATCGAGTCACTTAACAATGAAGTAATGTAAAAAGAAATTGCAAGGGAGATTATTTCTCAGCTGCTATTAAGTCATTAAAGGAATACCTTGTAACTATTGGCCACTAGGGGGCCTAAACCTCTAACTTCCCACAGGCCACACAACTGTTGTAAAATAAACAGTTTATATCTGTGTTTTTGGAATCACGTTTGAAGACCAATTTGATCAGGTGATAGCAAATTCATCAAGTCATAAAGCAAAGCACTCCAGGTAACATGACCCAGTGAGAGATGGATCCATTCCTAAAAAATCACAATGTTTGGTTTATGAGGAGGGCAGCCCCCTTTGGAGCACCGACATGTGTCAAGTGCTGTATATCGACCCATGAAATCATCTATTATTACTTACATTAGGCCAATGTTTGGGTCAAAATTTACACTGTACACCTTTAAAGACGCACTATTTCTGCAATTTTCTCAGTGACGCGCCCCCTATCAACAGCTAAACTGGCATCCATCTTGCATCCTACCTGTGCTGTAAGCTCACTCTAGCCAGTAAAACACAGTCTTCTCTTGACTCTTGTTCTGTCCCTTCATCTCTTTCTTTTCCTCTCTTCCTCACATGATGTTGTCTTGCGTTTCTTTGCTAAATCCGTCATGGTGCGTGTTCAAAACACCCAGTGTGTATATATCCATTTGCTGGTATGTGATGCGGTACTAAACAGATAGTCAGCTGCAACGTGATGTCGTGCCCGGATGGAAAAGTTGCATAATAAAGATAAGATAAAGATACTTTATTGATCCCCGAGGGGAAATTCATGTTTCAGTACAACCCGTCCAAGACACACAAACACAAGAACATTACAAGACAGGATCAGGCAGACCGTGGTCACGCAGCCCCTCACAGGGCGCACCTTTGCAGAAAGAAAACGGTAACATGAGGAAAGATGGGTTGGTGGTAAAAAAGAGGTCTCCGAACTCTCCACATATGCAGGTGGAGACCTTGGAGACAAAAAAAAACACACACCAGTACAGAGAAGCACGAACTCGACAGTCACAACATAGACACATAGTGGGCAGGAAGGGCGGGTTTTCCCCCCCGAACAGCAAACGAGGGCGCGGCATAGGCACCCGTCAGCTCAGTCTGTCCAGCAGGGCGGGTAAGAAGAAGGACCAGCAGTGCAGTGGGATGTGCGCATCAGTGTTGTGAAAATGTGTGTGCGTAAGCGAGAGACAGCAGCTCACACACAGTCCGTAGATGATAGAGACGGCCTTCAGAGAGTCCCAACTGTTCTCGGGGGGGGGTTGTAGAGCCTCACTTCTGCAGTTTCTCCAAGGACATGTGGGAGTTAAGGAGCAGCTGCAAGGCCGCTCCCGGGGACCAGATTGAGATAAGGAGATAGTTTGGGTCCAGGCAGAGGCATGTTTCCGTCTGCCTGTAAAGTCTTCAGCAGGTCTCAGAGGCGACCAAATCAGCCACATTTGTGTTAATTACCCCCAATCCGAGTCTCCAACTGCTCCAGGTGGAACCCAACATCCTTTATGCTGTCAGACATCGTCCCCAGTTTGCCCCACAGGGCATCCACGCGAGTCAACGTGCACAAAGTTTGAGTCTGAGTGTTGGTAGCTCGGAGAAACAGCTCGGACGGCAGCCTGCCCACAGCTGCCGTTAGCTTCAGAATTTCCCGATGAACCAGGTACCCGACAGCTCCAATCAGCAGGAACCCAGTTATCATAAATCCAAACATGTACAGGTCTTCAGTGTGACCTGCTGGGACCGTCCCGTCCGGACAAGATGCCGCCCCCTGCACCTTGTCTCTGGGTAAAAAAATATTATCCGTTGTGATGAGAGACCCGCCGCCCAGATCCATAGTTGAAGTTTTAGGATTTAGGAGAAAAATGCAGAGAGAGGCTCAGAGGAGTGACAGGACAAAGATTGCAGGGAAAACAGGGAGGAAGGGAGCAGAGCAGAGGAAAGCACGTCTGCACTCGCTGACAGCCGGAAGAGAAAAAATGCGGTTTCTCATCCTCAGGACACCACTGGGCACTGACGGCCTGAAAAATTAGCGTAATGAATGTTGGTGTGCCATCAAAAAGAGTCTGAAATACAGATTTTAAAGGTTGAAAAGTTACATTGTGGGTCTTTAATAATGGGGAAAGCAACAGTTAATAAACAAAAAACTTCTTCTATGTTGTCAGATTACGGAATTGAAGCTGGATGATGAAGGATGATGGGCTGTAACAGATTAATTCAAATTACAGCATTGCAAAAACGAATTGGGTTATTATTCAATTAGTCCCTAAAAAAACGCTCTCAAAAAAACCCTAGTCAGTCCCTAACTTTTACTTGTTTAGATATTCAACCATTCAACAGCCACTTATCAATAATGCATGATTAGACAGCATAGAGGAGTTAATGGAACATTGTGGCATTTTTCCATTTTACCACAAAAACTACTGTAAAACAAAAAGCTTCATGAATGAAATACAAATATCAACACATCCATACATTTGGTAAATAATTCAGGAGACAGCTTCAATATATGACTGCTTCACTTTCTCATTTCTATACCTATTTATTTCCTATTTTCATTTTTTTTTTTTTTTTTTTTTTGCAGCCTTTCCTCACATTTCCTTCAGTCTCTTTATCTGTCTTCACCTGTTTTTTTCCTGTCCAATCTCCCCACACCTCCTCTCCCATCATCTCTTTATCAGGTCAAACCACATCTCCACCATTTCCACACACTGTTTATTCAAGAGAACCATTTAGACTCTGGATGCCAAGCTTTTGTCAAATAAAAGCACTCACCCAAATCCAGTGCAACAACTTCCTCATCTTTAATGCATGTCTCTTTCCATTCATTCACTTCTTTTAGGGCTCCTAACTTATTGTCTGTCTGATAAGGAAAATAGATTCAGCTCCCTTGAGCAAGTGAAAGAGAGCTGGTGAAATGTGATTAGTATCAGCTATGGGAAACATATTTCTTGAACCAGGCTCTTGACTGTGAGATGCTGAAGAAAATCTACTATATTCTGGTATTTATCCAGGAGATCAAATAGCTACAGCACTGTATTTTTCCATTCAACTGCAACGTTTCTACTCTCATTGGATTTTTGTGACAAAAAGATAAAAAATCCATTGAAAGCAAAAGGTTTAAACAATATTTGCAGCTCCCCAGGGAACAAGACATTAACTTTGACAAATTTTCTTGAAGATTTACAATAAATTTAACCGTTATTATTTTTCACAGCAAAGCGTTGATTTGTACTAACCTTTACAGTAGTTATGAATGCAATTACTGACTTTTACAGGTTACGTTGGCGATATCCACCCGTCCACTAGCTTGTCACAAATTGCATTCATTTTTGCATCCATTGGTTAAGTTACCTGTTAAGGAGTAAAAAACCAGCTCAGGTAAGGCAGAAAGCCTTTAGCTTTATCCATCATCAATATCCAAATAGCAGATTGAAACTAATGTTTGTCATTTCATCTACCATCGACATTCATCTGTCTTCAGTTATCAGAATCAGAATGCCATTTATTGTCACTACATGTAGAATTTTTTTTTTTGTTATACTGTTAAGATCCCTAAGGGGAAATCAGGGCTCTGCATTTCACCCATCTCTGTACTGTGAGTATCAGAGAGCAGTGGGCTGCTACTTAAAGCGCTTGGGGAGCAGTTGGTGGGGTTAAGGACCTTGCTCAGGTGTCCACAGTGGTTCACCTAGGAGTCGTGTCGGGCACTCGAACCCGGGTCCTCCGCGCCAAAGCCCACGACGCTACCACTAGGCCACCCACTCCCCAAAAGAGTGAGATCAAAAGCATCTCCTTCCAGAGCAGAACACAGGATAAGGAGGATAAAAGATAAAATATAACGATAAAATATGAGGATGAAATATACAAATAATTTCAATAATATTACAGTGCTGAGTATAGATGGGTTTCTGAGCAATGTCACAGATAGGATGTGTGCGCAACCAGGGGGCAAGAAAACACAGGAAAACCATTATTGAACTATAAGAAGACGTGTGTTAGCTAGTCTGTCTACTGTCCACCACGATCTCATACACAATAAAGCAGAACGTTCCACAAGGAGCGAAACTTACCGGCAGCAATGCAAGTGAGTCCCTAACAGCTGAAATCAGCTCCTTTCCAAACTTAGTGATGATGTTGTCTTTACCTGGTTTACTCCAGACTAGTGAAAGTTGCTCCTGTATGGAGGTGGTGAAGTCAACACCGGAACTGAACCTGCTGTAGACGGCAGACTGTTGTGGCCTATTTTGGTTTTAACAAAGAGTCTAAACGAAAGTTTAAGCCGCTTTCTAACTCAGGTTTTTCTGGCAAATTTCAAATGAGGCCTAATAATATCCATGTTTTAACAAGAAAAATGCTGTTTCTGGGTGATGACTCCCTTACAAAGTTAGTGTAATGGTAATAGAAACATAACACAGCAACGCTACGTCGGTATTTTTTTATTCCTCAACAAAATACAGATTTATTCAATTTAATTTAAAACACAACGATCTCTGTTTGTTTCATCAGGTTACTTTACATTTTTACGAATGATATGAGTGCGTGTTTGGCCATAGACTGCAATACAAAACACAGGCTTTTTGCCCCCCTGGTTGCGTGCGCAACAGTCAATGTTTGTAAACAGGAAACCCATCTATAAAGTGCTGATTTCACCATGACCCTGTATGTATCCAGTATCAGGTGCTACAGATATTGCACATAACATTTATATTGCACAGTTAGCTTTGCCTAAACTTTTTATGCTTCTTTGACCAGGTCAGCTTGTGTCTTTCCATGGATTACACAATCAGATCGTTCATTTCTAAAAGGTGTACCTTAAAACTTTTCACAAAACTGCATCAATAACTTTCTTCTGCTTTCTCATCTTATAAACAAGATTTTTCATCTTTGTGCTTGTTATGATTGAAATATGGCCATTTTTTAATTGAGAACCTCTAACAGCTACACTGATGATCTGTCATAGCTTCCTGTGTAACATGGAGAAGAGCTTTTTCATTTTAGCAAAAAGGTTATGACAAGTCAGGAGAAAACCCTCAGGGGATGGTAGAAACTCATCCTTTGGGTCTTCTGGGTAATGGAAGTGCTTCTTTATGAATCGGAAATTCTTCCCACAGATCCCATCAGATTTAGCATGTAGAGACCTTGGAAGCTAATTAATCACCCAACCTTGAATTCCTTGAGTCCTTCCTAAGCAGTTTTTGGAGGACCAACTGCTGTCCTGTAGGGGGAGGCATCTGTAGGTTCTTAGGTAATTAAAAATAAATAAATACAGTTCATTGAGCAAAACAACTGAATAGTAACATAAATGTAGAATTCAAATATGTTATTGTTTTTTCCTATTAGATTTCTGTAAGGTCTACGCACAGAAAAAGAGTGATTTACTGCTCACAGTATTGGAAAGTCCTTTTCATTCCCAAAATGACAGCAAAGTCATCAAAAGGTGACTGTAACTAGATCACACACCTAAATAAACACACATATGTACAGAGTTTCAGGGCAGTCTCATTTATATTTTACTGAATCAAAACTATGTGTGATGTGTTTCTTGGTGAATTACCATATAAATAACTGCTACTCCTTATCAAGCTTTTTTGAGAAGCCTGAACAGAGTGACAGTAACACAGACAGATAAAAAAGATTTAGAGTAAAAGAGACCATGAAGAGAAAGTGGCTTGCTCAATAGAATATTTCTACAACTTATAATCCCTTATCATGTGCTATTTTCTTTGAGTTGAACAATATTATTAACTTTTAGTTGTGATGTTTTTCATCCGACTGTCTGGTTGCTAGCGATGCTTAGGTTGGCAGGGTCTTCCACTGACATTTAAAGAATGCAACTCCCATTAAATTGTGTGCTTCAGCCAATAAAAAATATTGCTTTTGCGACGATGGGATGACCTCATGATCTATATGATCGCTTCAGCTGGAGAACTTGATGATAAACTGTTGTTTATTCAGAAACAGTTGAGTGCAGAAGCCCCAACAAAAGCTGAAGAGCCACAGGTAGAGAAAAGGGAATTGAACTGAAAGCTGAAGATTGGCCTCGTGATGAAGGGAAAGCTTCACAGGGATACAAAAAAAGTGGAACCTGGCTTTAAACTGAGTTTTCTCATCTATTGTTTGGTTTCAAATAGGGATGTCCAATATTATGGGCCCACTGATATTATTGTCCGATATCGGGATGAAAATGTGAAAAGATCGGTATAATTTTTTTCGGGCTATTAGTTTTACTAACAAAATATCGCAAGATTTCATAATGGAACAGCAAGATCTGGTGAGACCTTGTTCCATTAGCACCACTCCCAAAAAAAAAAGAAAAAAAAAAAAAAAAAAACTTGCTGTTATTTTAGAAGAACGTCATATCTCAGCAGTCCTTTTAGTCATTTGACTGCGGTGCAGCTGCTGCTTCTGCAGACTGACTTGCTTTAAAGCTGCTTATAATATGTCTGGTTTTAAGTTGTTGGTTAAGTTAACAGATGCAGGTATTGGCAGGTATTAGCCACATGTTGGCTAATACCTGCTAGTATCTGATACATGGCAGCCAGATGTCCAAAATGAACTCCTCTGGCTGAGTTAAGGCTACTTTGGGATCTTCGCTCTTGGAGCGAAGTATAGTTGTATTATTGTATTTCTCAAAATATGAGAGATACAGCCTCACGATTGTCTGCATATAACGGTATCTGTTGATATTGGATATTTGAAATTAACAGTTGGACAATATCAGATATCGGTATTAAAAAGCCAATATCCAACATCCCTAATTTTAAGTAGTGTTTTTTTTTTTTCTTATTTCTGACTAAGAACATATGTTTTAAAATATTGTTTTATGACAGATTTTGACGAGCCCCAATCTTTTCGACATTCACAAAACATCTTAAAGATAAAACAAACTTCTGTGGATCAACTCATCTCTGTTAGGACGTGGCTTTAGTTCTAACAATCTGACAGGCTCTGGACAGTCCAAGTCTAACAGACTCCAATGCTCTTTGGGGACCCTTTTGGGAAGCCAGGAAGCCCCGGTGGTGTGACTGTAGCCCAGGTGGAAGAGCAGTCAACTGTTAACTGGGGGGGGGGGTCGGTGGCTTGAGTCCAGGCTTTCCCAGACTATATGTGCAAGTGTCTTTGGTCAAGCAATGAACTCCAGGTTGCCTTCAGATGCCTATCGAGGTGTGAATGGGTGAATATGACTTGTAGTGTAAAGCACTTTGATCAGTCAGCATGACTGGAAAAGTGCTATGTAAGTACTGGTTGGGAACCACTGTTCTGGATTAGAACAGCCATTGTTAAGATTATTATTTCACTCACTTAATATCTTGTTTGGATGTCCTTTGTTCATATTTCTACTTGAATGTAAGTGTAAATGAGTATTAATCTCCCTGGGATAGCTGAAAGGTTGTTATTGTCGGTGGGATAAAGGTGATGCTCAGTCCTCCTCTGTTAAGTGAAGATTTCTTCCTTTTTTGTAACTGTCCTTTTTAACTTGCTGCTCAAACCAGCTCCACCATCTTCTTTTGTCTGAGATTTTGACTTTGTGGTTCTCAAAAGTGTGTCGTTTATCATTAAGATGCAGACCAACAGCATGGCCTAGTGTTGACTCTCCTGTCCCAGCCAGCATTTCCATGCGGGACCCATATGGGTTAAATTCTGGCTGCATATGATGGACCCAAGTGGGTTTGTCCACCGTTTCCATGGTGGCCCCACCTGTGTTTTCCCATATAGCCTATAGGCATGGGCTTGAACATGTGGAAGTCCACATGGGAAAACACAGGTGGGGCCACCATGAAAACCAGGGACAATCCCACTTGGGTCTGTCATATGCAGCCAAAATTTAACCCTTATGGGCCCCACATGGATATTCTGGCTGGGGTGTTGAGTCATTCATTACCTGGGATGGTAACATTTGTCTCTCTGTCTGTCTATCCTTCCGTCTGTGTGTTAGCAAAATAACTAAAAATGCAGAACAGAGTTGAATGAAATTCTATGGGAATGTTAACGGTACGAGGAAGAACTGATTAAATGTTGATGTTGATCTAGATCACCATTGGATCCAGGAATTTTTTGAAGGATTCTTTGTTATTATGAGATATGGCCACATGGGGGAGCAGCTTGCCAGAGATCACTGCTTCCCATATGAAACCAAAATTGTGAGGGATGGTGGTGGTGGGGACGAGCTCCTTGGCGGAGGTCTGCGCTATCCGAGCTTTTTCTAGTTTCTGAAGTGGCTGTTTAGTTTAGCCAATGTGGACTCATTGCAGTTGTCCCTGCACTGGACTGCATACAAAAAATTGCTTTTACTGAGTGTGGAGTTGGGTCCGTTCCTTGGACTTCTTGCAGTTTTGACAATGATCCAGTCTGGGTTGCTGCAACCTTGAAGAGCTGCCTCAGGTGTTTCTTTTTTTTTTTTTCTCCTTGGCCTCCACATTAATGGGAGTGCTGTCTGTCCTGCCCTCAAGAGTAAGGATTTTGTGTTTAGGGGGGTGGTGGGAATTGAAAAGGAAGTACCTTTTCTTGAGGACGTTTCACTCCTCATCTAAAAGGGCTTCTTTGGTTTTGATGGAGATAGTGGAACATTTCACTTGAGTAGTCTGTGAAACCACTGATGTCAAAATGAGTTCAGATAAACTAAAGTAATTTTTGTTGCGATTTCTAATAACCCACCCGATAACGGTGATAAGGAAATAGAGAATAATAGCATGAAACTCTTAAACTCAAAGTTTGGCCTTTCAGCTGTGGACCTGTCACCAACTGAATCAATATGTATTTTTCAGGTGGAAGTTTCCAAAAATGTCCTCAGGCTTAAGGGGTTTATTTAATCCATAGGCCATTTCATGAACATATTTGCTTTGGAATTGAAAAAAAAAATCTGTCATATCTGTAACATCTGCTCTTCCTTCCTTCAATTCTCAGTGTGTGTAGTCAACACTCTTTCAGCTATGAAACAGCACTGATTTTTATCTTTGCACTTGAGTTCCCTTTGCAATCATTTTCACTGTTCACTCCATCTTATCACATTTTATTCCAATAAAAGACATTTAAAACTTGTTTTTTTTTTCTTTTGTCCTTCCTCTTTAGCATTTAACACTCTGCGTAGCCTACTCTTCAAACAATAATTACAGGGGTCGAGTCTCATTTTTCTTTTGCCCTTACCCGAGGTTTACATAGAGAAGGCGTTTGGAAAGCTGCATAATGGATGTGACAAATGTGATGGAACTGCCACGAGACTGGAAATAATGAAATCCAAATTCAGCTATCTGTCACTGGAGAAATGGCCAGATGACAGGTGAGACAAAAGAGACATATGCAGAAGAACAAAGAAAGCGAAGGAGGGTAGAAAATCTGCCCTTTGTACTCGGTCCAGCAGAGCTTTCACTCTCTAACTAAGCACCTGCAAACCTGAAACCACTGTCTGGCAGAGCTGCGTGGGCTCAGTCGTCCATGACATGAAGCTAAAAATATTCCAATATATGTCTCAAGAGAATTATCTAAATTAGGAAAATATCATATTAACTTAGATCTTGAATTCTTCTAATTATAGAAAGTCATATATTATCAGCTGTCTGAAGATATGACGTGACAGGAAAGCGAAGAAGATCACTCATCTGCTCACGAGTTGATTAACTGTACAACAACAATGGCTGTGCCGCGGCGGGGACGCTTCTTTTATGCATCAAGCTCTAAAACAAATCTCTCCTCATGATAGAAATCATAACCGTGATGATGATGTTTATATTTCGTTCAGTGTACACTTCAATGTGTGTGTCTCTGTGAAGCCCTTTGTTTCCTCATTAGTTTTCTCTCCCTGCAGTGTGGATTAAATGAGCTCTGGAGCCAAGGGTCTACACACACTTGAAACTCACAGAAAATACACATTAAACACAGACAGACAGCAGTGCTGATGTTACATTTGATTATTGAAACAAAAGCCCGGTGGATGAAATATTGAAATTCTGTCCCAGCCTACGCTGCACATAATGCCAGAAGACTTGGTGGTTTCTTAATCACAAGTTATCTGATTCTTAAAAAAATAATTTTCAATTGATTTTAGTTTCTGCAGCTTTTCCTTTCCTCCAAATCTGCAATCTGTAAATCCTTCCCACCAAAAACAGATTTAATTTATTCACCCACCATTTTTAATAAGATCACTGAACCGCCACACTTTAATCTGACGTTAATTAGCTTTTAATTGGCCTGATGATAGACTGCCAAAATATTATGGGAAAGGTTTTTCGTCTCTAGCGACATCAGATGCATCTCATATTTTGTGCTCGTGCACAAAGACCATCTTCTCAGGGCTTAAAAAGTTTCTGTGATTCACGAAAAAGGATTTCTGTCTGCTTGAAGTGGAGTCAAGCTTCTTTATTGCTGCCGCTCCGCTGTCTCTGCTGATTCTACTGCTGCAAACTTTTTGAACATGCACAAACACCACATAAGAATTATGCCTCATTCACAAATATGTTCATCTCCCCTTACAGGATGTGGCAAAATACTGGTCAAATTTACCTTTATGTGTTCAGATAGTTATACCTCTGACTTCTGGGTCATGATTTACATGGTTCAGTTTATTTGTGAGGTGACTCCCCTCACATTCTGTTGTTTCAGGTGACTTGTAGGACAGCACTTGTTGCGGTCATGTAAAGCTGCCACATCTGGTCCTGTCACAAGCATCAGGAAGCAGCACAGCTGTTTGCAGCAGAGCAGAGAGAAGCGCTGGCTTTAACACCACATGTGACGTCAAGCTCCCTGGAGCTGAACACACACTCTTGCAGGGAATAACCACTATAATATGTAGCTCAAACATTTTCACAGATGTTGCTAACATCTTTAAATCTGCATGTCCTGTGATTTAGGTTATTCTGGCTTAAAGATTTAACTTGAAATATATATAAGTTTTTTGTTCAGGAAGATGAAGATAAGATGTAAAAATTGATAGGTTTTAATATCAAATGATTACCTGGTTTTGAAAAGCCAGGCAAACTATGCAATACTTTGTGATATAAGAATTTTTTAAGAACCAACAGGGCAACTTTGCCAAACAAATATCCTTAAAACCAGAGTTGGTAGTCCTGTTTAGAAACACTTTTTGTTATACTGAGTGAAATAGTCAATACATCATGTGTTCATAAAAAGGAAGGAAAAAAGTCAGACCTGCAGGTCTGTAAAAACTCTGACCAACCCTTGCCATTCGCACTGAAAGGCAGGAATTAGTCATTTGCAACATATAGAAAAAGCAAATCGATGCCTTTTAAAGGGACTAGAGGTAGGAATTGTGAAAGAATAAACATGCATGTCCAGTTTTTTAATGCTAATGGGTGATGAAGCGCTAAAAAACAAAACGAATGAGCCCACCCACGTCTCTCTCTGTTGCCTTGAACAGGCTGCGTGCTGCATATTGCGCTGCAACTCAGTGGCCGAATTTCCCGCACTGTCCTGTGGATGTAACGTCACATGACGCTGCATTCACGTCCCCAACAGTTTTGATACAGGAACAAGACGGTCGCAGTAAATTCAAACACTGTAAGTGATAGTTATGGATTATTCTGCTGTCAGCAAATGATCCAGATTACCTGAAAGACACTAAAAAGTGTCATTACAAAGACAAAGACTTCATCGGCATAGTAAACAACATTATAGCTTCAGTTTGTGCACACTCCCATGGCGGCTTGGCTCGTGGCTGCAGTTACCCGCAGTTGCAAGTCTCATTTCTTAATCTTGCCTCAAGTTCCCTCAAGTATTGACTCTGTCCCTTCCTTCTCACCGTCCCCCACATAAACCCCTTTGTGCACCGCTCACTGTAAACAAATATAGCTAACGGACTGCTAACTGCTGCTGCGCAAAAAAAAAACAAAACAGACAAGGATTAGGTTTTGGATCCGTGTCGTTTGAAGTGTGGACTTTCTACACCGCAGAAGGAGTTGGAGGTGAGTGGATTAAAGCTTTTAGAAACATGGTTTGTCAGCTGTTTACTAGCATCCTAATGAGCTATCCACTAGGCTGTTGTTGCTAACCTTCATAAAACATTGGCACACACGTCCCTGCGCCCTTGTTTTGGGTGGTGTGTTTTTTAAAAATGTTGCTACCTCGAACTGTTTTTCCAACATTGCCAACCCTAGCTTTAATTCATAGCAAAGACTTGTTTTTATCTGCTGCATGGGTTATAAATTTATATGTGAGGCCCTGAATGTCATGTGCCTTTGTCTTCCTAAAGAAGAGTTTAAATGAGTCAGACTATATGCTTCATTTGGCTCCAAGGTCCTTTTAGCCTTTGGATTAAATGTTAATTAGAGGGCAAATCAAGTGTAGCAAAAAGATTAGAGGGAGACTGTCCTCCAGGTTTCACCTGCATGCAGGTGATAATCTCACCAAATGCAAAATAGTTGAAGACTGCTAATGTCATTCATTGTTAGAAGTTTTATTTTCAGCTCATTGTGTTTCAGTTCGTTTTGAAATAAGACATTACTTTAGACTAATAAACCCCACATCTGGGAGAAAAAAAAAAAGACACTTAAACCTTTCTATGCTGCAAATATAAAACCAAAATGTGAAAAGTTTTAAGGAAGGAATAGAAAAAAAAAACAAAAAACAAAGAAATGAAGGGAAATGAATATCCTGAGAACAGCTTACAGGGGGGTAATTCCTCCTGACAGACATTTATCTCTCCTCTTTCGAAGGTTGAAAATCATTCTCTTGAGTCCATTTTCCCAAAGAAACAACTGTTTGAACTCCAAATCACTCATCAACACAGAACATCTGAGCAGATGCCTTGATCGAGAAAACACAATATCCCTTGCTTTGTCAACAGTTGCTACCAACACGAATAAGCTGCATCTAGAAACCAAACATAAGACGCTCATTGGAAAGAGAGTGGGATTTTCAATAAACAAGCAATGAAAGAAAAGAAGAAAGACAAAAACGAGCTTCAGATGCAGAAAATATATCATGTTTTGGCAACTCTAAGAGAAAAAAAAAAAAAAAAAATTCCAAGAAAAGTCTGAATAAATACATTCCTCAATTAAATGCTTTATACTAAACCATTTTTTATTTATTTTTTTTAACAGATTATTGAATTTGAATATTTTATCATTTTTCATTACTGCACCATTTTATTAATCAAATTTCAATTTTTTTTTTTATCCATTCTCAGGTTTTTCCTAAATATCTTTTTTTTTTCTGTATTAAAATGAGATATTTTGTCAATTTTGTGTTTATGATACCAACTTAAAGGGGTAGCTCAGAATTTTTGACGTAGGGGCGTCATTTTTGAGTTAGTCAGGGTAGTTTTTAGTAGCCTGGTACACCAGCCTGACCAACGCCATGTATGAGATACACAGCAAGTCAGTCTGGGTTCCCTTCATTGGGAAATGATTTCCACTCCAGTAAAAATTGACCGGACCAATCACAGCGCAGCAGTAGAATTATTAACAGAACGTAAAACTCCTCCGACATCTCCACCGCTGTTTCTGCTCTGTTTTGGTGCTTAACTAACAGCTTCCGGGTCATAGTCACATGACGTGCGACACAAACGCTTTCTCATATTAGTAGTTCAGCAATAAACAATGCTGACATGTAACTTAGTATTTATAATAATAAAAACAAACATTCTATGTTAATATACACAAGAAAATTACATTAAATAGAGAGGGGAAAACAACGTGTAAACGCTGACTTCCGGCGTCGCCATAGCAACATAGCAACAGAGTGCTGAACTACGCCAGCTACATTCCCCTCTGATTGGTTCTCTCCGGTTCACTTTCCCCCTGTTAGTCCCGCCTCTCGTCTCGTATTGGAAATCAGTCTCCAGCGGAGGGTATCCAGATTGACTTCCAGTATCTCATAAGTGGCGTTAGTCAGGCTGGTGTACCAGGCTAAGTATTTAGCATTGGAGGCAGTTTCAACTTATATCGTCCCGTGACTTGCAGAAAGTTGCCGATGCTAATGCTAATGTAAATCAATGGAATTGCACTAGCCTGTCATTAAAAGCAATCTTATCCACTCCACACACCCGAGACAAATCAGTTATAACGCAAGACTATCTATGTAAATGCCCGTGTTAAACTAGTAAACCCCTGGGTTAAGTAAAACTAGCCGTGCATAACAAATTTTGCACTACATTTTGAGGACCTAATTTGTTTTTAAAAGTTGCGGAATTATGCTTTGCTTCCGGTGGAAGTGTTCTGCCTTTGTCAGTGTATTGGTCATAGAGATATAGTAAGAAAAAAAAAAATCAGAATCGTATCCAAAATTTGACATATTCTCATGCCTTTCACACATGGCCATATTTTAACTGCATATTTGCGTAATCAAACTCCTTTGTGCACATAATGGCAGATATCACTGCTGTAAAATACAGGCAATGAAACTATGTTAGTGATACTTTACCATCAAAATGGAATGCAATGAAAGTTAAGTTTGATTTATCATATTCTGTCAACACGGGCATTTACACAGATAGTCTTGCGTTATAACTAATTTGCCTTGGGTTCTCTGTGGAGTAGATAAGATTGTTTTCTAATGACAGGATAACTCGGGTTGGCACCCTGTACCAGTCAAAGAGCCATTTGGACCAGTTTCCTACACTAAAACAAACAAACAAAAAAAAAAAAAACACTGGGAGCCACAACTGACTTTTTACATTTAAAATTAAATAAAACTTTAACGTTTTTTCTGTTGCCTTTATGTTAAATGTGTTGCATTTATGAAATTAATGAAAGACTACAGAGAAAATGAAATTACACTTCCGCATCCAGCAAATCCATTTTAAACTCTTAAAAAAAATACATTGGGTTGAAGGTTACTTTCAAGAAAATGTCTTTTTGAGTCCTTGTATCTGTGTAGGGAAAAAGGCCGCAGCTGAAATTATCCACCGGCAGCAAACCAAACATGCCATCCTGCCATGCCATCATCCTTTTTTTTTTTTTTTTTTTTGGTATACTGGTATGATCCCCAAGAGTGTCGGGGACTGGAACCCGGGTTCTCGGTGCCAAAGCCCACAACGCTACCACTCGGCTACCCACTCCCAAAATACTCATTATATAATACAAATAATACAAAAATAATAACACATACCCATAATACATAAATACTCTTTTGCATCAACCCAGACTGAGTTGTTTTACTGGTGCGTGCTGTCAGCTGTCTACCCAAAAAATAAAGACTTTTTCACAAAATATGAACATAGCTATGCAAAATAATCTGGTCAGCAGTCAAAGCAAATGAATCTGCCCAAACAGCACTGAATGCTCCATTTTCATCAGTTACCTTTCTTTGCATATAGTCAGCCTGGCTGAGAAGTGATCAAAGCGCAGCACATGACAGGGTCGGACTGGCTAAATAACCTTTTACTTGTTTATTATTCACTTTAAATGCCGTAACTGCAGCAACAGTGCAATGTTGCATCCTTCTGTAGTGACTGTACTGAGAATCCAACCACAACAGCAACGCTCCGCTCTGAGACGTTCGTGGAACAGGGCGCCGGGAAGAAAGCTCGACGGTCCGCAGCACGCCCACACTCAGTTCAGTGATATTACCTGACTGTTTATGATTAATTCCGTTTTTAATGTTTAATTCCATAATTGCTGATTTGATACGGCTGTGTGCTGCATAATAGCGGCACGTGAGCATGAAGTGCAGTTAATAACACTGATTGGCTGCATAAAGATGTGTGAACCACATCACACGCTGGACAGTGGCACTCATTGTTTTACTGCAGTTACCTGCTTTTTGCACCTGTCATTTGACAGGCTGCTTTGCAAAATGGCACGAAATAAATGATGTCTTCATTTAGATAGTTGAGTTGGATTTTATTTCATATGCTGCATTCGCTGTGCGGGAAAAGTGTGCAGCTGCACACGCACTGCTCAGAGAGAATATAAGATCACCATAATTTTAAATTTACAATAAGATAAGATAAACTTTATTGTCTCTGGCTTATAGAATCACATAATTAAAGTGAATGAACCAAAGTAAAATAAGTTTTATTTAAATAATCATTAATTATTTTTCAAATGCCAGGGAGCCGCATCAGAGGGACGAAAGAGCCGCGGATTGCTGACCCCTGGGATAACTCAAAGATTAGGGCCCCATGTAAAAAATTCTGAACTTCCCCTTTATGCTTTTAAATGAGTCCCTGTAGGAGTCTGAATTTATTCCATGAATCATTGCATGTCTTGTTGTGTGTGCAATTTCACATCCATGCGATATAAATGTATTTCTGATGATCTCATGGCATATTTTTATATTATCTATTTATGTTTATTATGTCACATTTTATGAGGTTTTTTTCTATGAATTATAAGTAGATTTGGTTGAGATCGCCTATACTGAATAAAAATTAAACACAGAGTAAAATCAATTAAAGAAACAGTCTGTGAGGGAGCCCTAGACCAGTATGTACAGGAAACATTGGGCCAGGGCCTAAAAAGATTGAGAACCCCTGGAATAGATGATAAAAACACAAAATGGAATTGCTGTAAAATGAATTAAAAAAAACCTAAGACATTCCCATTAAATACAGGAAGATTGACAATATATTTCTTGATTGACTGATTTCTTTCTTTATTCCTATTTTGTATTCAACCATTTTTGTCTTTGATGTACAGTGATTATGTAGAGATTTTTGTTCTTAAGCAGGACCATCTGTGACAACTACAAATACCAACTCCATCCATCCATCCATCCATCCATCCATCCATACATCCATCCATCCATTTATTCATTAATGCATTTCTGTTCATGGCATTTTCACTCTTTCACAGATAGGGTCAGCTGTTGATGGATAATTGATGAGGGTTGGGGGTGATGATACATAATTTGACATGGTTACATGTTAACACTGCCCTACACAGAGAATATTAAGTGTAAAACATTATAAACGTACTCTATGTTTTGATTGGACACCCCTACATTGTCAGTGTGTGGAATTAAACATGTTTAAAGGTGCCATGACATCAAATTTCACTTTTCTGGGGTTTTGGGGGTATAATATGATCTGTTGTGCACTGATGAGGCCATGTGAATGTCCAGAGTGAGAATCAAAGTTCCTGTTTATGGTCTGTCAGCTTTGTCTCTCTGCTCAGAAACAGTTGAATCAGACAGCAGGCTATCATTCTACGTAGTTCTATCATTCTACGTAATTTAATTGCTCCAATAAGAGCACACTATCAAGTAAACAGTGCCCCCGCCCCCTCTCCTAGCGGTCTATGCACCGTCCGCTCCCCCTCCCCTCCCTGTCTGATTCAGCTGCATGTATGGAGCTAGTAGTAACTTCTGTGCAGTCAGGTCTGGGTTTTCAAACAAATGGATTTAAAAGAAAACTTCTGCAGCAACACTGAGGAAGGCGACCACAACCTTTTCATTACCTGTAAGTTTATTTATTTTCTAAATGCTGTCTTGTCTGATAAACGTAGCTCACACTGTCTGAAGTGCCCATGTTGCTAGCAGTTAGCCTTTAGCAAACTCCGACCGCAGCTTGACCTAGATTCCCCAAATAAGGTCATAGCGAAATAAGGTGTAGCCAATCAAAATGAAGTCAACGTGGTCTCCGGGTAAAGCTCCATATCATCACCGGACCCAACTGTATTACTGAGGAAGTGAGGTCTGGCGTTTCAAAACAATACTCCGCTGTAAAAAATGCTGTTTTTTTCTTTGGAGTATTTACATATGCAGTAATGCCAACAACATAAACTAGTTTTTACTGCTATGTCATCACTCCTTTAACAGTTTCTGGAGAGATTGGGTTGGATTACCACATCTGATTAGCATCAGTTTCCTCCTTTAGCAGGAGTTACGACTACTTCCACATATTCTACTGGAAATTTTAGTTACAAAGTGAAATCCACTTGTAAAATCCCCCTTTAAAGATTATAAACTTGATCTAACCCAGTGGTTTCTTGGTGCTCATGATAGGTGGTCATTTTAGCACATAAAGCCAAAACTCTCTTGTAGAGGTCATACACTTGCTTTAGTAATACTTGCACTGATTGCATCAATATTTACTCTTTAATCATTTTTCTCTTCAAGACCTCAGTGCAGGGTAAGCTCAGTTTATCCCCCTCCATGTTCAACCGTTCACTCCTTGCTGTCCATCATCAGCTGGGATAATTACATACAACATATTTGTTAGTAAAAGTGGATTGAAATGTATGCGAGGAGCAGCCTGGTGTGACAGCACAGATATACCGTAACCATCCATGGAAATTATTTTCCACAGCGGACTGTGATATTTCTTCAGGATGGTGTAAGTCTTGGTTATAATTGTGCCAGCCGCTCTGACAGTTTGGCCTTGCTTTGCTGCATTTCAGCATTACTGATGCAGCAGGCTAAGCACTGCCTCCTGCTTCTCTCAGTGTGCTTTGAACAATTGACTGTGGAAGGACTCCCTTTGGTGGAAGATAAATGCCAAGGCTGTCTCGCAGCATAATCAAATTTGTAGCCAAAGTGTATTCTTCACCTGCTTTCGTTATTTGCAAATAATAAGGGGAAAAGGTATGTTAATCAAACCTCTGATCTGAAAGACACAGTAATAAGTCACTGTGGGCGGCTTCAAGTAAAGGCTCTCTATATCTAACCAGTTCACTGTACATTATTTATCACTGTTAAAATTCATGATCTGTGTTATTAAGACATGAAATTCAAAGTGATATTTTTGCTCCTCTGGCCTACAGGGATGTTTCCTTTCTGGGGAAGGATTTAAAGTTTAGAATCAAAGCTATGAATATACATCAGAGTTTCCTTGAGTACACACTAATATGTGCTCTAATCACACACATTGTGGTGTATAACCCATTTAAACTGTCACTTCAGGTGCACTTGAGGTAGAAAAACTGGAGACAAAAATATCTTTACTAAAATCACTGCTGCTTGATTTCCTCAGAACTATTGAAGCTCCAAGCACTTTAAACCCACATCCCAAAGGTCACACAGATCTATTAAGATATACTGTAGTCTGCATCTTCAGAGTATTGTTCTATCATAATCCAATGGGTTGGATCGCAAAATATCTTACAGATTCAGAAGCCTGCTTGAGGCTTTTCTTTGAGTCAGAGTCAAAGCACTAACGCACCAAATCACCTTAGAGACAAAAGCAGCTTCTCAGAAATTATTGTAATTTCACATTTGCCATTTAAAGCAAAAGAAAGGCTGTGGGCACTTTCCGTACTTTTTGTCCAGTGTTTCATGCAAAAATGAGTGCTAAATGGCTGCTGACACTGGAAACCCACTCTTGTTCCTGTTTTCAAGCACCAACAGCCCTATTACCTTATCATCGATGCTTTACCAAGAGTGGAAGCTAAAAGAAAAGGGCAGGATTCACTCCGATGACACTGACACAAGGTCATTATTTGGGATTTTTTTCCAAGCCTTTCTCTAAATAGAAGTAAAGGATAGGCTACTGGATTAACACAAACACAAAAAGAGAAGCGGGGTGTTTATAACCACAGCAATGACCATTTTTTAAAAAATGCATTACTTTTTCATGCTTTTTTTCTCTGTAATGTCTGGCTTTGATAAACCAATTTGTTTTAGGTATACAGACCCTTGTCGCACTTTGCTTTTTATTTTCATTACAGATATTTAAAGACAAAGTTGGCATAAATGTCAATGCACAAGCAGTTTTAATAGGCAACACCAGGGCTAAACTGGGACAAAAGGTCAGATCAGCCTGAGCCATACAATCACCCACGCCACCCCAACTCATATATTGCAACACATGCTCACACTAATTTAAGTGTACACACACATACAGTGCAGTGGCTAAGTAATCACCAAAACTACATACAGAATACTGTATACAGTATTTACCTCAACATTCACAAAAACTATAAGCCACCAACCCCAGTCCAAAGTAAAATATGTTGACATTGTTCCTGCAAAGAACTCCCCTTCTAAAGTAAAGCAGAACAGAATTACAGAGTTTATTTTCACAAGAAGTCCAGGCGAGGTTTCCAAAATGGCCACTTTGGCGCAATTTGGCACAGTTGGCAATGTTATTTTCCATCGTGCCACAGTAATATACTTCTTCCATCATGAATATCTTTTTTAAAAAACAACAAAAACAGCCTCAAACTGCAGCTTTTATGACTTCTGCTTCTGCACACGCTCTCACAGCGACCTGGCTTACGGAGATTGTCTGTGATTTTAGATGTAATAATTTGGTAAACTCCAAGGTCCTCTGATGATACTAATCCAATGCGAATAGGTATCTCTGTGATTTGAAGAGAAATCACAGGATTCTGGATGCATAGAATTTCCCTTTTGGCGAAGAATGGACGCTGCAAAATAGGTTTTCCTTCTAAATAACTATGTTTATAATAATTAATAAAGCATTAACTCTGGAGTCGGAGTGATTGGGGGTAGTTTCACCAGTCATATAGCCTACTGTATATAAAAAATCCGTAAATGGTATTTTTCCACAGTGAGAACCATTTATTTTTAAAAAAAAAAAAAAAAAAAAAAAGAAAAAACACACACAACACACAACATGTGGACACTGGTGCAAGCTCTTAAAGCATTGGTAATGACAGTCCGCGAGTTATTTCAATACATTTGTCTCTGAATGATCATGTGCTGCTGATGGACACGTAGCTCGTATGAGCAGATGTGTAATACACAGCGCTTTGAGATCATATCTGCTAGATGTCTGTGAATTTCAGTCAAATCTCAGACTTCAGTTATCCCATGTGAATACGCAACAGAAAAAACAGACGTCGGGGTGTGGGGGTAAGTTATTTATTACATGTGGTCCCTCGGTAATACTAATCTCATCAGAATAGAGGCTTTAGACAACTAAGAGACTGTCCCGTCTTTCCAGTCTCTGTTTCTTCGTACTTTCACAGGCTGATTTGTTGCTGTTTTAAATATTGCAAACTATCCCCATGAGGTAGGTTAGGTATTAAAAATGAGATGGTTTAGCCTGAAAAGATATAATGGGCTGCATCAAAACACACAAACACTATTATTGTATTCCATCAAAATGTTGTTTTACGGCACTGCTGGCTGAAAATACAGTTAGAAATATGATACTAAAAAAAAAAAATTGTGCAGCTGGTTCTGGGATAGAAAAATACTATTAATCATACGTGTATGTCCAAAGTCTGCAATGTAAATCCCAGTCACTTTCAGGAAAACACACTATTTTTCCCAATAACAATATCATCTTAAAAGATGCTTAATTTGTCTTTTGGAGCAAAAACCTCTTCTAAAATGGATGCAAAACAGGTAATTCAACTTTTATTCAAAGAGGAAGTGGGTTGGAAAGGAAGGTCTATTTCACAAAAACATAAAGTAACAGCAAAAACACACAAAGTTGAACTAAATTGGTAAAGAAAAAAAAAAGAAAAAAAAATCACATCTCCTTTCTTTCCTGCTGACAGCTGATATCACACCAGCTACATCAGGAACATTCATTTTTATTAAACTGAATTTGAGATTGTAATATGTTGGACAGACGGGTATATTTCCTGCTCTAACCACCTGCAGATGCTCCAGCATTCATGCATTTGGTATTTCGGGGAAATCCTGACAGTTTTTAACTCCAGAGGCATCAATCAATACAGCGCTGTGTGGAAACACTGTGTGGCTGCGGACTGAATAATAATCATTTTATCAACACATTCAATGGAAGAATAAAAGTCAGACAGAGCAAAGAATACTCCCCACAGACAGCAAACAGAGATTTTCGTTTGACCTGAAGCCTGACCTGATGTGAGTGCAGTCTGTTAGATGGATCAGCGTATTAGAATTAAAGATTAATGGTTGTCTCCAATGCAGATGGCGAGGTGTTAAAGTTATAAATGTCAGCTGCTTTATTACTTTGTACTACTGCACCCCAGTTTAATGTCTCAAAGCATTAGCAGGATCTCAGCGCCACAGTACATTTAGGAATAGAGTGTTGCCTCACAGCCACTAACCCCCACAGCGTGTCTGTCCATATGATCATCATTTCTACTGTCAACTCAACAGGCAGAGTGAGCCCAGTCCCATGCTGGGAGTCAGGACTGTTCAGCAATAACATGCAGGGAGGTAGACCAGAGACTGGAGACACAAACAAAACACAACGCTGCAGGAAACCACCCAAGATGAAAGGCATGTAAAGCAGCAGTGCAGCTCTGAGCAGGTTTCTTAAAAGCAGCAGGTGGAGCTCAGTTTGTGAAATAGCATCAACCTCAGTCAGCTCTGCCTTGAAATTATTTCAACAGTTCCCTCTATTTGGACTTCATTTGGAAGTAATTGTGATGGTGCCTAAAGGAAAATTGTGGCCAATAAAAGGGGAGAAGCTTCATACGCTGAGAGGCAGGAATGGGGTCGTCAGATGGTTTCTTACACACAACCATCTGGGACATCCTTTGCAAGGACCATTTGAACATGAAATGTGAGTTGGGGTTGCAGCTGACTGGGTGAAGCTTATCAGACAAGAGCCATGAAGTGACAAGAATAAATCTGTGAGATATTTACACAAGAGTAAATAAATGTAAAAATACAACTGACAGTAGAACAGTTCCATGATCTTTTAAAATGTATTTGAAAATGTAATTCTTCAATGCTTTTTTTTTGTAAAATGCATTAAGCATTACTATTAAAATATATTTAAATAGGATTATTATATGATTAATTAGGAATTACCTGTTACTACTGTACTATGACTTCTACTACTACTACCAAGACAGTTTTTGTGGCATAAATAATCATGAATGAAGACAAGTAAATCACATTTAAAGTATCACAATATATGTCTTATACAGTCACACCAAGTTACTCTGACTCATTTTACAAATGTAAATGTTAAAATAAGTAAAGGTATGACTGGTTCAAGTCATACTTATCTGATAGATTTCAGTTTGTTAATGTCAACAACTAGTCTTCATCACACACCAGAGTAACTCATGGAGTTCCCCAGGGTTCTGTGCTCGGACCAATTCTCTTCACATTATATATGCTTCCTCTGGGTAATATCATCAGACAACATGGCATAAATTTTTCATTGTTATGCAGACGACACTCAGATATACTTATCTATGAAGCCTGATGAAACCAATCAGTTTGTTAGATTACAAAGATGTCTTAGTGACATAAAGACCTGGATGACCCTGAACTTTCTGCTTCTAAATTCAGACAAGACCGAGGTTATAGTCTTTGGACCCGAAAAACTCAGGACTAAATTATCTAGCTTTATAGTTGATCTGGATGGCATTAATTTGGCTTCCAGCACTACAGTGAAGAATCTTGGAGTCATTTTTGACCAGGATTTGTCTTTCAACTCCCATATAAAACAGGTTTCTAGAACCGCCTTCTTTCACCTACGTAATATTGCTAAAATTAGGAACATCTTATCTCAGGACGATGCAGAAAAACTAGTCCATGCTTTTGTTACTTCCAGATTGGATTACTGTAATTCCCTATTATTGGGCTGCCCCAAATATGCCTTGAAAAGTCTCCAGCTGATCCAGAATGCTGCAGCCAGGGTTCTAGAACCAGCAGGAGAGATCATATTTCTCCAGTTCTAGCTTCTCTTCATTGGCTCCCTGTTAAATCCAGGATAGAATTTAAAATTCTTCTTCTCACATATAAAGCTCTCCATGACCAAGCTCCATTATATATTAGAGATCTCATAGTTCCATATATTCCAAGCAGAGCACTTCGCTCTCAGACTGCAGGCCTTTTGGTAGTTCCAAGGGTCTCTAAGAGTAGAATGGGAGGCAGAGCGTTTGGCTATCAAGCCCCCTATTATGGAATCAGTTACCACTTCAGGTTTCGGGAGGCAGACACCCTCTCCACCTTTAAGATCAGGCTTAAAACCTTCCTTTTTGATAAGTCTTATAGTTAGGGATGGCTAGCCTTCCCTTAGTTAAGCTGCTATAGGTTTAGACTGCTGCGGGACATCCATGATGCACTGGGCTCTTCCTCTCCCACCATCTCTGTCTCTCCATGTAGAAACCTGTGACAGTATTGCATCATTAACTGTGTTCTCCTCTCTCAGCAGATCTGGCTGGATAACGTTGCAGTGTTTGTTGGTCTCCCTTTCTGTCTTCTCCCCCCCAGCCGGTCGAGGCAGATGGCCGCCCTACCTGAGCCGGGTTCTGCCGGAGGTTTTTCCTCCCTGTTAAAAGGGTGTTTTCCTTCCCACTGTCGCCACCCCTCCGTGCTTGCTCAGGATGGGGGATTGGACCGGGTCAAGTCAAGATTCGATCCAATCTGTTGGTTTCCTTAACTAGGCTATTATGAATCTGACCTGAACTTTTCTGTCTGTTTAAGCGCCCTGAGGTGACACTGTCATGAATGGACGCTATACAAATAAAGTTGAGTTGAATTGAATTGAATTGAATTGAATTGAATTGAATTGAATTGAATTGAATTGAATTGAATTGAATTGAATTGAATTGAATTGAATTGAATTGAACTGAATTGAATTGAATTGAATTGAATTGAATTGAATTGAATTAAAGAAGCAGGCAAAGAGTACAAACCCCCCACCCCGAATGGCAGACCCAAAGTTACGCCCTTGAGGGAAATCTTACTGTTATCTTATAGTTTTCCATGAGTGTGTTTAGCCTCTACGTAACAACCCATTTATTTGGGATTTTCACACAGCTGAAAATAAACATAAAGATGCTTAAAGAGCAGAGGTGGACATACCTGATCCAGAAAGTAAAAATCCTGTTGGGTGTTGCAAACAATAACAAACCAGCTGCATTTAATTAGCACAGCTCCTCTGCTGGTAGGGGGAGCTCGTTAGTGAAAACACCTGTTCTACAGGCAGATCCAAAAACATGGCAGGGCTTTTATTTTCTGACACCTGAACCTCTGCTAAAGAGTATTTCAGCATCCAAGTTAGTAATGACTAAGCTAGAATTACATGGTCCTATTTCATTTAAAAAAGAGGCTAGCAAGGCTGCTTGTTGACTTTAAAGGAAGGTACAGCATGTTTCATAAAGTTAGCATGCAAGTCATTGCGGTCAGACACAGGATCCAGTCTACCACCACTGTCAGACAGGAAAGCAGACCTCTTCTACTGAATCAAGAACTGCGCCCTAAAACAACCAATAAACCATCCATGAACCTTGTTGGATTTGTTGCAAATATTTCCACTTATTGATCCAGATTATTAATATAAAGATATTTTATCTCTCTAGTCTGACCACAGCTGTCGCAGCAGTGCATGTATGTTTGTGTGTTAGAGAATAACAGAATAATTTCTTTTCTATGGACCTACCTGATAAAATCTTGCCCATCCTCTGGCCACCACATGTTTAAAAGTCTAGCTTTGCCACTGTTTTCACCGATATAATCTCAGTTTTGTTCTTTTATCTTTAGTTCTGAGTCCGCCAGGTTTGAACATGAGTATTTCCTCTTCTTAACTGTGCCTGCTGTATGAGGAAACTATTTCACTTGTTGCTAATTTCACTTCATACAAGACCTTTTTTCTAAACACAAGGTAAGAAAAACACTATGGATGCAGTCTTCACTTCACATTACCCTCATGCTGCAATTTCCTTTTTTCTAAAGTTACACTGATAATGTTAATTTAACTAAACTTAATATACATTAACCACATACTAAGCAATCAGCAAGTTTCAGATATATCTTTTCCATATATTTCAGTTATCAGTAGTGCACATTGCGGTGTGCCATGCTTACATCACATTTATTATATGTAAATATTTTATGCTAATTATAAAATGATCAATGAAAGCAGATTGGTTGAACACCCATAAGTCATGAGGAATGTGCTGTTGGGAGGAGTCATGGGGGAATTAGCCCAGCTTTAGCTACAGTAGGTTTGGCAGGGTTCTCGGCCAGGTTGTAAGCCTGGTTGTGTGGTGATCACACAACCAGAGGGGGCATCTAGTAAACTGAAAGTTCTAATATGGATAAACTTTTATTAATATGAGTTATTTTTACTGGGAGGATCATTTACATTAAAAGTATGTCAAAGAGGAATCATGTTTGAGGTGAGCTGAGGCCAATATCATCAAAACATACGAATGTGTCTGATCTCACAGTACTTACAGTCTGAGTTTTAATTCTGCTGCCTCTTTGGGGAAATCCAGTCTGAGGTGAGGAGCTACACCCTGTGAGGTGACTGAGGGAATTAGAGAAAACACCAGCCTAATAGTTTCACCTCCTCTCCAGACACTTCACGATATCCCAAGTAATTACCACATCCCCACAATCATCTGGTTCTAGCAACACGGCTGTGAGAATTCCCTCTGAGCATGGCTTCTCAGAGAGTGGCCCCAAAGCCCAGTGGCTGCTCTCGGTAATGTTTAATATCCCTGGCAAGTGTAAGATGAATTATATACGACTCAACATCTGAATTCGTCAAAACATATTTTTATCAAATTAAAGAATTTTAGTTACCAATGAGGTTTTCTATGAATACATAATCCAGTTCAGGGCTGTGGGGTGACTGGAGCACATCCCAGCTGCTCGAGTCAGGGTTCCCCCCTGGACTAGTCACCAGTTCATCACAGGGCCAACACAGAGAGAGACAAGCAAAAACTTGCACTCACTCCTGGAGTTGATTTAGAATTCCTAGCTGTGCTTATATGGACCCAAATATACCGAATGCTTTTGGTTTAAAAGCTCTATCTGAATGAAAATGATCCATGTAAACACCTCTTTCCAAATGAATAGTGCCAAACCGAATGAATTTCCATTCGGATTTACAGGGGTAGAATATTCCTTTCCCCAAACCGATCATGGGATCATGTAAACGCTGAATCAGAAAGTTGTAAGATTGCGTTCTTACAGCGCATGCTTCGACAATACGTCAGCGTGCAACGAGTGACATTTCCTCACTTTGATTCCATAAGACATTATCTGCGGCAAAAACTCCTTCATTTCACCGATACTTTAAGTAGAATGAATGAGCGAATGAGTACTATTGTCCTGTGAGTTCAGAGTTAATTCTCCTTTAGTCATTGGGGTGTTTCTCTGCACTCTACAGGCCATGCGTGCCTGACGCACCCTTCCGCGATACAGCTGAGAAGAGCAGCTTGCTACATATAGTAGACACCAACAAACTGCAGTCCGCGAAATTTTTAACTCACAGGGCAATGTTGGTTCATTCTACTTAAAGTTTTGGTGAAATGAAGGAGTTTTGCTGTAGATAATGCCTTATAGAAAGGCTGCCCCGTCTCTCCCGTTATATGGATGCACACCAGGGGGCAACTAATGTAAATATCGCCAGAAGGAGTCAAAGTGATGCAAAAATTTTACTGCTGAGTAAATGCACGTATAAACTCCTGGAAATAAGGTCCAAGTTGAAAAAAAAATATATATCCTTTAAAGGCGCTACAGATGATGTTTCGGCATTTCAGAAAGCAGAGACTGTTAGCGAGTGTTTGAATAATGTGCCTGCGCAAGACCAACCTGCTAGACCCACAGCTCCCTACCCCGGCGTGCACGAGCCACTCTGTGTTTAGCAGACAGCAGGAACAGATTCTCCATCATGTCTCAAACGCAAGTAAAACAGATGGCGTCTGAACATCTGCTAGCAGAATGATTGTTAGCTACCTGCTGTAAACATCATACGAGAGTGTGCAGCTTCCAGCACATAGTACTACTTACGCCAATCAATCACTCATTGATCAGTCTTGACTATTACCCGTTGAACTGACCATCAGCCACTCGTACTATGGTAGTAAGACAGATTGATGGCCAGTAGACAAATAGAAATAATGCAGAGATGATTGGTGGATGTTTTTCAGGCCCATTACTTTCACAGCTGATGTATAATAATATTTATATATTTAAAGCTTTTAATTAATCAAAGCGTATGGGGTAGTGAACCCGATTTCATCGAATATTGCAAAATTTGTTGAAAGAAACATCTTCTATGACGCCTTTAATGGAATAATTCCAATATCATTATAAAGTCATAAATCAATATATAGTATCAGTCAAAAGTTTAGATGTCCAAACTTTAGACTGGTACTGTTTGCCCTTCAATAAATCTCCTAAAATATGTTAACTATTTTTAAATGAAACACACATTTATCTTTGAACTGAAAAGTGCATGAGTTTGCAAACGTCATACTAAGGAATCAGATTGAGGAAACAAATAAGTTGCAAGGATCTAACTATTTTTTGCCCAAACTCATCAAACTTAACTTTATGGGGTTAAGACTTTTATAATGTCAGGTATTGTGTTTGTTTGGCTTTTATTTTGTTATGTCTCCTTTTTCTTTAGTTTCCTTTGTGGCTCAGACTTCCTGCTGGTTGTGGTGGTACTAAGGTGAGGCATCAGTTTGCTCATAGCCATACTGTTGCCTTACCAAGTAGTACACTACCAGCCAGCCCATTTTGTTCTGAAGAAAACATTTTGATACTTATGTCCTGTCTTTTGTAACCCAAGTGACCCATGTTTGAACTAACTGCCATCCTATCACCTGTATTTTCCCCCTGCGCCGCCACCACCTCTGCTGTAGTTATTGATTACTTCAGGATTCTCAGCTCACAGAATAAAAATCGTAATTTTTACCCAACTGCTGTTTGCTCCTGGGTCCAGCCTGTCTTCCCACTAGCCTTAACATATAATGAGCATTTTCCATCATTCTTACCTCAAGCAGAATAAAAACAAAGTGAATGACTTAAAAATAAAAACACCAACAGCAAAAAAGTCTGACAAAAAAGGCTACATGGCCGACTCTGCAGGCCTTAGCATGTGGAACGGTAAAGTTAATGACAGTACAATTCAAAAAAAGAATGAAAATGCCTGATTGTTTGGAAATGTTGCCAGGAAAATGTCTCTTTGCTCCAAAAAGTGGCAGCAAAGCTTTGATTGCAAAGTTGCTTCTAAAATGGAGGGCAATACTTTTGGAATGACAGCCAACGACAGATGAGACCAAAGTGGACATGTTTTGTCTTAACACACAGTAGCATGCATGCATGATGGAAACCATATGCAGAATAATAGCAGGAAAGCATTCTGTAACCAAATGTGGCACATTCAGTCTAGAATTCTGATACTGGCTGAAACTGAGTCTTCACTCGCCAGTCATCCCCAAGCACAGCAGCAAAATGGTTTGAGAATAAAGCAGGTCTAATGCAGGTTGTTGCACGTTATGTTTTGGAAAATTTATCATTTCCCATTACATTTCCTATTATGTTTTTTATTTGAACATTTTCCATTGAATAAATGAAAAATAATCTTAACCTTTATTTAAGGTATTTGATAATTTAAAGAAGTTTTAATCTTATTTTTGTTTAATTTACTCATCAGTAAGATTCATTGTTTTAAAATCATTTCTTTGCAGTACTTCTGTTCTCAAGTTTAAATCTAATATTGCCCTTGCATTCAAGATATTAATGCAAGCTGTACAATCATGTGATTTTCTTTTTTCTTTTAAGGGACAAGAAGTATTGGTATCAAGATCGGAATTGATGGAAAAAGTGCCATAAACGACTGGTATCATATCAACAGGAAAAATTTTGGTATCGCCCATCCGTACCTAAAGGCAGGTTGAAATTCTGAGTATATAAGTAAAATTATTTAATCAATTGACAAAACTTTGTTTAAAAGATGAAAGCAATGGTGTAATATAATGGAAAAAATACATAAATATATACAGATCAGCAGATAGATACAGTACCTACACTGTTTGGTTTTTGGAGCTGATAGTGGGAAACACAACAGGAGACTGTGGCAGATTTATAGAAAATACTAACCAAAAGACACAATGTCACCTTATCAAAAGGGAAGCTGTAGGGGTTCCATTCAACGAACAGCCTTTGGTTTTGTTTTACTGATTTAAATCCAAGCAACCTCAGCTCACTTATTAGAAAATACCTTTAAGACTCGTCTCTTCACACACTTCCAAGTGATAAGCTAGATAAACAAATATCTTTAAACCTCACCTGTAAAATCAGGACTAAGTTAACACCTTTCATCTCAATGTCAACTCCGCAGGGATCCAGACTCCTTTGAAGTGTATTTAGGCAAGACACAATCAACAGAGAGAACCAACAGTGCAGCTCAATGATCTGAGGTACTCCTGAAACAAAGGAAGTACTTCTTCTTTCTCTGGTGCCATGTACTGGCAAAGCAAACCACAAAACACAACACACAGCAGGATCCTTGATCACTGTCACTCTCAGGCAATGACAGCTTCAAGAACATTCTCCAGCAGTTGTGCTCACATACCAAGAAAGAAAAATACCTACAACCCAAGACATCCTAATCTTCACATAACCATCCTGCTATCAGCCCGATGCAACCATCTCATACTGCGTGTGAAAGAGCTGGGGTCGTTGCTGGAGCAACTGAAAATAGTGCTAATAAAAAGTCATCTTGTACCCAGTCAAACTCAAGCAACTGACCTTTTCTGACCTTTTTCTTATCCTGCTGCATCCACTGAAAATACCAGTTGAATGTGTTCAAGGCAAGTTCTTGATCTCCAAGGAGAATTAAAGACCATGATATCATAAAATCTATGACAAGGAACATTTGAGTGAAGTGACCTAAAAGCAGTAAAAAGAAAAGTTGCAGAATGTGCATAAACACAATGGAAGGTGCTACATTCATTCCTGTATTTAGAAAAAGAGAAGAGGAAAGAAAAGCTCAATATTTTTCTCTCCTAGTTATATTTAGCAGAGGTAGGGGTAAATTAGAGGTAAATGGCACAAAATATAGCTTGAAGTTAATCAATAAATTATGTATGATTAAAAATAATGATTGAATATTTAGAATTTGAGGTAAAACAAAAAGAAAAAAGGAAACATGAATTTAAAATGTCAAAGAAAAATATGAAATTACCCATGGATATGTATAACCAGCCATAGTTGGGTGTTCCAAGGAAATTTATATATTATCATATGCCATGGCACAATACATTTTATTTAAACTCAAACACTTGAACCAGGTTTACAGACTAACATTTACATGTTTTAAATACATCCAAGTATACCAACATCCTCTAAAAACAAAACTAGCATGTCAGCTTCACATCATTTGCATGGTTATTAATAGATGATTTATTACTGACTGAGCCTCAACCTGCAATGCATTTTTTTAATATTGCACATCTGGTGCAAAGGAGCAGAGTCATGTTGTGGCTAAAGGGTTAAATGCAGGGGCTTTTGAGTGGGCTGTTTTCAGGAGTGCATCATGGTTTCCAAAGTTACATGCTGAAAGATGATGAAAGATAAAAAGACAAAAGGCCACTACATAACATTTACTACCCCAACATGGCAGATCAAACCCCCACTTCTGTGCGTCAGTGACATGACGTATGAGCTAGGGCTGCGATAAACTCGATAAAAATCCATTTTTAAAAGACAACCAATTTCAACATTGATTTGTTGTGTCAAGTTGTTTATGCTACACTCACCATGCGAGGTGCCATTCACTTCACCCGCAGAGCTGTGACAATGCTGGCTGCTGCAGAGCGAGTTGAACAGAGTGAGGTGGACACAGACGAGAAGCGGTATTTTCATAGGAAAAATAATTCAACAAATGAAACATGACCAGTGGGTTGCTCTCACACCTCCAACACGGAAACATGTTGGAGTCACCGATGAGGATGAAGGGAGCCCAACAGCAGGGTGAGTCACCGCAGTTTCCCACATTTGTTGGACGTTTGTCCCAACAAACCTTTTTCCCAGGAAACGTTATGTTGGACTTTCCGGTAGCTTGCCTGATGCTAGCATTAGCTTGTTAGCCATTTAATGACTGCCCAGGCATGTGTGTGAGTGCGCGATATGCTTTGTTTCAGTTTAATCAGCATAAGCAGAGTTAAGTGAATCCAGCTGTAGATGCAGAATTCACCATTAACAAGACTGAAAATGAAGCTCAAAGCTGCTACTGATCGTCAGATATTAATGCCTCATAGTTTATACTGCATAGTCCAACAAATGCTGCATATAAAACGAGTCTTGTTTACAGTTTTTTATTTAGATTTCATGTTAATTCGTTGTTTCTAATCGCTTCGGTCACTTTAAGCATTAAAAGCAATGCTTTATGCAACCTTCTACAAAACAACTCTATTTTGTGGGATACATACATTTTTGTGTTATGTTGGATCATGGAAATTCATCGCCATGACAATTAGATAAAGCAAAGCCATTTAAGAATTATTGTTTTAATTTTTTATTCTTCAATATTTGATATTTCAACAGCTGTGGGGCATTTGAGGTGAGAACATGGTTTCAAAGAAAGTTCTGTTGTTAAATAAAGTGATGGGAGGAGAGAGAAAATGTTTCCCGGGCACTTTAAGAATTTCTCTGCTTATCCAATTAATCGATTAATCGAGTCGAGACCCAATCTGACTCATAAATCATCCTAATAATTGTTTGTTGCAGCCCTATGAGCACATTTTCTTTCTTTATAGTGACACATGGAGTCATCTAACTGGAGCTGCATAGTCCAAACTGATCAATCAGATTTTATGTGAAAAGAAAAAAGATTAAATAAAACATGAAAGTAGTAAAAAAAAATCTTTACTAATAAAAAAAATAACTGAAATATAAAAATATAATAAAGAATAAAGATAAGCATTTATAAGAAAAGTTTTGCAAGTTTTTGCTGACTCTGCTCCCAGCCCTCCACTGAGCCCACAGGATTTCATCAGTTATTAAAAAAAAGAGAACTATGTCTTTTTTACAGGTTATAAAAGATCAATAACCAGATACAGTAAAGAATAATTTATGTCCTGATCACATCTGGTCAATCAAGGATTTCATTAACATGACTTCAACTCTAAATGTCATGTTTGCATATTAACTGTAAATAAGAAAAAATGAGAAATTAATACAGTTAAAATCAAACCCTACAGCTGCACAAGAAAAACACTGACACCAGTTTCTGTCACTCCAGTGAGAACAGCAGTCTCAGCCTGGCCCAGTCTAACAGCAGTGTTGGGGGAGGGATACGTTCATCACTGCAATCTGAAGAAAATCTAGTGCCGTGCGGTTAGTCTCACCCTCTCTGATCAGAGAGGTCAGAAAAACTCTGCAATCACCCTGTGATGGGCATGTTGCACTGGTATTGCGTGCCTAACTGTCATCATGTATAATGAATGAAGAGCAAATAAAAATGTCTGAGTTCAGACAACTGCAAGTCAAGCTTCAGACCGAAACAGTGTGAAACACTTTCACCGCACAGCAAGAGAAATACGATGAACATGACTGGTTTTGGAGAAAATATAAAGACATTTCCAATCACTCCCCCTTTTTTTTCCACCCAGAAAATGGCTTGGAGTGGAGGTGCTATACTGTGGGTATCCTGGCTTTGGAGACAGAGAAAAATCTTAGAAATTAAAATTAAAAGAAACATCAAATAAAGATTTTACTACTACTACTAATAATAATAATAATGAGGAAAACAAATCGTGTTTACTAATGAAAATCAATGTTGTTTTTCAGGGTTGTTTTGTAGGGGGGGGGGGGGGGGGGTTGTCATTCAAAATAATTCGCTGCTGATCTGCACTCTTACTGGATAATGGTTATTAAACATGTCCCTTTTTGTTGTTGTATTTTGGTCCTTTTATGTTATTCTTTCTTTATTCAATTAATCATATTATTCAAATTTAATCAGACAATTAAATGTATTCATAAAGTGATTTTTGTTTTAAAAAGAAAAAGAAACACAAATTGCATGATTACATAATACGTGATGCATGATTAATACAATTTAGCGTCGTCGTTCTCAAAGTTATTCATCCCCTCCCATTAAATAAAGCCCCAAAAATCAGCTGTTAGTTGAATAAGTTGAAATTAAACAAAGTAATAATACATGAAAATTATATTAAAATAATGACGTTGATTTTGAATTATGGTTTAACGGAAATATAAAAAACAAACACGAGATAAAACAAGTAAACAAGTAAAGTGCGATGAGGCTCCCAAACAAAAATTTGTTGAGCAACCCTTTGAGACAATCACTGCAATCAAGTGTTTTCTTTAATGTTCACACACACTTGTACACCTGTTGACAGGTACTTTGATCCACTGTTCATGAGCAAGGTGCTCAAATTTTTCTGGGACTGTGTGTTGGTTTGTTTGTAGGGATATAACAGTTACAGGTTAAATGGTTAACCGTGATAAAATTCCCAGTGATTAATAATACTGTTTTAAATTTTTATTATTGTTAAAACCGTGACTTATTACTGCACTTTGAAAAACTCCCAGTGATGCAGCTTACTGGCTGGAAAAGCAGCAGCAGTCCCAGTTTGTAATGTTTAATTTATGAAAACATGGCAGAAGGCAACAAAGGCGCCCACATGGACAGTTCTTTTGAGATTTCCCCCCTTTAAAAAAGGACAAAGTAGACATTTAGACCCATTTTGGATATTTTTAAAGATGCTGGGGGTATTTCTATAATACCCCGATAAAAGTGATAACCATGATCATTTGGTCACAATAACAGTGATGTGAAATTTTCATATCGTTAATTCCTATTTGTTTGTTTGAAATATTTTCCATTAAAACTCAAAAGCAATATTTTACTTCTCTAAATTATCATTTTGAAAATTGTCATTTATTATTACTTTTTTAAGTTTCCTGTCCGTTTACCATTTCCTTTAATTGGAGGGCATGAATAATTTTGATGACTATATATTTGAATACAATAAGTCTTCACACACTAAAGTATAGAACACATATTCAAAAACACACAGTTTACACACACACAAATTGGAACTGGATTTTAGTTCAAGCAGAAAAGATGTGCTTTCCCAGTCAATTCCAAGATCACTGCTCACATCAAACAAAAGATATTATCTGAAAGTTGTACTCAAAAGCCTCCTCGTACACCTTCCTCTGTTATGCTTTTCCTATTTCAGCTGACCTCCACATGAATCTGCAAGCAGTTTTATCCATCCAGAAATATTTATTTCATACAGTTATGCATGCAAACAGCTGGAAATAAACCTTGTATTTCAGAAATCTGCTAAATGTGTCTTACTGAGGCTGCTCTGTAAGATGTATCAGACAAAACAAACATTAAAAAGCCAACAGAAGATTCAAGTGAAAGTACACCTCTCCTCTGTACCTGCATAAAATCTACATGTAATTTAGAGACTCATCTGTGAAAGTACCTCTTCAGGTTTAGGGTCAGAGACATAACGGAAAAGAAAAAAGTACACCCTGTACATCTTGTATGATTACTTGTCAGTTGGAACTGTGTTGGACTCTCACGCAAGTCCTCCAAAGAGGTCCCAACTGAAGGTTTTAGTGAATTTAAAGAGGGCTTATTATGGGCTGAGAGGATTGCAAAGACACTTCACAGCCATTTCAGCCAGCGCTGGGAGACAAAACACTCATCAGAAGGCCTCTTCACCTTACACTGACAGAGAAAAGCAGCATAGTTCAGCCTCCACAGAAACTAATTGAAAGCTAAAAGCATGGTACTCTGTGGCAAAGAAAAAAAAGAGAAGAAAATCTGAAAATGGCATATGTGACATCTTAAAGTCATTATAGAGGATGTTTCTTTCAACAATTTTTAAAATAAAATAAAATAGGGTTCAACGAAAAGGAATAATAGGAAAAAAAATAAAATTATTTGTCATTATACATCAGCTGTGAAAGTTGGGGCTTAAAAACATCCACCAATCATTTCTCCATTTATTACGTTTTGTCTATTGACCATTAATCACTCTTTCTACCCTAGTAAGAGTGATTGATGGGCAATTGAGCGGGAAATAGGCGAGACTGATCAATGAAGGTGATTGATTGGCGAGAGTGATATACGTCCCGGAAGCTGTGCCCTCTCGTCTGATGGTTACAGCAGGTAGCTAACATCCTTCTGCTAGCAGTTAGCAACATTCTGGCAATAACATCGGTTTTACTTGCATTCGTGACATGATGGGAGAATCTGCACCTGCTGTCTGCCAGCCGCCGGTGCACGTTGTGCTGTGGCTGGGGGAGGGAGCTGTGAATCAAGCAGGCGTGTCCTGCACTGCGCTTTATTCAGAAACTCACTAACAGTCTCTGCTTTGTGAATTGCCGAAAACATTTTCAGTACCGCCTTTAAAATATTTCTACACATCTTGTGTAAGCTGCAAGGTTATTTCACCTTTTTTTTTAAACATATAATATATATATATATTTACATACACACACACACACGAACACACCATATGAAGGCATTAAGGCGGTAACTAAACATTTGAAATATTTTTTTTAAAGAAAAACATGTTTTCTGGTCTAGTCATAATGTCTTAATATGAAGTTCAAGTTCAGGTTTATTTGTATAGCACACTAACAACTACCGTGGTCACACAAAGTGCTTCACAGAAATATAAAAATACCCAAATAGATATATGAAACACACAAACACTGATTTATACACATTAACATTTAAGCATACTTACACATTCACACCTATTGGCCCTCATTTATCAAACGATCGTCAAAATGGTCGCACATCTGATCGTAAAAATGGTCGTACGATTGGACCCACGTGTGATTTATTAAAACGTTCGTATCAGTCCAATCTCGTCGTACGAACAAAAGAGTCTTGATAAATTCCACAGCTGAAATTTATCGTCATTTAAATGTCACGCCCACGGTTACGCCCTTAAACATGCATAATGATGAGGCTTCACCCAGCGAGGTTGAACCGTGGAGAGGAGAGATTCTGCCAAAAAAGAAACTTTTGGGGGGGATCAAGACAGAATTCCTCATTTGTGAGGTGGGAAAGATTAAAGAGGTGCTGTTTGGCAGCTTAAAAATCGGAGTCAGAGACGTGCACAAAAATGCTGCACGGAAGAGGATCAGTCAGCCTCGCCGCTGTTGAACGACTCCGGCTGAGATATTAATAAAAGTCTCAATCTAGGCCTGGTTTATATGGTTTATTCGTTTTATTAGCTATGAAATTTAATAATAGGCCACATACGATGGCAACGTCACAATTCTTTAGCCAATGGGTCAAAAAGAAGTGGTCCAATATGAAACTTACCACCAAAATATGCCCCCCCCCCCCCCCCACCCCCCTCCGTCATGAGTCCAACCGCCTGCGCTAACAGGTGACAGGTGGATGCCGGTCAGATCAAGCCTGACCCAGACAGGGACGGAAAAAATATAACTTGCATTTGCAAAGCTAAGGGACAGTCTACTGACTGAGCACTTATACAACTTTAAAGTATTGATTACTTATTAGAAATGGATCAGCTCCGGTCTCCTCCATATAGCCCAGTGGGGGCTGCAGAGCGGCTCCGGGCGCATCTTTTCCTGCGCATCAAAACTCTCCAGCGGTCCGAGCGATGTGCAGCACTGCACAGGACAGGAGTGTTGTAGATTTTCTCAGAGTCTAAAGCAGCGTTTCATCCCGCCGGGTCCGAGTCGGACCGTCCGACCCACCTGCCTTCTCGCAGCCCGAAGCAGCGCTCCACCTGGGCACCTGAGCGTGTGTGCGTACTGATGTCTACTTCCTCCTCCTATGTGGCAGTTTTACCAGCGGGGTGAGGAGATGCACGAAGAGTGAAAAGCACTTGTCTCCTAGAACTATATGTTAATGATTTTAATCATTTGTTGAGATAAATGGAGGAATTAAATTCAGTCACAGCTATTTTTGTAATTTTGGGAATCCATTCTACATTCACTTTTTCCTTTTTCTTTGCAAATGGGTTCATTCTTAGTGCTGATATGTGAATACTTATGTTTAGATGACAGTTTGCGGTTTGGTAAATAAATATTTTCATGTTCTGCTGCGCTGCGCTGCAAACCCTCACTGACTCAAACTTGCGTACACGAACTCAAAGCTGTCGTGAGATTTGATCGTATCCTACGATCACGTTCAAATTGATAAATACCGAGTCTTGCGTGGAAATGGTCGTACGCACAGATTTTCGTCGTACGATCGTTTGATAAATGAGGGCCATTGTGTGGTCATATGTGTAAAAAATACACAAATACACACAAGGACACACAAACACTGGTGTACTCGAGTCTCTCAAGGTAAAATTAAAATAATACATAGATTAATCACAACAAATAAATCAAATGAGGCCAAATTAGAAGACTCGAAAAAAACTCAAGACCAAATAAATAGTTAAAAGAATAAAAAGTACAAAGTATGAATGACCACCTCAACTAGAAATTAAAAGCTAGAGCAAAGAAAAATGTTTTCTATAAAGTTTTAGAAGCTTGGACGGACTGGACACGTCTAATATGTAGCAGCAGCCCATTCCACAATTTCAGGGCCATCACCAAGAAGGCTCTATCGCCTCCAGAGACACATCTGGTTCGAGAACCTCCAACTGAGAAGAGGACCTCAGAGATCTAGTAGGAGCATGCTTGATTAAAAGCTCAGCCATATATGTTGATTCTAAGAGGATGATTAAGCTATGGTATAATATCCCATTATAATGAGAAAACAGAACTGACCCTTTCTTCCCTTTTTTGCTAAATGAAAAAAGTTCTTCAGGCTACTGGCCTGCACTGGATACAGCAGCGATTCATCAGCAATTTCATTAATCAATTCTGCATATCAAGATGAGAGGTCTGTAATTTTCATCATAGGCACACTTTAACTATGAGACAAAATGAGAAAAAAAAATCAGGAAATCAGATTGTCTGATTTTTAAAAAATCATTTTTAAATTATGATGAAAAATTCATATCTGGTCACCCACAAACAAGCAAGATTTTCAAAGCTCACAGCCCTGTAACTTCTTTTTTAGGAAGCGCCTCTGTCCTCCACTCGTTAACTGTATTAATGGCACCTGTTTGAACTCGTTATCTGTAAAAGACACCCGTTCACAGCCTCAAACAGTCAGACTCCAAACTCAACCATGGCCAAGACCAAAGGGCTGTGGAAGGACACAAGGAAGAAAACTGTAGACTTGCACCAGGCTGGGAAGAGTGAATCTACAGGCAGCAGGTTGATGTGAATAAATCAACTATTGGAGCAATTGTAAGAAAATGGAAGACATACAACACCATTGATGATCTCTCTGGATCTGGGGCCCCATGCAAGACCTCATCCCATGGGTTCAAAATGATCATGAGAACGGTGAGCAAAGTAACAAAGGCTACCATGACGATGTTTATCCACTGATTTATACATTTGCTATAAACTTCTTGAGGTGCGCATGCGATGGTGTACCTGTATTTACAGGTACTACCCCAAAAATCAGAATATCCTAAAAAAATTCACGAATTTTTGTATTTCAACTTAAAAGGTGCAATTTACATATTGTTTAGACAAATAATATGTGAATCAATATATTTCAAGATTTTATTTGTTTGGATGTTGCTGATTAGAAGTTGCACCTTCAGAAAACCTCGAATTCAGAAACTCAAAAATTTTAATCCTGTGAAAAAGCTACCGTATTGTAGGCTCATAGTGTCACAGTCTAATCAGATAAGTAATCCAAAACATCTGCAAAAGTACCCTGAGCCTTTAAAAAGTGTCTGTCTTGGTTTAGAAGAAAAAATGAAAACCAAGATTTCTTAAATTTCGAAAAAAGTACATTTGCGATATGTAGGTTTTTCCATTGAATGGTGTAAGCCATAATTCTCGTAAAATCCCGTCCTGCGAGATTCCACTTTGAGGAGGATGGAGATATAAACATGTTGTGTTTTAGAGCTGCTATTGCTCCTCATCAGGAGATGAAAGCAGTGGATGATGATTCAGAGGTAAAGTTTGTATGTACGGAGCCTCTGATCACATCAGCAGGGAAAAACACTCATGGCGACTTCCAGGATAGATGCCCGAAACGTAACACAAATTAAAAAACCCCTCAGGATCAACTTCTGGGGTGTGAATGTTCCTGACTGATGTGGTGATGCAGCTGCTGATACGAAGGCGCAGTCATACGATGTTATCCGTGGTCACGTTTTATTAAATCCCGGTGACACATAATTAACATGTGGGAACGAGATAACCGAGTCGTGGTGTTACAAATGTGTGGAAACGACCTAACTAGCCTGTGGCCAGTCGTTAATAACATGAAGAACTTAAACCATCTGTATAATGTCCTAAATGAACTCAACTTTCTGAGTTACGGCGATTTGGGGATTTTTCATTTATGTGACTGATAAAACTTCCCCCATCACCCAAATTCACAGTTAATGCTTGTAAATGATCATATCATAATTAAGAAGTAATAACTGAATTTTACCCCCCCCCCCCCCCCCCTACATCACGCCTGCTGGTGTGTAATTGCAAAAGAAATATTTCCATTAAACTTATCCGAAAAACTGCTTTACTGAAACGTCTAAATTTACGCCTCATAAAAGCATAAAAACGTTTTTGCGATATTTGAGTGTTTTCGAAATGTAGGTATTTCCATTAGTGTTTTTTTTATTGCAATATTTAGGTTTTGCGCACTTCCAGGTGTAAAGGAAACCAAGCTATTGACTACCTGCACAAGGTGGGAAAGACAAAAAGTGATGGCAAAAGAAGCTGTTTGTTCTCCGAGTGCTGTCTCAAAGCACATCAATGGACATTTAAGTGGAAGGAAGAAGTGTGGAAGAAAACGGTGTACAAGCCGGAGGACTGACCGCAGCCTGGAGAAAATGGTCAGGAAAGGGCCTTTCAAAAGTGTGGAGGACTTCATAAGGAATGGACTGAGGCTGGAGTTTCTGTTTCAAGAGAAACAACAGGCAGGCAGATGCTGGACATGGGCTTCAAATGTCGAATTCCTGTCGTCAAGCTACTCCTCAACAGCAAGCAACGCCAGAAGTGCCTTAGCTGGGCTAGAGAAAAGAAGCACTGGTCTGTTGCCCAGTTTTCAAAAGTCCTCTTTTGTGATGAGAGCAAGTTTTGTATCTCATTTGGAAACAAAGGTCCCAGGGTCTGGAGGAAGACCGCAGAGGCGCTAGATAGAAGATGTATGAGATGCATGAAGTCCAGTGTTAAGTTTCCCCAGTCTGTGATGACCTGGGGATCCATGTCAGCTGCTGGTGTTGGTCCTCTGTGCTTCATTAAGGCCAGCATAGAGTAAATGCAGCCATCTACCAGGACATTTTGGAGAGCTTCATGCTTGCTTCAGCAGACCAGCTGTATGAGGATGCAGACTTCATCTTCCTGCAGGACTTGGCACCTGCCCACACTGCCAAAACTACAAAATCCTGGTTCAACAACCATGGGATCACCATGCTTGAATTGGCCCGCAAACTCACCTGACCTGAACCCCATTGAAAGTCTGTGGGGCATTGTCAAGAAAAAGCTAAACAGGAAGAGACCAAACAATAGAGAAGAGCTCAGGGCTGTGATTGAAGCATGCTGGTCTTCCATAACACCTGAGATATGCCACAAGCTGGTAGCATCCATACCACGCCGGGTTAAGGCAGTCATTAAAGGGGCCCCAACCAAGTGCTAAGTACAGATGCAAGATTTTACATTAGGAGGCCTGATATTTTTGTATTTAAAACCCTTCTCTGATTGATTTTATGCAGCATTCTAATTTGAGGTTTTCTGAAGCTGCAAGTCCCAATCAGCAACATCCAAACAAATAAAAGCGTGAAATATATAGATTCACATTATTTGTCTGTACGATATGTAAATTGCACCTTTTAAGTTGAATTATAGAAATACATGAACTTTTTCAGGATATTCAAATATTTTGGGTAGTACCTGTATTGCACCTGTGTTGCTTACATTGTTGTACTTTCTCACTACCAATCACACAATACTTGTAAAAGCTCCCCAAGAAAAAAGTTCTGCTCGGCCAAGGGGTCAAGAACAAGCTGCAAGCCATTCTCAATCACGTCCGCGAGAACAAAATGACGTCATATTTTTTCTTGTGGCCCCGAGAACAAGAAGAAAGTTCTTGCAGAGTATGTCACAGCCTTAAGACATCGGACCAGGCCTGCCCGGGTCCAGTCCTAATGAGCCACTCCTGCAACATTTATATGCATCCCTTCTCCAGCACACCTGAATTATCTCATGCGCTTGTCATTCAGTTCTGCAGAGGCCTGGTAACGAGCCATTCATCTGATTTAGGTGTGTTGGAAATTTAAATTGAACTGAAATTGCTTCACTGAAATACTCCCTTTGCTTTTAAAGCGGGCTCTATAGATAGCAGTTTGTAAATTAATGGTTGACATTATCACAAGCGAAGCTGACTTCAGTAACAAAAAGAGAGGGAGGAGTTTGGATTAATTCAGGGAATTCATATACATTTTTTTCTTCTTTTTTTTTTTTTAATCAAGCGCAATTTTTTTTTCTTATTAGAATCCAAGGGAATATGGATAGGCTGAAGATAGGCATCTGCCTTTTAAGGTGATACTATATTCATACCTTTTATTGCTCTCTTTCCTTGTAATTTCAGTTTACCGCCTCTTTCTTGAGTGATAATCACCACCAGTACGCAATCGGTGATAAAGAGGCAAGCTGCAGTTCACATCCATTACAAACACACATTCAGTATTATCGTTTTGAAGAAAAGGCTGAAATATGTTGTTGCCTAGAAACAAAGCATCACTAGAAAGCCACCCCTCAGGTATGCTGATGAAACACCCGGTTGTTTTTTAACTTAATAGGTTTATAGATCCTTACCTGTGACAGCTGACACAGTTTTCAGAAAGTCTTCCCTCTCAAAGTTGGAGGACAAAGCTGACAGCTGGTTTGTCATTTTAGTGGGACAATATGTTCCTCTCAGTATTTTATTTCTGGATAAGCCAATACAGTCTGCAAAGTTTCAAACATTCTTTTTCAAAACACCATATGTACATTTTTAACAACCCACCATATTATTCATCACTATCGTTAGCACAAAGCTGAATCTGTTATGTAATTGCATTTGTTTAGGTGTTTCAGAGGAGAGAAGTTGATGCTGCCTGCTAAGTCTGGAAATTTACAGTCAGCAATTATGCTTGAATTTTGTTCAGGTTGCAAATCTCAAATTTCCTCTAAACTGATGCCCAATAGGTCATACCTGAACTGGAAGGTTTCCTGAAATTAAAATAAATAAAACGAGCCTCTCAGTTTGTCCAGGGATTGGATTTTAATGAGGCAATTTTGGCTGAAATTAGAGAGGTGCTAATTGAAATGGCCGGAAATTCAATTCAACGATAGTATAATTCAATCATCATGAAACAAACCAAAACACATATGAGTTTAAAATATATATATATATATATATATATATATATATATATATATATATTGTTTGGTTGGCAGAAGTTTAACAATGATTTATACAGTTGTTCATCCAGTTATTAATTTATCGACTAGATAGGAAAACAACTACAGTATGTCAAGTTGTTATTCCCTTTACTTAGCAGCAGCTATATGTGGTCCTAAATACAGAGCAGTTTGCAATTCTTAGACTGTGAAATGACAGCTAAGATTTATTTGGTCAACAACAACAACCCAGGGGGAATAGAATATTCATCATTATTTGTTTGACTTCTGTACATTTCCTCATTACATGCTCCACAAGTTTCAACCAAACAGCAATTCTCCAGCAGAGATCCCTTCTCACCTAGTGACCGGCTCACAGCTACAAAAAAATGTTTTGACTGCTCAAAGGAAGGTTTGTGAATGTAAACTTTCAAAAACATACCAATCTGTTATATTTGCAAAAGTAGTGAAGATGCATACTTTCACTCATATCTGTGGTAATAAATTGGGACTTGTGGGGCAAAATCCATACAACAGAATCCAAACCTTTTAGATCACTGTGTGGAAAATTGTGGCCTGCAAGGTTTAGATTTTTGCCTGATTTAAAAATTCCACCACATTCAGGCTTCTAGCTTGATTGCAAGTTGACTGTTTTTGCCCTCGGCTAAGGGCTGGAATATACAGTGGGTACGGAAAGTATTCAGACCCCTTTTAACTTTTCACTCTTTGTTTCATTGCAGCCATTTGCTAAAATCAAAAAAGTTAATTTTATTTCTCATTAATGTACACTCAGCACCCCATCTTGACAGAAAAAAACTGAAATGTAGAAATTTTAGCAAATTTATTAAAAAGAAAAAACTGAAATATCACATGGTCATAAGTTTTCAGACCCTTTGCAGTGACACTCATATTTAACTCACAGATTGTCCATTTCTTCTGATCCTCCTTGAGATGGTTCTACTCCTTCATTGGAGTCCAGCTGTGTTTAAATAAACTGATTGGACTTGATTTGGAAATGCACACACCTGTCTATATCAGACCTTACAGCTCACAGTGCATGTCAGAGCAAATGAGAATCATGAGGTCGAAGGAACTGTCCAAGGAGCTCAGAGACAGAATTGTGGTGAGGCACAGATCTGGACAAGATTACAAAAGAATTTCTGCAGCACTAAAGGTTCCTAAGAGCACGGTGGCCTCCATAGTCCTTAAATGGAAGAAGTTTGGGACGACCAGACCTCTTCCTAGACCCGGCCATCCAGCCAAACTGAGCAATCATGGGAAAAGAGCCTTGGTGAGAGAGGTAAGAAGAAGCCAAAGATCACTGTGGCTGAGCTCCAGAGATGCAGTAGGGAGATGAGAGAAAGTTCCACAAAGTCAACTATCACTGCAGCCTCCACCAGTTGGGGCTTTATGGCAGAGTGGCCCAATGGAGGCCTCTCCTCAGTGCAGACAAATGAAAGCCCGCATAGAGTTTGCCAAAAAACACATGAAGGACTCTCAGACTGTGAGAAATAAGATTCTCTGGTCTGATGAGACCAAGATTGAGCATTTCGGAGTTAATTCTAAGCAGTATGTGTGGAGAAAACCAGGCACTGCTCATCACCTGCCCAATATGATCCCAACAGTGAAACATGGTGGTGGCAGCATCATGCTATGGGGGTGTTTTTCAGCTGCAGGGACAGGATGACTGTTTGCAGTTGAAGGAAAGGTGAATGTGGCTAATTACAGAGATATTCTGGAAGAAAACCTCTTCCAGAGTGCTGAGGACCTCAGACTGGGCCGAAGGTTCACCTTCCAGTAAGACAATGACCCTCAGCACACAGCTAAAATAACAAAGGAGCGGCTTCAGAACAACTCTGGGACCATTCTTGACTGGCCCAGCCAGAGCTCTGACTTAAACCCAACTGAGCATCTCTGGAGAGACCTGAAAATGGCTGTCCACCACCATTCACCATCCAACCTGACAGAACTGGAGAGGATCTGCAAGTAAGATTGGCAGAAGATCCCAAATCCAGGGGTGAAAAACTTGTTGCATCATTCCCAAGAAGATTCATGGCTGTAGTCGCTCAAAAGATGCTTCTACTCAGTACTGAGTGAAGGGTCTGAATACTTATGACCATGTGATATTTTAGTTTTTCTCTTTTAATAACTTTGCAAAAAATTCTACATTTCTGTTTTTTTCTGTCAAGATGGGGTGCTGAGTGTACATTAATGAGAAATAAAATGAACTTTTTTGATTTTAGCAAATGGCTGCAATGAAACAAAGTGTGAAAAGTTTAAAGGGGTCTGAATACTTTCTGTACCCACTGTACCTACTGTGTGCACTTCAGCTTTTGATACGTCTGTGTATATACTTGCTGCAGCATATCAGGAGCACAGGGAAGCCAAAACACTCCACCACTTGGAGGACTATGCAGCAATTTAACTCTAAAATAATGAAAGGCCAATCTGCTGGGGAATTTCAGCAAACAACAGTTTACCAAACTATTGCCAACTGTTGAGGCACGAGTGTTCGTAACTGCAACAGGGAGGAAACATAATAAAGATGCCGGTAGTTGTGGACAAAGTTCAAGAGGCGCTCTTCAAAAACTGTCTGCCATTAAGTTTACATGTGACTTCGTATCCTTTGTTCACATAGTACCTCTAGCGTTCTAGTCAATTTGGCAGGGACACATTACCTCGCGTCAACGCAAGTATCTTCGTGTCAAAAGAATGCTGGGAACATGTCCGTGATGCGGATGCATCGCTAACAGCAAGTATATTCCAACCCTTTCAAGACCTGAGTGCCACATGCTGATGCATCTGAGCACCTCTAGGTTATTGGTCAGCATTGGGTTCCTGCTGTTACCGCCCTGGACGTGCCAACACACCTCCAGGATTGCTCACCTGTGCTGCCTGCTCGTTATTGGCTGGATCTTGGCCCTCCTGGGCCCCACCTCAAAATTTTCCATCACCCATTATTCAGGGGCAGCTGTATTTTGGTAGTTTTGTGTCTCAGCTTGCTACTCAGTCACTACCAGTGACTGGGTTTCTGTCTGCAGCGTGAGCTTATTGTGGCAGTTGATTATGGGATCAAAATCATGCCAGAGACAATTTGTGTGTAAAAAAGATTTTTCATGTAAAATAATGTTTTGAAGTTGTATAAAACAAGTCGTGCTTGTAAAAAAAAAGTTATCAACCCACAGAATCATTTTGTGGTTGTGTGAGAAACCTTTGTGTGCAGAAATATTATTTGCAAACATGTAGATTAGTTTTGTAGTTGTGTTTTATTTTTCTGTGTGTGTGAAAATTGAATTTGTACCTGTAAAAGTTTCGCCACACAAAAATATCTGTACGAGTGCGACACCTAGGGCTCGTGTGCGACACTGCACCTACGAGCTCACAAAACAGAAACCTACAACCACAAAACTTTTTTACGGATTGAAGACAAGGCAAAGTCGTGCCACAAACAGCCAATCAGGTCACTGCATTCTGGCAAGCCAAACAGCCAATGATGTGGTGGATTGTTGATGACGTTTATTTTTGGGGACGAAGACGATACCGTTAGCAAAGGCTCTTGGCTGCTGGCAGTCAGAGCGCAGCGGGAGCTACATACTTGTAGCAAGAGGGAGGCTGTTCAATCCGAAGTCGGCCACTGATCTGATCACTGACAGGCCTGCTGGAGAAGGCGGCTACTGGCAGAAGAACTTGGCCGGTTATTTTGGTGTTGATCGCCGCAGCTTATTGGATCGTATATTGTACTGGACGTGTGTTAGCTTTGGAGAGGCTAACGACTAGCACATCTTGGATAGTCCCACTGGAAGCTGGCAACCATTTAAAGCTGAGTCGTATAATGCTGTGGTTACCGTGTCAAAGCCCCCTTAAAAATAAAAAAGAAAGAAAGAAAAGCAAAATCGTGTTTTACTGGCAGGTTGTGCAGTAAGCTGCCACCACATAGCCTACTGTTTACTTGATTGCTGCAGTCGTAAAAAAAAGAAAGAAAAAGCGACGGCTGAAGTCTTTTATAAAAGGCATGTGCGGTTATCTGGTTAATAAGGAAAGTAATGTAAAATTCTTTGTGTTCCTGTCACTCATGTGAATAGCCAGAGCTACCTAGAACATTTTCAGTTTCAATGGGCTCGACTTCCAGGGAGTCCACATATCTGTGCCAGCCCGTCCAGATCAAACGCGATGTCGGTGTTAAAAACACGTTTGATGCCCAAAGTGGGACGCTGGGCCACATAAAATCAGACACAATAGGCTATAGAAAATCTTAAAGAACCACTTTCTAACTACCAGGCCGATCAGATTCTGATCATCATTGTTGACACGTCATTTGTGAACATTCCTACATTATTTTACAGCCTAAATAAAATGACTAAATTGTATATGACGCACGTTTATTTATTTTGCATATATTTTCAATTAATGCGTTTACTCTTTATTTCACATTACTGGTATGTAAGTTAAACGTTTTATTTACATTACCAAACTTCTAATTTCTGATATTCACTCGTGTGTCTCTGGGATTCATTAATGACGCAGGGATCCCCCGACATCGACACAGTCACGGCTTTAAGCATTGTGACTTCCACAGACACTGGAGGCAGGGGATGGCTTCATCTAGCTATTTGCATGAAGCCCTGGTGCTTCCATAAGAATGACGCACAAGGCTCGGCTGCGTTTCTCTTTTATTAAGGCGCTTTATAGCTCACCTGATGCGGGACAAACTGTTTCATAACAGCACACTTAACTTAACGCCCACAAGCTTTGTGTAGGGATAAAAAAAAGCTTGCTACCCAGCCCTCCTCTCTCTCCCGTGTGACAGTGACAGCTCAATGCGTGTCACTGATTACCACCACGTCACCCATGCCAGACGTCACCATGACAACCAAAATTAAAATAATCATCAAACACCAAAACGCTATTTATGGCTCCTACAAGCATCACACCTTCAGAACGCAGAGGATTGTTTTACATGAACAATGTTGAAACCCAGAAGCGCGCAGTGGTCTGCTGTTAACGCATCACACAGAAAAACCCTACCGGCACAAGTTGACGGACCACGACGCACGCACGCGCACGTGGTGTCAATCGGGCTTAAAGGCTTTACAGATATCATAAACTTCATAAAAAATGAGGACAACGTGTTTTTTTAGTGGATGCGTTTCACCACACTGTTCCAGGCTCCTGCAGGTGACGGTTCTCCTGAAGCTGGTGACGTCAGTTTGGAGAAGCAGAGGATTTTTTTTTCTTCAAATGGGCTGTTATTAAAATACGGGAAATTTACAGAGTCCCGAGAGAGAGACAGGGGAGCAGGACAGGTTAGCGGAGGACGTCTGATCCCCCTGGCGGGGGGCTCAGGGGATGGTGGCGGTGGAGAAACATGGCTCGGGAGTCGGAGGACAGTTGTGGACCCCAAGAGGAGGCTCAGTGCGGCCGCCACGGACCGGGATGGATCCACAGCCAGTGAAGGCGCCAGCCATCACAAGCACCTTTTTGCATTTTAGTTCTTTTATTTTATTACTTTTATTTGAGCATTTATTGAGCCTATTTTTCCACTTATATTACTTTAGTACCATGTTTATTTCTTTAATAAAGTTCTTATTGTTTTTATTCAGTACTACCTGCTGGCGATGGCTTCCCTTTCTTGAAGTAATGTTGATTTTTGGTTTATGTTAAATCTATCATGAATCGACCTCTTGCTTTTCAAAGTTGAAAAAAAAAGACATTAAAACAACATTGTATTATAGTAACATTTATCATTGAATAAAAAAAATCTGTTTAATGAACAAAGTAAACTAAAAACTTAGATAACCTATCTGAGATTCCAGCTGACATGTTAGACGCTGGATAATTGATCAGTTGTTTATGTTTACTGATCAGTTGTGAATGAATGAGACACAGACAATCATGTGAACTCCAGCTTTATCAATGTCTGGAAAAAAATAAAAACAACCTTAGTTGCATTTCAATGACAAAGAAATGGATAAAGAAAATATCTGTGTTTAAAACTGAACATACCTGACAAACTGCTTTTCTCAAACAGTGAAGTTATCCATACAAGGCAGTTTACCTGTCAACTTGGCATTTACACGTCCTCCTTTACCAGTTAAAATAATAATAAATGGGCAAATAAAAGCCCCTTGTTGAACGTCTGGTAAGGGGTATCATGGCCGTTTAAGCACTTACACGGCTTAGCCTCAGTCTTTCATCACAACACAACTCATCCCCCAACATTCATGTACATGCGGAGGAAGAACACAATCCAGTGGGACTATCCAAGATGTGCTAGTCGTTAGCCTCTCCAAAGCTAACGCACGTTCAGCAAGACAGATGATCCAATAAGCTGCGGCGATCAACACCAAAATAACCGGCCAAGTTCTTCTGCCAGTAGCCGCCTTCTCCAGCAGGCCTGTTAGTGATCAGATCAGTGGCCGGCTTCGGATTGAACAGCCTCCCTCTTGCTACAAGTATGTAGCTCCCGCTGCGCTCTGACTGCTAGCAGCCAAGAGCCTTTGCTAACGGTATCGTCTTCGTCCCCAAAAATAAACGTCATCACCAATCCACCACATCATTGGCTGTTTGGCTTGCCAGAATGCAGTGTCCTGATTGGCTGTTAGTGGCACGACTTTGCCTTGTCTTCAATCCGTAAAAAAGTTTTGTGGTTGTAGGTTTCTGTTTTGTGAGCTCGTAGGTGCAGTGTCGCACACGAGCCCTAGGTGTCGCACTCGTAGAGATATTTTTGTGTGGCGAAACTTTTACAGGTACAAATTCAATTTTCACACACACAGAAAAATAAAACACAACTACGAAACTGATCTACATGTTTGCAAATAATATTTCTGCACACAAAGGTTTCTCACACAACCACAAAATGATTCTGTGGGTTCATAACTTTTTTTTACAAGCACGACTTGTTTTATACAACTTCAAAACATTATTTTACATGAAAAATCTTTTTTACACACAAATTGTCTCTGGCATGATTTTGATCCCATAGTTGATGGTCCTGTCACTATGCCTCCGAGTGATCATGCATCCTGGCTACTCGGCCAAGGAGATATCCCTGTGCCTGACTGGTAAGCTCGTGTGACTATCACCTGGGAGTCTGGGGATCAAATCCCGCGCGGGCCCTCCTTTGCGTACCTTGCCACATTCTGGTGGTGTCGGCAGGATCCATGTGACGTTGGTAAACAGTCCATGGATTCAAAATTGATGGCAGCCCGCAAAAGGACATGCTTGTGGAAAGAGGGGGAGAGATGTGACAATTTATGGTCCTGTCACTATGCCTCCGAGCGATCATGCATCCTGCCTACAACGCCAAAGGGAATATCCCGTTTGCTGACTGGTAAGCGCGTGATTCTCAACTGGGAGTCTGGATCTCAAATCCATTTAAGCAGCAAACTCCTCCATACACGTCCGTCATTACTTCTTTCATTTTTCTGTCCATATTAATATTTCCCCATACACAGCCGTACATCTGATTAAGTATTAAAACGCGGATAAAAATGAGCACTTCTCCCGGGTCATCACCTGACTGATGGTGAAGGAGTGGACCCTCAGAAACGGCTCAAACCCTGTGAATGTGCTTAAAGGAGCCCTATCATGCAAAAATGGACTTTTAAGAGCTTTCCAGCATGTTACTGTGTTATTTCCTCATAAAAAAAAACTTCATTTAAGTGATTTTTTTCTTCATTTGTGTATATTTGAGTAATATATATTAATATATTTAGGCCAAGCTGTAGCTTCCTAAACATAACTGACTGACACCGGTATATGCAACGGGGTAGCACCAATCACGAAGCGACAAACACGCATGCACAGCATCGTAGCAAGATGCCCTCTTTGTTGAACAGAAACTCAAAGAGAATCCTATACACACTCTCTGAGGAAGAAACGAACAGCCTGCAGGAAGATTTCCTCAGAGAAAAACCAGCTAACAAACGTTTGCTCCAGAGTTCATGAGATTTTTTTTTTTTTTTTTAAGCTGTAGAGGACAGCAAGTTGGGAAAAATGTGGTTGCGTTCAGCGTGGGAGTTTATTTGTTGTACTGGACGAATCGACTTGCCAACCTCAACTTTGTGTGTGAACTTAACTCCTGACAACTTCATGAATCTCGGGCAGTAAAGTGTTTTTTTCTCGGGGATTACTTCTGAAACCTCACGCAGTTCCTACTATAAAAACGCACCTGGACAGACAACAGCACTGGTGAGTGAAAAACGTCTCTCAGTTCAATGCTAACTGTTAGCCTATGATTTGTTCGCTAATTTACTTACTTGTCAGGGGTCTCTGACAAGTACTTCTGTGGTACTGCATGTACTTCAAACTCCATGTCAGACTCTGGCTTGAGTGCATACAGCTCCATAACAGGTTGGTCGATTATCCATCAATGTTTACAAATGACGTCCGTGTGAGCTGCCGGTGTATGGAGAGTATTTTGTTTCTTTATGGTTTAATCAAATAAAATAGATCTGAAACCAAAAAAGAGATTTGAGAGCAAAAAAAAGTAAGTGGCAATCAAAAAAAATTCTTTGAGATCAAAACAAAACAGGTTGCAATTGAAAAATACAAATATGAAACAGAATGCTTCTTCAACTTTAATCAAAAATAATGTTTGAAATTAAAAACAACTATTTTGTTTATGAATCAGTCCTTTTTTATTTCAAGTTTTAAAAAAAATTTGGTTGCAAATCAGTCTTCTTTGCTTTCAAGTTAAAAACTTTTGGTTGCAAATCCTAAAGTTTTGCTTGCAAATCCTAAAGTTTTGCTTGCGAAGTCAAGTGCACTTGATGGGCGGGGCCTACGCTGGTGGATGAGAGACGTGTTTCTATTGGTTGGTGTGACCTGGCTCCAGCCTTCCACATCACAGTCTTTTCTCATGCGTGCTGTGCTGCTTGGAGCTAAGTTGTTAGCCTGTAGCTCTGCAACGTTTCCCATGAATAATGAATTGCGCTAAATATTGTTGGCTACAGCCTGCTGTACATTCACATCATCACCACAATGAATTATAATGCTCGGCTGCTGCAAACACTGATTATCAGCGACATGGCCATCTCTGCTGGTCACGGTCTGAGCTCAGTAGCCACTGAGTGAGTGATTTATAGGGAAACATGTACAAAGTAGGCTGTGATTACACATATGGTCATAATATCTGTATCGTAATCACGGAGTGATCGGACTGTAGCCTATGTGAGAGCCTGGGAGTGGTATTGGGCTGTATGAGATTGCGACCCGATCCCTAGACGGGGGTGTTATTGAGAAGCGGTGCGGCAGGTACTCGGACGCTGAGAGCATCAAGCGGGCAGGAGGGGCAGATCCTGGTCGGTGCGGAGCAGAGTCCGTCGTGGGGCCACGAGAGGACATCCAGCAGGACGATGTCCAGCAGGATGAGTAAACAGCGACGGAGAGGAGGTCGCTGACTGGACGCACCGTTGTGGACGAGAGCGCAGGACAATCCTCCTATCTGTTTATAAATTATATGGTCGTGGTTGTGCTGCTTTGCTTGGTTTTAATGTTCTTTTTATTTGCTGAGGCGTGCGATCGGAAAATTTAAGGCGGTTCTGCCTGACCAGCCCGCTCAGCTTTTACCGGCCTGTTGAGAGACGGTCGTGCCACACCGGCGGTAAGAGACAGACCCCCTGTCGGAGCGGTGCGTTTGAGAACCATCTCTCTTCAGTCAGGAATTTTCCTTTAGGTCGACCTGGGAACATTAACCGCTGAATATGGTGCCAGTTATAGCGCATCCTGTTCTCACTACAGCTGTTCCAGTGTCAACAAACACACGTGGCAAATAATTTTCCACACTGACGCATTTCTAACCAGCCAGCATTCCTGGTTTAGTCTGTCTGGTGTGCTTTTGACCTCTACAAAGTAGGTGATAGAAAAGCAACGCGAATTTCAGCACCATCAGCCCAAAAGACGCGCCCTGCAGTAATAAACATCTTGATTTTTTTTTTTTTTTTTTTTTTACATTTTTTTCAAAGTATTTTGATACATGTAAGAGCGCTCCTCCTGGGACCCAGGTGGGACATTGGAGCTCTCCATGTGACGCTACAAACATAACATAAATGAAATATATTAGACCTGTTATAACAGCATCTATTAATTATAATGGGGGGCGTAAAATTTGGGGCTGACGGTGCTAAAATTTGCGTTGCTTTTCTATCGCCTACATTTCAGATGTCAAAAGCACGATTCAGTAGTCGGAACGTCTGACGCAGCTGCTCCTGAATAAACCAGGAATGCTGGCTGGTTAGAAATGCGTCAGTGTGGAAAATTATTTGCCACGTGTGTTTGTTGACACTGGAACAGCTGTAGTGAGAACAGGATGCGCTATAACTGGCACCATATTCAGCGGGTAATGATCACCGGGTCGACCTAAAAGAAAATTCCTGACTGAAGAGAGATGGTTCTCAAACGCACCGCTCCGACAGGGCGTCACTCTCGCGCGACCATGTCTCAACAGGCCGGTGAAAGCTGAGCGGGCTGGTCAGGTGGAGCCGCCTTAAATTTTACGATCACACGCCTCAGCAAATAAAAAGCAGCACAACCACGACCATATAATTTATAAACAGATAGGAGGATTGTCCTGCACTCTCATCCACAACGGTGCGTCCAGTCAGCGACCTCATCTCCGTCGCTGTTTACTCGTCCTGCTGGACATCGTCCTGCTGGATGTCCTCTCGTGGCCCCACGACGGACTCTGCTCCGCACCGACCAGGATCTGCCCCTCCTGCCCGCTTGATGCTCTCAGCGTCCGAGTACCTGCCGCACCGCTTCTCAATAACACCCCCGTCTAGGGATCGGGTCGCAATCTCATACAGCCCAATACCACTCCCAGGCTCTCACATAGGCTACAGTCCGATCACTCCGTGATATTACCATACAGATATTATGACCATATGTGTAATCACAGCCTACGTTGTACATGTTTCCCTATAAATCACTCACTCAGTGGCTACTGAGCTCAGACCGTGACCAGCAGAGATGGCCATGTCGCTGATAATCAGTGTTTGCAGCAGCCGAGCATTATAATTCATTGTGGTGATGATGTGAATGTACAGCAGCTGTAGCCAACGATATTTAGCGCAATTCATTATTCATGGGAAACGTTGCAGAGCTACAGGCTAACAACTTAGCTCCAAGCAGCACAGCACGCATGAGAAAAGACTGTGATGTGGAAGGCTGGAGCCAGGTCACACCAACCAATAGAAACACGTCTCTCATCCACCAGCGTAGGCCCCGCCCATCAAGTGCACTTGACTTCGCAAGCAAAACTTTAGGATTTGCAACCAAAACTTTAGGATTTGCAACCAAAAGTTTTTAACTTGAAAGCAAAGAAGACTGATTTGCAACCAAATTTTTTTTAAAACTTGAAATAAAAAAGGACTGATTCATAAACAAAATAGTTGTTTTTAATTTCAAACATTATTTTTGATTAAAGTTGAAGAAACATTCTGTTTCATATTTGTATTTTTCAATTGCAACCTGTTTTGTTTTGATCTCAAAGAATTTTTTTTGATTGCCACTTACTTTTTTTTGCTCTCAAATCTCTTTTTTGGTTTCAGATCTATTTTATTTGATTAAACCATAAAGAAACAAAATACTCTCCATACCGGTGCCGGTGCTACAAACAATTCTGTGACCCTTCAGAATCAGTGTCTCTTCCGGGGCAACGTCATGAAATGGGCGTAAAACATGTTGCAATTGGTTGAGAGCTTCGTGGTTCAGTACAGTCAGCCATCTTACTTCCGTGTTGGAAATTAGACGCATAAAAAAACTAATATTTAACACCAAATTAGTTTCTATAGTAGCGATGGGAACATATTTAACTTAGAAATGCCTGTATTTGACTCCTGGGACAATTAAAAAGCATGATACAGGTCCTTTAATATACTTCTGCAGTTTGTTGTGGAAGGATTTCTCTTCTGAACACAAGGTAGTGTGGACTCGTTTTTATTTTTTTTTTTTTCCCTGGGAGGATATTCGTTTTACAAAAATCCAGCCACATTCGCCCTCATCAATTCAGGTTATCTGGGCTCATTAATGTTGTTACTAGTTGTCATTACATAGTGCATTTCCTACATTTCCTACTCCACTGTGATAAATATAAAGAAATTAGACAAATGTACTTCCCCAGATTAAAAAACCACTGTATAGAATTTCAGTCACTCCCAGATGAGGAGAAATTAAAATATATCTTAGATGAGAAGCCAAAGTGCTGCGGACTAGCAGCTGAGTATGTGTCCTCCTGCCACAGACTGACCACGGAAACACCACATAACTGTATAACCCTGTAAATATGTATGTTGTGATCAAAACAATCTGTTTTTAAATGCTTGTATTCAGTATCCAGTGATAATGGCGGAGACGGGGCAGCGACTATATAAGACGTTATCTGCAGTAAAACTCCTTGATTTTCGCCAATACGTTAAGTAGAATGAAAAAAGGAACGAGTACTATTGTCCAGTAAGTCCAGATTTAGCTTTCCGTTAGTTATCAGGTAGTTCTAGACACTTTTGGGGGCCGCGCGTTCACGATGTGTGCTTCCGTAGTTCAGCTGAGAAGAGCAGCTCGCTGCCCAGACAACAACAAGAACACAATTTGCGAAACTCTGAACTTTCGGGACAATAGTACTCATTCGTTCGTTCATTCTACTTAAGGCATTGATGAAATGAAGCTGTTTTGCAGCAGATAATGTCTTATATATCCGTTGCCCCATCTCCGCCATTATTACTGGATGTACACCGGAGAGTGAATCAAGTTATATCCTCCAAAGGACTCAAAGTGATGCAGAAACTTTACCGGTGAGTAAATGTATAAACTCCTAGAAATAAGGTCCAGGTTGAAAAAAAAGAAACTTATCCTTTAATAAAGAGAAACACCAGTTTTATGAAAATAAATATGCTGACAATTATTTACTTGTGCTCTTAAAGAAATACACCAATTCCCCTTTAACCAAATTACTTAATAAATTGCTTTTTCTGTACTGGTTTAAAAACCCCATTGGCACTGAGCTATGTTGCATATTATAACAACTGCAGCAATACCAAGCTGGTTTTGTTCCTAATCTCTCCAATGCTATGTCACCTAAAGCTATACTGCTGAAGTACTTTTGTTTCAGTGGTGTGGCATGTAACAATGCAAATTCTTCAGCATTCAGTCAGGCCTTGTTAAGATTTTCTGCCCAGTCCTTTGGCAGATTTTAGACTGTATGTGAATATACTAGCTGATATTCCAGAGCATTTACTGCAAATGAGTGAACGACAGTTTGATGGCAAGAGTTTCTACCTCATAATCTTTCCTTTGGACCTTGATTTTGTTCTTTTACTCTGGCAGATACATGTAGTTAACAAAAACTAATAATGTATTGAGTATAAATGTTAGAGCCTTTAACTTCTCTTTAGGGGTTTAATTTCAAGTCATTTGATTTAATTTTATTCCAAAGTATAATCAGGGAAACTCTCCGACATACTGTATGTCCAGCAGTGTGGTTCAGGAGTAATTACACCAGTTAGTTAAAAACAATTTAGGTGTTAAAATGTTTCCAAAAGCATGTGAAGCATTTGCCTAAATGTTTCTCTGAATGTCAGTCATTACAGCAGTCATTTTTCCACCTTTTCAGCTGGAGGTGGTGTTGACTTCTTGGGAGCTGTCGATCAACTCCTCCTTCCTCCTGGTTGCAGGGTTGGTTGAGCTGTGTTCTGTTTAAATACAGGGTTATTTTTTATTCAGCTGTCAACAAAGGCCAAGAAGACTCAGCGGGAGGGATAAGTGAAACCTGCCATTGTGCAAACGTTCAGGCAGCTTTTTGTGAAGAAACAGCTCAGCTGGAAAATTAAACAGTCTTGGACATTATAAAATGATGGTTGTTGAAAGTATTAAACATGAAGTTAGCAATAAAACTGGTGAAATCTCTGATCCCTGTGATTGTCATGCTCCAGAGGAAGTTTTTCATTGCTCTGGTCACTGTAAATTCTAGTGTGATCCGGTTAATCATTAAAGTTATGGGGTTAGTTTTCTAAAGCAATGAAAAGCTGGTGGTCACATTTCATTCTATTGAACCTCATTCCCAGGCAATGTCCGTTCTGCTCATCCGAAGGTCACATGGAAAGTAGGAATAGTCTTCTATATGACCTATGCAATACATCTGAACTGTTACTGTTAGCCTATATTCGATTCACAGTTCGGTACATTAGTGTCATGGTTACATTTTTGAAAAAAAAAATAACAAAAAAATTTATGCCATTTCTAACCCAATGTCCTTTTATCGTCAACAGCTACCATCAGAATCATACTCAACGTGAAAACCAAAGTAGTTCCAAATGCCAGATCTGCATATAGTCAAACACAGATCCTCTGAGTTGATAAAATAAATTCAAAATTCTGTATTGTTCGATATTTGATACGAGATGCTCATAGTTCGATACACCACCGTATTGTTCGGTACCGATAGAAGAATTGTTGCACCCGTAATGTATGTGTGCATATATATATATATATAGATACATATACATATACACACACACACACACATATACACACTCTGCATATATTAGTTCCTTGTGACCATGGCAGGGCCCTGTGTTCTTTGGGTCAGTTTCAGCTGAAAGTCCCGACGTCTAGATACAAGATGTGCACTGTGGCCACGCCAGCATGACACTCGTTAAAAACTTGAAAGCACAAATTACATGGCTTAAAAGAAGTAAATTACAGCAGTAATTTCTTTCAGATTACTTTAATATTCAACAGTGTTGAAAAAAAATTTACATACCCTGGCAGAATTTTGGATTTTCTTGGGCATTTTTCATGGGTGTAAGTGGTAAGAAAAACATACATTTTTGTTTGATAGTACATGTCCTTACCCAAACACTCATGACTGAAAAAATTCTTACCAATTTATATCCTCTAAAAAATGCCCACTGAAATAAAATTCTGCCAGGGTATGTAAACTTTTCAGCACCACTGTAAGGCCCAATCCCAATGTTCCCCCTACTTTTAATCACTAGCCCTTACTCACTACCACTAGCCCTCGCCCACTATCACCACACCCTCGAATTGAAGCCACAAGGGGTAGGGCTTTGTAGTCTTCCCTAGGAATTGGGGCGCCACTTGCTGCATTTACGTTCAGGAATGTAAGCGACTGCGTAGTAATGTTTGCACATATGTTTCACCATAACAACACACCCAGCAACAACACAGAGTCAATAGCTGTGGTCGTTTTTCATTTTTTCATCATTCACCATGCTTTGAATGATTAATAAACAAAACAATCACACGGAGAAGACATCACCATTGACGACTATTGTCTCTTGTAAACTGCCGAAAAGCCTTTGCAAGCTTTTAATCAGTATTTAAGCCTAGCTAGTAGGGATGTAACGATATCCACATCTCATGGTACGATATTATCTTGATATGAACCTCACGGTACGATATTTATGTCGATATTGTGGTGAGGCTCACGATAACAATAATGATGGCATAAAATGCTTTGACAAGTCGTTACAATATTGTCAAATTCAAGGTTGTGCCATTTTGACCTGCTTGAAAAACTTTTGCTGAAGCTGAAATTCAAGTAAAAATCCAACAAATTTATTGAGAAGACAGCTCAGGTACTAGATTAAATAAACTCAACCTGGCATTAAAACAGCCTATTTACTAAGTAAAAAAAGACCCAGGCACAAAGAAACTGCCTCGTCTTTAGTCGTCAATAATTTTAAAACAAATAAGTTCGCCTGTCTGTCAGTGGTCAGTCATATGTCTGAACTTCTACAGGCTCCTTGCGGACATGATTGGAGCACCGTGATGTCGACAATCAGCTGATCAGATGCTTTTCTGCATCCGCTGCTGCAGGTTAAACGGAGAGTTTTAATGAGCAGCTGATCGAGGTGGTGAAAAAATACAAAAATGTGTACAGCGCGCGAGGCGTTTGATACACGGACATCACCGCATGCGCAGCCCCCCGGACCAAGTTCGTCATTAAATATAAACTCACCAAGTGAACACGGTGGTATGAAACTTCTCACGGAGGAATAACCGGACCAAAACAAACTTTCTTGTGGTCCCTGCGGCCTCCAGAACAGGAACAAAGTTCTCGCTTCTCGTGGAGAATGACAGCTGTTTCCATCCTCGTCGTATATCCATGCTGTATTTGTTTTTCCTGTGCGTGTGGTCTAAGTGTGCTCCCATTGGCTCAAAAGAGCGCACTGGCAGCAAAGGACGATGGTCTATGTAGTTTAGTACGTTACGCTACGCATTGAGCGGACTGAAAACTATTAGTTTTGTCTCAAGAGATACGCTGTTTAATACCGTGACAAGACCACGACGATATCGCGGCAGTTTACCTCCGGCGATATCGCGATATCGACAATATCATTACATCCCTACTAGCTAGTGTGGCTAGTCTGGCTAACGTTATGAACAAACGTGTAATCTGTGCATACATTATGTACATGTAAAGGGAACAACAGTGAGTCCTGTCGCTCTCCGGAGGTCGCTGTTGTTCCCTTTACTCTGGCCCTTCCTCAGCAAGTCAGCATCTGACGTCCCTCGCTCTGAAGGGCTAGATTCATACCCCCTACCCCTCATTATGTCCATTTCCCCTACAAAGAGGGGATTGGGACAGCACTACCTTCACGGGAACGTGCAAAATTTAGGGGTAGGGCTAAAAAGTATGGCTAGTGGGTGTATTGGGATGCACCGTAAGTGATTTGACCCACATAGGATGAAAAAGAAAAACTATTTTCAAGAGTTATAATAATAATTCAGGGTAAAGGTCCTTCTTTGGGAGAACTGAGACATGTAGATCTTGCAGAGATGACGTAAAACTCACATTTTGCACAGTGAGATGAATGCTGTAACACAAGCATGTGATACAGTAGCATTGTTTACATGGACAACTATTTAATCCATCCAATTTGAATCATTCAAACCAGAGATTCCAGCTGTCATGTTTTTAATTGATCAGCTGTATTTACATGATGGGCAGTGTTAATAAAATGGTAATGCTTTTGACACGCCCAGTGCCTCCTAGTTCGGAGGAGGAATTGATTTCCCAAACCTTCTGATCGTTAGAGTCCTAAGTAATCCTTAACTTTTGAAGTTTCTAAAAAACAAAACCCTGTTATGTCCATCAATCAATCAATCAATCTTTTTATTTAGACTCAGGTCCATTAAAAAAAGACAAACAAACATACAACAGTATTTAAAAAAGACCGTCATACCAGTGTTACCATATAGCAGACTGGTATCTTACTGCACTGAGAACAGGGTTGGTCAACATCATTATAATGGCATTACATGAACTGTTAAGTCGACCTATAAATTTGAACATCAGCCTTCTCAAGTGAGCATGAAAGGTTATAACTTGTACTTTACAAAAGAGTTCACTTGCACTACACCATCTTGGTTTACCAAGCAAGATACGCAGACAATCATTATACGCAACCTGAAGTTTGCGAATGCTGGCCTTCTTAAATTTAAACCATAAGGGTGCAGCATAAAAAGGGGTACAATAAGCCTTAAAGAGACACACTTTCACCCTCTCAGAATACCAGGAAAATCCTCTGGTCAACAAATTGGCCTGCATATATAAAACACGACGCTGTCTATTCATATCTTCATCATCAGTCATATCATCAGTGATGATGTGTCCCAGATATTTAGTTTTAGAGCAAGCTGGGAAGCACTTTCTTCCTGACAGGTAAAAGGATGGAAAAGTGAGATCCTTGTCCCCCTTTACTCTGCAAATCAGAACAGAACTCTTTTTAGCGTTATACTGCACATCAAATTTTACTCCATAATTGGAACATATGTTGAGAAGCTCTTGAAACCCAGCACTGCTAGGTGAGACAATTGCCAAGTCATCGGCGTACATGAAATGATTACGATCATTGCCAACCATACAACCAGTTTTGCAGTTTCTTAACTGTTCCGAAAGATCGTTCATATAAATATTAAAAAGGCACGGTGATAAGAGCCCCCCCTGTCTAACACCATTACAGTCCCAAATGGAGCAGAGACTACATTTCCCCATTTAATCTGCATGCTCTGGTTAGAGTACCAATAAGACAGAATCCTTATAAAAGTATCAGGCACTCCTCTCTGATGTAATTTAAGAAACAATTTAGAATGATTTATACGGTCAAATGCCTTTGATGCATCAATGAAACCAATAAATACAGTAGAGTTCTGTCTTCTATAGTTTTCCACCATCTCCTTCAGTGCATAGATACATAAATCAGTACTATGTTTAGCCTTAAAGCCAAACTGGTTATCAGAGGTGCATAGATATACTGATAATCTGTCTAGTAATATTCTCTCCAAAACCTTCGACAGCACACAGGCTAGAGCAATCGGCCGATAATTTTCCATACTCCCCACCCTGCCCACTTTGTCCTTGATGATAGGCACCAAAGTAACGGACAACATAGAGTCTGGTAATACACCATGACGCATGAAACCTGTAAAACAAATAGCAAGGAGAACCGCTACCCTCGGGCTTGCTAATTTAAAATGCTCTGCAGACATTACATCTGGGCCACTTGCCTTATTATCAGCTAACTCCGAGATGGCTTGAAAAACTTCCTTAGCTGTGATTTGCATAGTGCCTGAATTGATAGTCTCACCTACTATGTAAGGGTCACTCTTAACACAATTAAATAGAGCAGAATAATGCTTCCTCCACAGTTCAGCTATATTATCGCAACCTGAGACCCCCTCTAGGGTGCTTGGTAAAGATGTGGTGTTTGTGTTCAAAGCTCTCACCTCCTTCCAGAAACCAGCAACAACATTATCAAGGAGCTTTTCTGCCATAGAATCTGCTCTGATTTGTTGTGCGTGTTTATTAACATAACGAACTGCATATTTATAATTAGAATGAGTGAACCTTTTCAGATCAAAGGCAGGCCCCTCTCTGGGTCTTCCCTCATGGACCCAGGCCCTAAAAGCGTTCTTAGCTTCAGCATGATGATGAGCCACATACTTGCTCCACCCAGGCTTTACCGTGGACTTTTTACCAGCATAGGAATAGAGCGTTAAGCTAGCCTCATGTAAGGCTCCCACAATATGTTCATACAAGGCACAAAGATCATCACGGTGAGAGATTTCATCACAATTCACATCAGAACATAAAATAGCATCAATTGGCAAATGAACTTTGCTCAACAGGATATCAGTTCTTCCATAATATGATACCTTGTTGTCATTTGTAAGTTTAGACCAGACTAGTTTATTCTTACGAGTACATTTCACCTCCTGAGACAGCGCAGGAAGGCTGTCAAGATCTAATGTCATTATAAATGGAATATGGTCAGAAATAGATGCCTCATAGACAATCACTATAGAGCTTAGTATATCATGGGCATCAGCAGTACTAATACAATGGTCAAGCCATGACGTAGTATGCCACGCATCACTAACATATGTAAAGCTATCTGCCGGTAAAAGGATTTGAGAGGATAAAAAGAAATTATTGTCATCACAAAATTGTAACAATAGTTTGGCAAATAAGGACCTTTTGTCTGATATGTCAGCATTCAGGTCACCCACTACATGAACACTGGTAGTGTGATTCTCAGAAATAAAAGAGTTGATGAAAGCAAGCCTGTTCAGGTATTCATCCTCGTTTTCTAGTGACTCGTAAGGTGTATAAACGTTAAGGATAATAGACTCCTTGTTGCCGATCTTTATCTGCACAGCAATACACCAGTCAACTTCAAGTCGGATAACATTTACCACTGGGTCCAGATTTTTGTGCCAAAGGATGGCAACCCCCCCTGCGATCCTTCCTCTCACTATTCCCATGGAAAGGTCCGTTGTGGATTCACCCGCCCCGTGAAAATTATCATTAAATGTGTTCAGTTTTCCCAGATCTTGCTTAGATAGGAAAGTTTCTTGCAAACATAAAATGTCACATTTTTGCAACAAAGTGTCCACCACGGAGCGACGGCACTTGTCTCCTTCACTGTTTCCCAGTCGCAGGCCAAGGCAGTTATAAGAGCCAACCCGCATTCCTTATGAATTGGGCTGCGCTGCAGTAGCACCATACGGTACTTTTGGTCCGGAAACGAGCCTAGCTCTGCCATCACCAGTCTCTCCCGATTTGCGTGGTTCATAGTAACGCCTCACAACAGAGCCTTCAGACCAGAGTTCTGGGTTATACATCTCCATAACATCGTTGCACTCCGCACTCACTTTAAACGAGCTGTACCTGTTGCTCGCCGTAACAATACGCTCACACTCAACGTCACAGCCAAGTTGTGTAGTTAGATGATCAGATAGTGTCTCTGCGTCTAGATCTGGTGCAAATCTGGTGGCGAAGACTTTAACCATCTTTGTACGGATCACTTTTATCTTACCATGAACAGCAGTGCCGATGATCGGCTTAGACACCCTCCGTTTAGGTTCTCCGCTGGCGCGCTGTTTTGGGGTGACAGGTTGGCCCCCGACATTAATCCTCTTAGGTCGACCATGCTTCACAACTTTAGTCCAGTTGGGAGAGCTGACCGCAGCTCCACCATGGCTGTCACCGACCTTTATGATCCCAGGTACAATAGGTAGGTCAGTACAGGTAGCGTCTCCTGCAGCAGAAGACCCAGTGGCGCACGCGTCCTCATCTGACACCGCACCATCCACACCTGCCGGGTCGTCCCTCAGCGCGCTGCCGCAAGGTGGTTCAGTGACACTCGACACAGCCTGTCCTCCACAACTCGGCTCCATCCTACGCTCCACTGCGGAAACTCTGCTGTCAATATTAGCGGTCAGCGTGCGTAAATCCTCGCCGATATCTGCCTGAAGTTTCAGCATGTGGCTGAGTGCAGAGATCTCGTGGTGTAGGCGCTCAATTCTGCCCAACAAGTTGGAAACGTCCAGGTTATTGAATGACACAGGTGGCAGCTCATCCAGATAATGAGAGACGAACCGCGGGAATATTTTCCCCACATTCGTTTAAAACCTTTAGGCAACTTTTGATGTTATTTACATCCTTCTGGTTGCCTTTGAAGGCTACACACCTTTGTTTGGTGTCAGGACAGAGTTCAAACTGAACTTTTTTAGAGGACTCGATCCACTCAGAGTCAAAGGTGGTTGAAGTTAAAAGGACCAGTTCATCTTGGGTCATAGTTTTCATTTTGACCACAAGAAAGTTGAGAAACTCGTCCTCAACGACAACTTGATCGTCAGCTGTTCTGTAGACAAAAGGTTTCAATCGAGGCCGGTGAGGAGCTGCTGAGCTGCGACATGCTTCATCCGCCATGTTGATAAAAAGTCACAGTCCCTTAGCTATTTTTCAAGTCTTCTCCAGGGTTTTTCCTGAATCTGCTACATCACGTCACTTGCACGTGGTTCAAGCATGCACAGACACGTGCGCTACAGAAACCATCGGGATGAATGTTTACATGTTAATTTTTTTACATGTTAACTTTTTACATGATCGTAAAAAGGTCTAAACTACCCCACTCTGTTGGATTAAAATTCTCTGATTGGATCAGCTGACATGTTTATAGGATGACAAAGAGGACTGTTAGGAAACAAGGTGTCACTGAACCAAAACATTTAGACGTTAAGTCATGATTTAAAGGAGTGATGACATAGCAGTTAAAAACTAGTTTATGTTGTTGGCATTACTGCATTACTGCATATGTAAATACTCCAAAGAAAAAAACGGCATTTTTTACAGCGGAGTATTGTTTTGAAACGCCAGACCTCACTTCCTCAGTAATACAGTTGGGTCCGGTGATGATATGGAGCTTTACCCGGAGACCACGTTGACTTCATTTTGATTGGCTACACCTTATTTGGCTATGACCTTATTTGGAGAATCTAGGTCAAGCTGCGGTCGGAGTTTGCTAAAGGCTAACTGCTAGCATCATGGGCACTTCCGACAGTGTGAGCTACGTTTATCAGACAAGACAGCATTTAGAAAATAAATAAACTTACAGGTAATGACAAGGTTGTGGTCGCCTCCCTCAGTGTTGCTGCACAAGTTTTCTTTTAAATCCATTTGTTTAAAAACCCAGACCTGACTGCACAGAAGTTACTACTAGCTCCATACACGAAGCTGAATCAAACAGGGAGGGGAGGGGGGAGCGGACGGTGCATAAACCGTTAGGAGAGAGAGAGGGGGGCGCTGTTTACTTGATAGTGTGCTCTTATTGGAGCAATTAAATTACGTAGAATGATAGAACTACGTAGAATGATAAGCTGCTGTCTGATTCAACTGTTTCTGAGCAGAGAGACAAAGCTGACAGACCATAAACAGGAACTTTGATTCTCACTCTGGACATTCACATGGCCTCATCAGTGCACAACAGATCATATTATACACCCAAAACCCCAGAAAAGTGAAATTTGATGTCATGGCACCTTTAAACGCTTCTTTTTCCTAATTTTTGGGGGGTTAAATATCTTTTTGGAGAACAGCATGATGTGCAATATGTGCATTTAAAAATTTAGAGAAAGTCTAAATTCACATGGAAAGGTTATGGTGCATTTTAGGATCATTCTAACACAATACAAAAAGCCAATATCTCAACCTTTTTGTGAGTAGTATATATAAATAATTGGGCTAATAACTCTATGATCTATGTAACTTCTTTTAACAACTTTAAATCTGTTATGATTCCAAGAAAGTTTTTTGAGCTATTACTCATTATTTTATGTATTACCAGAAATATGTGGAATAGGTGCAGTTTTCTATCATAATTGGAAGCTCTGTGTATGAAGGAAGTACAGTTTGTACAGTATGATTCTAACCAGCTTAGAAGTCAGAGTTGGGTCTGACCACCTCTCTTCTTCAATACAGGCTAAACTCTTAGATAAGTTTTCCTGTAATTTCTGTAAGTAGTCTTCAGGAATTGCTCTCCAGGCTCTTTGAAGGACTTTCCAAAACTCTTCTTTGAATGTTGGCTGCCTCTTGTTCTGTTCTGTCAAGATGCTCCCACACTGCTTCAACAATGTTGAGGTCTGGGCTCTGGGGAGGATTCCTTACTCCATTAGACCTGTTGCTTCTGATTTTCTCTCCAGTTATGTCTTTTGCCTTTTCTTCCCTTTTCTCTCCTAAATAATGGCCTCTCACCAGCCATCCTTTCATGGAAACGATTTCTTATGGCTTTGGTGAACAGAAGAGAAGAACGAGGTTAATTTCTGGGTCTTGGACCTTTTTTTTTTTTGGTTTGAATGAATGAATGAATGAATGCTTTTTAAAAAAAAAATTGGTTTAAAGGACATCACCATCAGATACTTTTTCTTTGGTCCTCTGCTTGCCTAGTGTAATTGTTTTGCTTTTTTTTTTAGGGTGAAATGCACTTTGAGAATCACCTTGTTGGTGTAAAAATATTCAATATTGTTCAAACTGTGTTTTGTCATTTCCATAGCAGACACTAGGATATTTGCAGTAAAGTGTCTGAAGACACAATTAAAATGTGTTCTTTGCAAAGTTGTCATTGATGTATAGGTTCAAACCTTGTTATGTCTATACTCCAATGTTTGTAAGTGGAATATTAGATAGGACTGTAGAAAGAAGCAAATGTATGAACTACTGCTCAAACCCACTTAAACAGCTTACAAGAAAGTCTGACTGCCTGAAAACAAAAATTAGGAAAATAAGGGGGTGCTTCAGACTTTTCCGATTAATTAGGGGTGTACCGTGTTCTTGAGCTGTAGTTCTCCGCATTTACTTTTCATGGATGTAGCCATCTCAAAAGCATCACTGTCAGTTTGACTCAAATGTTCCTTTTATGGCATTCAAGAAAGACAGTGAGTTTATTACTTGCTGACAAAGGCTTTCAACTTTAAATCCCTCCTCAATCCCCCCAAACTGAGAGTAAATTATCATCACACAAGAAGCAGAAAAATAATGAGCCTCATGTGAAGCTCAGTTTCTCAGCCTTTTATTTTGAGCTATTTACGTTGTTTTTTCCATTTCTGCTGTGACTTCAGTGATTTTTTTTTCTCTCTCTTTTTTTCTGGAATTATTTTGACAGTTTTTGACAAGAAACGCTTTCATCCGACTTCTCTAATGCCTACTCAGTGATGGTGATAAACCATGTAAATTTATTGAATGTACACTGGAGTTTTGAGCTTTCACTCTTGATCAGCACAGCCTTCTTTCCACACTTGTCATCTTAAAAGGGAAAAAACGAGTGCCACTGAATGAGTATAACCTGAAGTAAGTCTAATCCAGCAGGAACTTGATATGTATTTGTGGTTTTACATCTGTGACTGAGAGCTTCACTGGATGATCTGCCCTTGTATCCCAAAACATCAATTACCCCCCAAAATATATATTTACCTTTTTTAAATCCATGTCTTTGTACCTCTGTTCACGTCAGCTGGTTATAAGCCAGATGTAGTCAGTTGACTCGACTCCAAGGGGGGCTTTTGAGGTTGGTTTACAGCATGCAAATGTATTATGGACACAATTTATACTTAAAAGCCCTCAAAATAATATGATGGACTGCGGTCTTATTAAGGATTAACCTTCCCGCTCACCTGGAGGTTGCAGGGATATGCTCCCTGCAGCCTTAATAGGATAAAGCAGGTCTGGAAAAATGAATAAACAAATTATCCCTAAAGCATATTATTAAGTAGTGAGAGGGCATCTAATAAATAGTCTGAGAGTTTTACACTAGTGTGCACAGACAACCAAGCTCAGAGTACCACACACCAAGCTGATATTTCTGATACTGATACTTCCTTTTAAGCATTTTCTTATTACAATTCACACATTAAAGAGGCCGCAGTTCTGAAAACGCAGCCCTCCAGATGGGAATGCTGAATGAAGTGGTTAGCTGATGAGTAGAAAATAAACAATGACAAAAGAAACAGTCAAACATATTGTCACAGTCATATTTTGGCTCCTTCAATTCTGGGCTTCACCATCTGTTTTGTTTTTAAATGCTCATATTAGATAACAGTAGTATTCAGCTAGTACCCTAGTTTTTATCCATGTTACATGAGATGTTTTTTTTGTTATTATGCATTGCTACATTAATAAAACCAGGATAAAATGACTGATTGGAAAAAATCCAAGAAGCTAAATTTCCTGGTGGTAATATACTGTATAACATGACAAAAAGTACTGAGAGAGTTTCATTGTGAGTTTTTTTTTTTTAGAAACTCTATGCAATCCATGCTACTATGCAGTATAACTACTGTATATAGTATATACGTATCTTTCCTTTAACTATAACTTTCATGAAAGTAAAAAGGGCAAGTTCCAAAGAGTTTTTGAATTCCAACATCAGAAGTCTTGAAACTGTAGTTGTATTTGAAGTTGTGAGTGATGCTTATAGGTGGAAATCATGGTGGAAAAGCTGGACAATCCTACGATCCCTGCACAATAACTCAATGGCTTAATGAACTGCATATTTTCATACCTATGCCACAAACAAACTATTATTATATGTAATTTTTTATATACAGTATCTACGTTCAAAGTTACCTTAAACACCCCAAAATATACTCTCAAGTATATTGATGGACTATGTAAACACCATAGAGCAGCAAAACAGCAGGTTTGCACCCACCACTGTCACAGTTAACAACAACTGAGGAACTTGGTTAATTATTAAACTAAAGCTTAAGATGGAAACCTTTTCAACACTTTGTTCCTCTGTCTTTACAGGTTTGCAGCCGCTGACAAGCTGCCTGTGGTTTTTATTGGTTCTTATTTGTCTTCCCCCTTGCAGCTCCAAGCCCCAGATCACATTTCTCACATCTGCTGACACATGTCTGCAGAAACCCAAGAAATAAATATGTGTTTCAGAGCTGAAAATAATAACCTTCTCTGGAGCTGGAGGGATTGGATGTAATACGAGAATCTGACAATGAGACACATTTCTTGAAGAGAGATATTCTGATACTTTTTTTTTTTTTTTTTTAGCAAATCAGCAGAATGTTGTTACGATGGAGGGGAAAGGGTCCAAATACGTTAAAGCCAGTGTCTTAAGACACATTTACTTTTCTAACATCAACACAGGAGCTAATGGTCTTGGTAAATGTCAGGCCATTAATGCGGCTTTACAGGAAAACTTTGACTAAGAATTCACTATTAGTAATCAATACTAACAGAGCAGTAAATCTTAGATTGACTGAACAGGATTAACCTTACAATAGGCCGTACATTACTGGAATTACTTGCACTTATTGGGCTCTCACACTGAGCTTTGAACACAGTTGCTCTTCTTTCTAATTATGTCTTTAGCAGCTGAAGTTTACTGCTAATCCAGGTAGCACATCACTGTTTTTCCATACTTTTACTTTGTGTCAGAATAATCAATGTTTAGGACTTTTGGAGCCATTGAACAATCATTAATCGCTATAGGCAAGATTGCAGATTAAAAGGCAAACATTGACCAGTCTTATCAGTCTATTTAGTGACCACCAGTTAAATTATGTAGAACAAATATTGGGTGGTAGCAATCATTACCTGACTGATCAGGTCGCCGATTAGAGCCCGGCCGATTCCGATACCGATATTGGGGGCTTTAAAAAAACGATATCCGATATATTGGCCGATATAAGCTGATATCCAATGTCAGCTGATATATATCAGCCAGGATATTAAAATGTGAACATGGACATGTACGCAGGATATGTACTATCCAGCTGTAGTCCAACTTAAATTCTTATAATGACCAAAATATGATTCAACACTTAGAATCAGAACATCCAGAATTTGTGATGATGTTTTAGGTGTTGACACAAATTTGATGTGTTTTATGCCTTACTGGTACTGCAGCCCAGGTTAACGTTCACACCGCAGATGTTGCATCCAACACCTGTTAAATCTTTGTGAAGCTGCTCCAGCTTGCTCTTCTCCTCTGCCTGGGAATGAATATATATACATTTAGTGTATTTTAGTAATTAGATTTCAATATTATAGATGACCACTTCAAAATAAAAAAAACAACTGGCTGCAAACAGCTTACAGTGATAACACACAGGCTAATGGGAGGTGCTTTTAACTGATATATTTTTAAAGACTCATTCACTAAAATACCTTAGAAATATAAATTTGTCATCTTTAAAGGGATATTGTGTAAGTTCTCCTGTGTTTTATTCACAAAAACTGATTATTTGGTTCAAAAGTGTTTTTTCATTAATCAGTAATCACTCCCATCAACAAACTGAAGTGCTCCTCTAAGTTCTAAATTTGCCGTTCGTATCATTCATTTACACATCGAGCGGGTCGGCTCGGTGAAGGCTGCCATGTCGTATCGCCATGTTTTTGCGTTCGGGAGAAGCGTGACGGTAGGAAAACACAGAAACTCACCGGACACACTGGAGTTTTCAGCTCAGTTCGAGGTAATGCCTTTGAAAAGTCACCGCGCTGCAGTGAGGGAGCGTCTCACTGACGCTGGGTTCACGTGCAGTCGGGCAGACGGCCGTTGGTAACAAACCAGATGTCATTTTAATCAATGAAGCCGAGCGAAAGACGGTAAAATGGGTCAGGGAAACAATACGACATCACCATGACAACCGAACAGATGTGGACTGATGTCACTGTAACTGACGGACCACGTCTTCACATAGAGGCCGGTGATAACTTTACATGCATCGGATGTCGTCGGTCTGCCCGGTTTCACGCAAATGCAGCATGAAAAGTACGAGGGAGCTGCTCCCGATTACACAGTGTCCCTTTAAGCTTCAAAAAGTTCCATCTTCCGCTTAACACAAGGGACCAAACTAGATTTAAGCAGCAATGTTGCAGCTTTTAAAACATCTAAACAGAATTACAACTAAATACATTAATTGGAGCCTTTTAATTGGTTTAATGAAAACTTAAACTTCTGAATTTAATAGTCCTAGGAAAACCTGCATGGCATGAAGTTTAGAGGGAGACAATATAATAATCTAATATTAGATAACAGTGGAGATGGAAGTTAACAGTTGCGTTTATCTTGTCTGTGTCACAAAGAGGCGACTTACACACCGTTTACTGCTGTATAACAGTGACATTAGCTAATAGTAGAGATGGAGTTAGCAGCTGCATCTTTGTTTATTTCACAAAGAGGCAGCTTGCTGAGTTAAAATGCTAATGTGCTCGCTAAAACTAGCGCATTTAAAACTTGCCTGCTCTCCTTAATGCGCTCTAATAGCATGTTTCCACGAGGACGTTTGTTGTCACTGAGCACTAAAGTGTAGTTTTATGTAGTTTTAGAAAGTCACAGCTTACCAGGAGTAAGCTAAACCGTCTTCATCGGCTTCTCTGTCTCTCTCTGTCTGCGTAGCGTCTGTGTGCTCCGGTGAGGGGGAGTAGGGAGGGGGTGCAGAGAAATCGCTGCCCTCTGTAAGGGGAGGGGGAGGAGGCCAGGAGCAGCACGAGCAGCTCTCAGGAAGGGAGGGGGGGAGAGCAGAAGCGCGCGGCAGAAGTTTCTTTTTGCTGTTTGAAGCAAAACTAGAATTTTCATATCGGCCACATTTTGGCCGATATCAATTAATGAGCCAGACGCCAAAATCGGCCCGATATATCGGTTGGGCTCTAGTTTAGATTCGTAATGTTAAAGCAGAGCAGCAGACCTTTATAGACGACGTGTGTGCTCTTTTGATGCAAAGTGGCAAATCCATCTTTGAAAACAAAGTGAATTATGCATTTACAAGATTACTGCCACTGATTGTAGTCTAAGGGTGTATTCACACCAGGATAGTTCGCTAGACTTGGTCTGACTGGGTACTCAGCTTAGTTATGGGGTGGGGGGTGATCTCTCGGACGGAAATCACTTTAACACTGCACTTTAGCCAAATGAGCCAGAGTCTCGTTTGTGGGTGGACAGAGCTAGCTTGTTTGGTCCGAATCAGAGTCCGTTTGCACATTCACAATTCCCCAAATGAGGCAGAGTTTCCAAGTAACTGGACCCTGATTTGAATCGAAAAGGCTGGTGTGAATGAGGAGGCAGACAGGTGATGGATGTAAAACAACTACAATAATCTCATAAAGAGCAACAAATGCAGATCTGTATATTGACTTTAAAGAAAGTGGTAACCTCCAGTGGCCAACTATGAGGCTACCCTGAAGAAGTCATTATCTGTAATTCTCCCTTGATCCGCTAGGGGCTGGCTGCAAAACAGAGCAAATCCCCATAGACTTCCATGTTAAAACACCAACTTCACAACAGAAATAAACATGTTTACAGCCTGTGTCAAAAAATCATTTCAGGTTTAATAGGTCAAGTTTACCTTCATGTCAACTGTGAGGGGGGTGATTTTTTTTTTATAACTCATTCGTTTAGATGTTATTTAATCTTGAAATTACACATAATTAAGGGCGTGTCCTTTTGACTGACATACGGCAGACCTGAAGCCCAGCCTGCTGTCCGGTGGCTCCTAGTTAGCTCCTTGTTTGCTCTCAGTAAGGTCTCAGTTTGTAGCAGAGTCGTACGACAGCAGTTTTTAGTCAGATAATAGCAAGTCTAAGCGTGTCTTACCTTTACCCCGCCGCTTACACGGCTTATCTTCGTTATCTTCTGTTAGTTTTGAGTTAGCTCGGCTAGCGTTTAGCCCAGATAACGTCAGCTGTCAATCATTTGCCCCACGGCTCAGAGCGGCCTTGCATTTGCCCAATTCACAATTTTCAGAGAGTGACGACACACGAGACACAGCAAGATGGCGACGGTGGGACACGCCCAACTGGCTTCACTTTTAGCTCTTCAGAAACCAACAGGTGATGTACCGGAAGGTACGTCCCTCTCTATTAACGTTCTTTGCTTTAAAGGTAATAGGTAAAACTTTTTAATTAATTTTTCAAAATTAATACATCCACTAGATGGGGTGAAGAATAAATGTATTAATTTGACAGAATTTTTTAATAGCATACAAATAATGGTTTTATCCATTTAGATGGTCCAATATATATAAATATTTACATCTGATTACCATGCCAACGTGTACACTGAAGTATTCTGTGCCATTAGTATTAGTTCTGGTGTAGCAGCTCAATTGCTCTGTGAAGAAATAGCATCCTCCTTGACATGCATTCTCATATTCATGTGGGCAAAATCTTAAAGCAGGATGTCAATAAAGGTGGCAAAAAGCCTCAAAAACCCTGTGGAGGTTGCACCTTTCCTCCTAGACATGCAAGTTGACCATTTTCTAATGCTAATTAATGGTTAGCCAGTCCTGTAATGCTGCTAATGCTAATTGAGTAAGCCATTTTTTGTGCACCAGCTACTGGCAGGGAGGAATTAACATCTTTAAGGCAAGAAAAAAGTGAATGACCTCGAAAAAAATTTATGCTATGACAGAAAAAATCTGTCTCCAGACACGTGAAAACCACATTCATTATTCGAAACATGCCAGCCTCTGATCCCAGGTACAACAGAACAGCTGCCTTCCCAAAGAACGATGTCTTTTCAATGATAAGCAGGGATTCAATGCATCCAGACACACAGGCTTTCACACAGTGCAATACAGAATTTATCATCACTCATTTGATTGGTCTCCCCTTACCCTTTAATTTTTCTCTACTCCTAAAGGACTTAAGTGTATATGAAATTCTGCATGGAACGAAATCTCACAAGCACAGCTGCACAAATTCAGTGAACAGAGGCTGAAGCCAGCAGTTCAGTGGACTTGAACACAGCAAAGCTCTCAACATGAGAATGACTTTGTAAATAGGGATTACTGCAGTCAAAGCTTACCACAGAAATGTTTGATAGGAGAAATACACAGCTTAAGATCAATGGAGCAAAACAGCTTTGTTGCTCACAGTGACAGTGCTACATGAGCAAAGGTACATTTTTCTTATTGTGAATATACTGCATCTTGGCATTAAACACTTAAATATATATGGAATTGTGCTATCAATAAGAAAATGCAGAAGTCTGGCACCTCATGTGAACCAAATTGATGTGAAAAAAAATAATAATCACTTTCATTCATCCATTCTTATTCTTTCTTTGATAGCTGAAAAACTAGTGGTGTGCCGGAAAACTAAACTCATCTCATATGCTTTGTTAATGCACGCAGCACTGTGATCACATGAGCTCATTCTTGTGAGGACAATAATAAAAAAGAATAAAGAAAAGGCTATTACCTTCTTTTACTTCATGACTTATTGAACATAAAACAAAAACATAGTCCTGCTTTGGATGATTAAAAACTATGTTCTCACCGTGAGGCTGTAATAAACAACGGTTCATTCAAGCAGCTTCTGCAGGGCCTGCAGAGGTTGTTTTTAATCTGCAGAACATGAAGGGAGCCTGTGTTTTATTGTTTTACTGAACTTGTTTAGAGATAAGAAAGTAGATGCAGATTTTTACATTTTCTGTTTGATACTCAAATGCCACGGCAACACACAAGTGTGTAAGACAAGGGTGTCCAGCTTCGGTCCTCGAGGGCCATAATCCTGCAGGTTTTCCATGTCTCCCTTTTCCAACACACCCTTGACTCAAATTCATAGGCTTTCAGATTCATTTAATTTGAGTCAGCTGTGGTGGTGCGAGGAGGCATGGAAAACCGTCAGCACAGCAGCCTTTGAGGACCGACTTTGGACACCACTGGTGTAAAATGACAGAAAAAAATGCATTATTTTGTGTTCAACTTAAGCGTGAGATGGATATATTTTCAATTAATTTAAAGGTGACATGACAACAAATTTCACTTTTCTGTGGTTTTAGGGGTATAATATGATCTGCTGAGCACTGGTGAGGCCAGTAAAGAGAAAGTAAAGAACGAGTGCCAAAGTCACTGTTCATATGGGGTTAGATTTGTGTCTTTGTTCAAAACTGGTTGAATCAGACAGCAGGGTTTTATTATATGTACTGTAGGTTAGCTTTCAACATAATTTATATTCTCCCATTAGAGCACACCATCAAGCAAACAACCGCCCCCTTCCCCAGCTGATACACCAGGATGAGACAAGCTAGTCTGAACATGAGTGAATTCAAATGTGGAATTTCGAACAAATGGATTTAAAAAAAAACTAAAAAAAAAAAACCTAAAAAAAACCTTCTGCAGGAACACTGAAAGAGGCAACCACAACGTTGTCATTACCTGTAAGTTTATTTATTTTCTTAATGCTGTCTTGTCTGATAAATGTACATTCACTGTCTGAAGTGCACATGATACTAACAGGTAGCCTCTTAGCAAACAAATTCGGATAGGTAGATTGACCAAGTTTTTCTAAATAAGGTTGTAGCCTTGTAGTCAATCAGAGATTAAGTCAATTTAGTCTCTGGGCAGATCACATCATTGCTTTATACTCTTTAAGTGAGGAGGGAAATCTGACGTAAAAAAAAAAAAAATACGGTAGCTGACATCATGTTATGCGATTCCTGAGTCCCAAGTTGTCTTTGACTCTTTTCCTTCTTTCTCAGTGGTTTTATAGAACATCTATGTTAATCTTTTTATTTATCTCCTTACTTTTCATAGTTTTTACTATTATCTTAATCTGCAATATTGACAATGCAATATTAAGCAGTTCATTTATTAATTTTATAGATAAAACAAAAAGCAATCTTCTTTGTAACATCTGTAACATCTGTTTAGAAAAGTGCTGCATTGAGAATACAACTATCATTTTGGTCAGTTAAACAATTTAAGTGGGGATGTTAGATATTATCAGCCTACTGATATTATTGGCCAATTTTAGCATTAAATTGTTATATCTGAAAATATCTATCATCTTTTGGACCAATATTTTACCGACAAAATCTTGTGAGATTTCATCAAGGTGCAGATAGCACTGGGGACAGAGGGGGCATGTGCCCCTCAGTTTTTTAATGACGCTGATCTGCTGACTTTATCATAAAACAACGTAGCATGTTTGTTTGCAGCCAGTGGGGCACAACACCGGCATGTAGGTTAGCTTTCAACATAATTTAACTTTTTGCGTCTTAAAACACACATACATCTGGATGTCCCCGTTTCCAGTGGAACAACTGGGGACTGTCAAGAAAGGAGACGCCTTCAGATGCTTGTGTGTTTTCAGCCGCACAAAGTTAGACACGTCATCAAGCTGGCTTATGCTAACCTGCTAACAGTAGTCCGCCAGCTACTACTCTGTTAAACTTTGTTAATCAGATAAACGCCAATGCCAAGTTTTCATTCCAGACTGAAGTGATGCTAAGGGAGAAGTGGATCAAAACGACCGATTCCAACCCAGTCTCATTCCAAAACGTGACAGTCCTACGTTGGTCCACACCACAATACGTACTTATTTTACAATTTTACCTCAAAATACGTAGACTTACTACATTTGATTTTCCCATTCATTTCTGTAGGTCACGTGACTGTGGAGTTTCTCACAAGGAAACATGGCGGCTATCCCTTCAATTTTGGGTGGAAATTGTCATATTTTGAAATAGATTGCGACTCTACCATTGTTTTGATCACTTTTCTAGCGAGAAATATACCCTTTATTTTCACATTATTCATTCATTCTATGTATACAATCCATAGTTTTTTCGTTTCGACGGACATTTTGTCCGCTCTCTCATCAAATATGTAGAAATACTACGTTTTTTTCTCTTTTTCACTTCGGTGGTTGCAACGCTTTTAATATGCTAGAATAAGCCGGTGTTCTTGTAATCAGGCCTAAACACAACTCGATCTCACAGAAGTACGTGAAATATGCGGATTATAATGATGTTTCAACACTTATTTCTGGTCCAGGCACGTCGGAAATTAGATCAATATAGTCAAGAGCGGAGCCGGTTGTCTACACAACCTTCCTGTTTCTGGAACAAATAAAAGCACAAATTACGTTTTTGTGACTACTGAAATCACGTTTTTTTTTTTTTTTTTTGGTAACATCTCCATTGTAATTTCACCAGTCAAATTGCGGTAGACTATTAAAGTTTTGATATTCTGTTATCTTGTGTGCGTGTGTTCGCCATCCAGAAGTAAACAGTGGCGCACATCCCTAACTGGGTGCTGGTTAAAGTGGAACATAAGATAAAGAGCAGAAACATAAACACCAGAAATAGCTCCCAAAGAGTTTTTAAAAGGTGACGTTACGTTTTGGGAGTGCGAATATGTTTATTTTAATTTGCTATCCACACGTCAGACGGAATCCCGGAAGTGACGTAGATGGGAGCGCAACGTCATTCCCGTTTCCAGGCCTATTTCCACATCATAATCAGCAAGACTTTTTTATGGCACATTGGGTTTTACATGAAAGTCTTCTTCAGCCTCCCCTGGAAGTCTTTTTGTTTTCTTTTATAAGGATAAAAAGCATTTTTATTGCCATCGCACGTATCCAATCAGCGCGTCTGACGGCTTCTCTGTCCTCTTCTCATTGGCTGCGGTGACGCGGAAGTAGTGGCGGAACGTTTGTCCAGAAAGTCATAAATAAACCGATATATTTACTTTTTCTCAGCACTGATCATTTAGTTGTTGCCATTGATAATTGGACTGTACAATATGCTTGGAATATGAAGTCAGAATAGTATTTTAAGATTCGATATGTGGCTGCAAAGCAAGAAATGCTCACACACTCCCACGTTCCGCCGTAGAATGGGGTGCATTCCATTCCAACGTGAGCCCAACCGCCGTCGTCTGGTGGCATTTGGGGTTTTATAGGCCCTGATTCTGTCTATTTTCACGTCTATTTCAGGAATATGAAGGAGATTTTGTATGTGTGTAGATCAAATTTTCAACTTCTTCTATAAAAAGTTATCAACATAAGGTTATACTGGTCTTTCTAGACTGAATCCCACATTAAATCCTGCTTTATTTGGGCCTAACTGGACATAATGCATTGCATTAAAACCTTAAAACCCCAGTGGTGCATTATTTATTTATTTATTTATTCATTCACAAACAAAAACTGAAAGTGTGTTCTGTCCAGTTTTAAAACTTCATGCTATTGTCTTGTGTTGCTTTCATTTTTAAATAAAGTTAAATTAAAAAATACTTTTTATTAATGAATTATTAAAATTTTTTTCAAAGGGAAATTCAGTATTGAAGTGCTTTTTCTTTTGTTCAATCATAAAAACAATGATGACAATAATAATTATTTGAAAGTTTTGTTATGGAGGGTGATGGCTGCTGGCATGAATGATCTGTACTTCTCCGTCTTGCAGCGGACCTGAAGAAGCCTAGCCTGGTTGGTGTACCAGGCTAGGCTTGGTACACCAACCGTGTATCATGACTAACACCATGATACACAGCTAGTCTAGGGTTAGGGTTAGGGGTCTGACTTGTCATGGGTCTCATACATGTGTTCCCACCGTGGCTCAAGGTGGCAACAAAAGAGGAGTCCACACAATGAGAGTTGTAATAATCAAATTAAGTTTATCATAAATTATGAGAACTAAAATGGGGTGTGGAAATGTAGAGTATTAGTGGTGAAGTGCCATGCATGGTTGAGTGACAGTGTGTGTGCTATGTTGTACAAAGATGCAAAGAAACATACCTAAACAGAAAAGGTTACCATATGGAGGTGAAATTGGCTGCCCAGCGAGAGAGAGCTTGAAAGAGCGACTGGCCTCTAGCCTCTAACCCTCTAGTCCTCTAGCCCGAGAGACTTGCACAGGCTGCCATTTATCAGCTTGGCCACTCCCAGCTCCACAGGTGCAGCACATTAAAAATAAACTCACCTCAAAACAGAAACAAGTAAACATGATGGTGGGCCATCACACATGGTACTGGTCAGGATGTTGTGTCAGGCTGGAAGAAGCCTCCCACTGAACACACTGTTGTTTCTTTACTGTGTGTGTAGAGGTTGAGAAGAATCCTCCATCATCCTCAGTGTGTGCATCATTCTATTTTGGAAAATCAGCTCCAGCACACATCTAAATGAATCCATACAAGTGTCTTTCAACTCTGCAGAAGCCTGGTAACAAGCCATGTGATACAGACGTGTTGGAGAAGGGATGGAGAAGAAATGAAAAATTGCAGGATTGTCACTCTCAATGACTGGACTTTGCCACACCTATCCTTATGGATCATAGAACTTTAAAAGGTTAATCAAGGGCCTTCATCTGCCGTCTTCTGGATGGATGTATGAGAAGGTGTGTCCAAACTTTTGGCCTGTACTGTATTTTTCTGGAGTGGCGGCTGGGGTCCGGGCCCTGAGGTTGCTGCTTGGGTCTTGGGACCCTGTGATAGATAGGATTTAAAATAATACTTTTCTATCTTAGATCAAAAGCTTTATAAAGCTGAGCTAGTGATCACAGTACTTCTAAACAGAACATGTTGATAAAATGAAAATATGATGGTTTATTTGAGTTAGTGTTTCAATATATAATGTGGGTGTGAACACACCTGAATCAAATAGATGGCTTGTTACCACAGTTAAATGACATTTGCATGAATTCATCTACGTGTGTTGGAGAAAGAATGCATCTGATTTTATTTTCCATCCATCCATCCATCCATCCATTAAAACAACACAAGACAATAGCATGAAGTTTTAAAACTGGACAGAACACACTTTCAGTTTTTGTTTGTGAATGAATAAATAAATAAATAAATAATGCACCACTGGGGTTTTAAGGTTTTAATGCAATGCATTATGTCCAGTTAGGCCCAAATAAAGCAGGATTTAATGTGGGATTCAGTCTAGAAAGACCAGTATAACCTTATGTTGATAACTTTTTATAGAAGAAGTTGAAAATTTGATCTACACACATACAAAATCTCCTTCATATTCCTGAAATAGACGTGAAAATAGACAGAATCAGGGCCTATAAAACCCCAAATGCCACCAGACGACGGCGGTTGGGCTCACGTTGGAATGGAATGCACCCCATTCTACGGCGGAACGTGGGAGTGTGTGAGCATTTCTTGCTTTGCAGCCACATATCGAATCTTAAAATACTATTCTGACTTCATATTCCAAGCATATTGTACAGTCCAATTATCAATGGCAACAACTAAATGATCAGTGCTGAGAAAAAGTAAATATATCGGTTTATTTATGACTTTCTGGACAAACGTTCCGCCACTACTTCTGCGTCACCGCAGCCAATGAGAAGAGGACAGAGAAGCCGTCAGACGCGCTGATTGGATACGTGCGATGGCAATAAAAATGCTTTTTATCCTTATAAAAGAAAACAAAAAGACTTCCAGGGGAGGCTGAAGAAGACTTTCATGTAAAACCCAATGTGCCATAAAAAAGTCTTGCTGATTATGATGTGGAAATAGGCCTGGAAACGGGAATGACGTTGCGCTCCCATCTACGTCACTTCCGGGATTCCGTCTGACGTGTGGATAGCAAATTAAAATAAACATATTCGCACTCCCAAAACGTAACGTCACCTTTTAAAAACTCTTTGGGAGCTATTTCTGGTGTTTATGTTTCTGCTCTTTATCTTATGTTCCACTTTAACCAGCACCCAGTTAGGGATGTGCGCCACTGTTTACTTCTGGATGGCGAACACACGCACACAAGATAACAGAATATCAAAACTTTAATAGTCTACCGCAATTTGACTGGTGAAATTACAATGGAGATGTTACAAAAAAAAAAAAAAAAAAAAAAACGTGATTTCAGTAGTCACAAAAACGTAATTTGTGCTTTTATTTGTTCCAGAAACAGGAAGGTTGTGTAGACAACCGGCTCCGCTCTTGACTATATTGATCTAATTTCCGACGTGCCTGGACCAGAAATAAGTGTTGAAACATCATTATAATCCGCATATTTCACGTACTTCTGTGAGATCGAGTTGTGTTTAGGCCTGATTACAAGAACACCGGCTTATTCTAGCATATTAAAAGCGTTGCAACCACCGAAGTGAAAAAGAGAAAAAAAACGTAGTATTTCTACATATTTGATGAGAGAGCGGACAAAATGTCCGTCGAAACGAAAAAAACTATGGATTGTATACATAAAATGAATGAATAATGTGAAAATAAAGGGTATATTTCTCGCTAGAAAAGTGATCAAAACAATGGTAGAGTCGCAATCTATTTCAAAATATGACAATTTCCACCCAAAATTGAAGGGATAGCCGCCATGTTTCCTTGTGAGAAACTCCACAGTCACGTGACCTACAGAAATGAATGGGAAAATCAAATGTAGTAAGTCTACGTATTTTGAGGTAAAATTGTAAAATAAGTACGTATTGTGGTGTGGACCAACGTAGGACTGTCACGTTTTGGAATGAGACTGGGTTGCCGATTCGCCACGGTGAAGAACCGAACTTTATAATAAAACGACACACGTATGTTTGTGGCCGGCAGACTGCGCAGTCGTGTTAGCAGGTTAGCATTAGCCAGCTCGATAACGTGCCTATCTTTGTGCGGCTGAAAACACACAAGCATCTGAAAGCGTCTCCTTTCTTGGCAGTCCCCAGTTGTTCCACTGGAAACGGGGAGGTACAGACCCGATTTTCAGATGTTTGTGTGTTTTAAGACGCACAATGTTAAGCACGTCAGTAAACGCTAGCTGGCTAACGCTAGCATGCTGTGAAGTGCCGGTGTTGTGCCCCACTGGCGACAAACAAACGTGTGTTTTATTATAAATTTCGGCCCTTCACCGCGGCGAATCGATCGCTTTGATCCAATTCTTCCTTAGTATCATTTCAGTCTAGAATGAAAACTGGAGTACGTTTGGAGTTTATGCGATTTAAACAGTGTAACAGAGCAGGAACGGCTGTCGTTAACATGGCCCGGAAGAGGACGTGCTCAAAATCCGGGAACTTCCGGTAAGTGTGATAATCCCCTATACCACCGGAAACCGCGGGGTCAGTGTTGAGCTGTGTAGCTGATACAAACCAGAGAAGAACAGGAACCGGAAGAATAACACACACAGGATGGTAGGGGAAGGTAGCGTCTTTTTCGTCTCTGATTGGCTCATTCGCCCCATAGGTTTTGGGTAAAAGGGTAGGGAAGGTGTTTAGGTTGGCTCAATGTGAGATGACACTTCAGGGCCAAGTGAACTAGCCAATTGGGGAGAGGCCTTCTAGCCAATAAGGGGCATTAAAAAGTGGGACCTTCCTCTACCATCCTGCGTTTTCCAAATTCGCAGCTGGCGCAAAGTCAGTAGCCCAATAAAAGCATCTGAGAAAGGAGACACCAAAAAAACAGAGGAGCATCTGTAGACATGACTGGAGCTTTACAGAAGACGCTGTAAGTCTGAAAATACACTCTACGACATCACATCGCTGGGACACGGGGACAGGCAGCGGACAAACTGATTTATGAACCATGGAAATGCAGAAGTACAATACAAGGATGTATGAAGGCAGTCGTGCAGGGCGACGCAATAAATCGGACGTCCCCATTTACGTACATAAGTGAGCATAATAAATGACAACTAACATCACCTGATCCATCAACTGCAAAACAAACATTTTCCCAGACATCGCTAGATAGTTAAAGTCATAGCAGTGCACACTGAGAGCCCTGTGTTTGTGTTTTGCCTAATGGTGCGTTTAAGTTATACACTAACTCCAAGTCAGAGCTGCAGTCATAATCCTCCGTGAAATACCTCAGGGTGCTAAAGAGAAATTTCTACTTGCATCTGTGCCTGTTGCAGTTATCTATGGAGAGAATTTTGTTTCTTTGTCATTTAATCAAATAAATAGAATATATTTGAAATCAAAAAGGAGATTTGAGTGCAAAATAAAGTCAGGGGCAATCAAAAACAAGTTTTTGAGATCAAAACAGAAGAGGTTGCAATTAAAAAATAAAAATAGCATATTTCTTCAACTTTAATCAATAATAATGTTTGACAGTAAAAACATACAAGTATTTTTCTTATGAATCAGTCCTCTTTGATTTAAAGTTGTTTTTTTTTTTTTTATTTAGTTACAAATTTGTCCTTTTTGGTTGCAAATTCTGAAGTTTTGCTTGTGAATTCAAGTGCACTTGATGGGCGGGCCCTACACTGGTGGATGAAGATGTGTTTCTATTGGTTGGTGTAAACTGGTTCCACTTCTCCCTGTGCTGTGCTGCCTGGAGCAAAGTTGATAGCCGGTAGCTCTCGCAACGTTTTTCCATAAGTAATGAATTGCGCTATATATGGTTGGCTACATTCTGCTGTACATTCACAACAACATCACCACAATGAATTATAACGCTGTGCTGCTGCAAACACACTGATTATCAGTGACATGATTTTCTCTGCTGGTCACGGCCTGCAAATTAGCTGACAGAGAGCGAATTACAGGGAAGCATGTAAAACGTAGGGCTGTGATCACACATATGGTCATAATATCTGTATTTTTGTATCATATCGCGGAGTGATCAGACTGTATGTGAGAGCCTGGAAGTGGTAGTAGCTATGTGAGATTGCAACCCGAGTTAAAGCCCAAATTACGCAAAGATAACGTATTGAGGTGAAATCATTTGCTGACAGCTTGGTCCCCCCCAGTTCAATGATCCTATCTGCGCCCCTGGATTTCATAATGGAACAATGAGATCGCGCTAGATCTTTTTCCATTAACATTGGTTCAGCATGTGGAAAAGTCCCTGTTATTGTGGAAAAGCTTCATATCCCAGCATTCCTTTCAGAGTCATGTGACTATGGTGCAACTGCTGCTGCTACAGACTGACTTGCTTTGAAGCTGCTTGTAATATGTCTGGTCTTATGTCGTTGGTTAAGTTACCAAGTTGTCAGAAACATTAGAATTATCCACATGTTGGCTAATACCTGCTAGCATCTGATTTATGCCAGCCAGATGTAAAAGAAATAAACTCCTCTGACTGAGTTACGGCTATTTTGGTATCTATACTCTTAGAGCAGAGTATAGTTGTATTTCTCAAAATATGAACGACACAACCTCACACTTGTCTGCATAGATCGGTATTGGTTGATATTGAATACTGGAATTTAGGAATTTGTCAATTTCAGATATCAGCAAAAAAAAAAGAAAAGAAAAAGACACATCCCTAAATTTTAGTTAAATTAATTTTAAATAAATCTCTTGTGAAGATGCTTGATTAATCATTAAGATCAGTAAAGAAGAGCTAACAAGCACTGGACATTGACATGATTCAAGTTCAGCTATTTAATAATTTACAGAGCCTCACCATTAAAAGTGAGTATGATGTACCAGCTTATAAAAAAAAATAATAAAATAAAATAAAAAAGGGGGCTCTTTATGTGTTAAAGGGAAAGTTCTTTTTTTTTTCAATCTGGACCTATTTTCTAGCATGAAATACATTCATTTACTCCCCCGGACAGTTTTGGTGCAACTTGAATTCCTTCGGGAGATATTTACATCCACTCCAGATCAGCGTCCGATATAATGGAAGTGATGCGGGCAACGGCGCGCAGCCTCTAAATGAGACATTATCTGCCACAAACTCCTTCATTTCACCAATGTTTTGTTACGAAGCATTGGTCGGACCCCCCTCACCCCCGTGAGCTCGAAGCAGCTTTTTTGTGGTGATTTGTCCTTATTTATAGCCATTATTACTGTGGCTTTGAAGACGTCACTATTATGCGACACCATAACAACTAAATGTCTGTTAATAAGGACTAATCACCACAAAAAAGTCGTTTTGAGCTCACAGGGGGGGGTTGACTAATGTTTCGTAACAAAACATTGGTGAAATGAAGGAGTTTGTGGCAGATAATTCCTTATTTAGAGGCTGCGTGCGGTTGCCCCATCATTCCATTATATTGGACATACGCTGATCTGGAGTGGATATATATATCTCCTGAAGGAATTCAAGTTGCAACAAAACTGTCTGGGGGAGTAAATGAACATATTTCATGCTAGAAAATAGGTCCAGATTGAAAAAAAAAAAAAGTTTCCCCTTTAAGTGGACATGTATTTGATTATTGTTTAGCAGCTTAGAATACAGCAGGTGCACAAACTGAAATATATTTTCAATTGGATTGCTGGATAAAAACATAAATGTTTAAATTTTTCAAAGAAAAATCCATTCAGGTTGAGACATGGTGGAGAAATATCAAAAGAAGGCCAAAAAAATAGATATTCTGAGTGTGTCTCCTGTTAAAATACCACAGTAGGTGGTTCTAAATACATGAACTGGCTTATTTAAAACTGTAGTAATATCGAAAACGTATTAAAAAGTTACATACAGCAGCATTGACCCTCTGGTTATGTTTTATTCAATTTGATCCAACTGGTAAGAGGGTGATGGGAACACGAGCACTAAGTAAAGGTTTACATATCAGTGCAAACCATGAGACATTAACTGTACCTATTCTTACTTCACAACCTCCTCATTATTGCACCAAGAGTCAAATAAAAGCTAATAAACCATAATGTGGGCTATAACCTCGCATGCAATTGAGTTGCCAGACTTTTAAACCAATTTAATAGAGGAGTTATCACATTGCCAATAATCCCTATGCTGTCATTGATCTTTGGCTGTTACACAGAGGAAATATGTGTGATCAGAATTTATTAGGAGATCTGACTAGATGAAAAGTGGTGGAGATAAAACACAAACTTCCCCAAAAAAGGCTTTACAAGGGCTGACTGAGATCGCATTATATCTTCATTTACAAAGTGCACTAAAGAATTTCATTTCCCTTGACAAGTCATTCCAAAAGACCACTGATGGAGCTGGAGTCCACTCAGAGCCGGGCAGATGACCAGCTATTGCACACTTGTTCCTCTTCTATTTTTACAGGAAACACTGAGGTATGAATAAAAAGATAATGCTGTTAGCTGGTTCATGGGAGGTGATTTGAGCTTTGTGACATGGTGCATTATCCTGTTGGAAGTAACCATCAGAGGATGGTACACTGGTTACATAGTGATGGACGTAAAAATACTGAGGCTGTGGTGTTTAAAAATATTCAGTTGGTAATAAAGCACCGTTTCCACCGAGGGGTCCAGCTCAGTACCGGATTGGTCAGAGGAAATGATCTAATTAACCTGTTGTTCAAGTGAAACTAGCTCTGACGTGTCAATCTTTCTCAAAGTATGTTTCTTTGTGTCCACATGTAAGTAAAAAGGCTATACCTTGTTTTGTACCAGTTGACTGTGTAAACTGTTCAAAAACATGCTGCACCCAACCAAGGTCAGAGCTTCCACAGATAAGAATCAGAGATGAAGTCACTGTATGAACTCTCCACTTACTATTTTCCTTGTTAATTACTTTGGCAATAGATTGACATCAAGTTCTTGGCAATTCTTTGTTTTCCACAACAATACATTTTTTCTGCTTTTCACCCAAAGACTGTGAGAAAAACGGATGTAGTATAACATCTGAAAAGGGGAAAGTGAAGCCAGTTGGGCGTGTCACACCGCCGCCATCTTGACGTGTCACATGTGTCGTCACTCCCGGAAAATACTAAAATGGGCAAAGCACGGCCTCTGGGCAAAGGATTGGCAGCAAACGTACTCTGGGCTAAAGTCAAACTGAGCAAACTAACTAACAAGAGATAACAAAGATTAGCCTCCTAAGCAGCAGAATGAAGGTAAGGTCTGTTTGAACTTGCTTTGAGCTGCTGAAAACCACCAAGAGCAAACAAGGAGCTAACAGATAGCTGACCGGTCTGCTGCATGTCAGTCAATATGATACACCCATAATTATGAATAATTTCAAGATTAAATAACATCTAAATGGATGAGTTATAAAAAAAAAATTCACCCACCTCACAGTTGACCTATTAAACTCTAAATGATGTTTTGAACCAGGCTGTAAACATGTTTATTTCTGCTGTGAAGTTGGCCATTTCAACATAGGAGTCTATGGGGATTTGCTCTGTTTTGGAGCCAGCCCCTAGCAGATGAAGGGAGAACTACAATTATTAACCTCAACTTCTGGGTTTCACACTTTTCCAGCGGAGTTTGCCCCTTGTTTTCACCAGGCAAAAACAAGAAAGGGTACCAGATTATCTGATCCGACCTGTCCTACTCTTTTTGGGACCCTTCTGCTGGAGTCCCAATTTTACCACTCCAACACATTCTTGACACACTGAAATCAATTGATTGATCAGAAGAATAGTCATTTCACATGTGACTCTGTGAAAAGACGAAAGGAACAGTTTGATGCTTGACTGTAGAATTTAAAGCCACATGTGAAGAATAAAGAATGCAACCTGCCAGACATCCACCATTCTTGTCCGTGGTTTCTGAATCACCTTCCTTTTTTACTACAATTCAAAGGGAGGCATCATGCCACTAAGACTAGACTACTGTAGTGCTGCCTAAGGGTATCACGATATTGGCAATATCACAAAAACATGGTAGGTAAATTGCCACGGTATTGTCGTGGAGAGTGGTGAATACAGGATGAATACGGAGGATAGAAAGTCTGTTATACTCCACGAGAAGCAAGAACTTTGTTCTTGTTCCGGTCAATACTCCAAGAGAAGCTCCAACCATGACGCTGCGTTGAAGGCTGTGTTGGCTCGGTGAGTGATATTTAACAACAAACTTGTTCTGTGGTACGGGAGGGTGGTGCACACGGTGATGTCCCTGTATTTAAATGCCACGTGTGTTGTATACATTTTCAGATTTTCTTACAACCTTTATCAGCTGCTCATTAAAACTGTTCGTCTAACCTGCAGCAGCGGATGCGGAAGAGCATCTGCTCATCTGATGTGTCAAAAGCAAGGTGCAAAATGTCTCCAATCACCCCTGCAGGAGAACGTCTAGCAGACTCTTTAACAGGCTTTTTAGTAGTCAGAGTGATTCTGCCTTATTTATTTTTATCCATTGACTACTAAAGATTATGCAGTTTCTTTTTTGCCTGAGTATTTTTATTTGTTAAAGGGACACTGTGTAATCGGGAGCAGCTCCCTCGTACTTTTCATGCTGCGTTCGCGTGAAACCGGGCAGACCGATGACATCCGATGCATGTAAAGTTATCACCAGCCTCTATGTGAAGACGTGGTCCGTCAGTTACAGTGACATCAGTCCACATCTGATTTGTTGTCATGGTGATGTCGTATTGTTTCCCTGACCCACGTTTTACCGTCTTTCGCTCGGCTTTATTGATTAAAATGACATCTGGTTTGTCACCAACGGCCGTCTGCCCGACTGCACGTGAACCCAGCATCAGCGAGACGCTGGTTTCTCCCCCACTGCAGCGCGGTTACTTTTCAAAGGCATTACCTCGAACTGAGCTGAAAACTCCGGTGTGTCCAGTGAGTTTCTGTGGTTTCCTGCTGTCACGCTTCTCCCGAACGCAAAAACATGGCGATACGACATGGCAGCCTCCACCGAGCCGACCCGCTCGATGTGTAAATGAATGATACGCACGGCGAATTTAGAACTTAGAGGAGCATTTCAGTTTGTTGATGGGAGTGATTACTGATTAATGGAAAAAAACACTTTTGAACCAAATAATCAGTTTTTGTGAATAAAACACAGGAGAACTTACACAATATCCCTTTACATCTGTTGTTTTAATGCCCGTGTGAAGTTTTTTTAATACAGTACCTGAACTGTCTTTTCTCAATAAATATGTTGGATTTGTACTGGAATTTCAAACTTTAGCAAAGCTGTTTAAAAATGTCATAACCTTGAATATGACAATAAATGTTGTACTAATAACTGGTCAAAGCATTTAATATTGTCATTATTGTGATTGTGAGCCTCCCCACAATATCGCAATAAATATCGTACCGTGAGGTACAATCTCATGATGATATACTGTGAGATGTGGATATTGTGACATCCATACTGCCCATACAGGTCTCCCTAAACAGTCCATCAGACAGCCGTTCGTCCAGGTCGCTGCTGCTGCTTTAGTTCTCACCAAGACCAAGAAAGATCACATAACTCCAGTACTCTGATCTTTACACTGGCTTCCTGTTTGCCAGAGAATTGACTTTAAAAATCCTGCTGTTACTTTACAAAGCTCTGAATGGTTTAGGGTCAAATTACATTCAGGGTCTTTTAGTTTGTTTTGAGATAACCAGATCCCTCAGGTCATCAGGGTTAAGTCTACTTTTTGTTCCCAAGGCAGCTTTCAGTTTTCACACCTCTCACATGTGGAACAAACTCAGAGGAAACTGCAGGTCTGCTGAAACTCAGATGTTTTAAATCAATGTTGAAGACCTTCCTGTATCCTGTTCTTATCGTCAACATGTGTGTTGCAGTAAGTGTTTATTTGACCTCCTGTTACCTTTGTATCTCCAACCAGTCTGCCCATTCTTCTCTGACTTCAACGAGGCATTTTTGTCCAGATATTTGCTGGTGAATTGAATGTGCGAATTGAGATCGCGATTTTTTAACGATTAATTGTGCAGCCCTAGTGAGGGGCATGTAGGTCCATTCAGGTACTTCTGGGACAGGAGGACAGACATAGTGAATGAGGAAGGCCAGTCTATTGTGTGACATACTAGCCTTTCGCTTTTTGACAATCCCAAGCTTGTCTCCACTGAGATATGGCTGGATTTCTCCATTTTCTCTCCTATTCTCCCTCATGCTCTCTTCTCAGCCCTCCACATCAACCACATCAACCAAGTCTATTATCAGCTTTCCCTGTTAGCTCCCTGGATACACTGGTTATTAACTAACACTCCTCCTAAGGGGCTGGACTGAATGCTGGGTGTGAATTTAAGTGGTGTGTGGTCACCAAACTGTGGGATACTCTGAGGTCTGCCAGACTGACTTCATTTTTCACCGCTTATTTTCGGTTTTGCTGACTTTGAAGTGATTAACCCCCCAGGATTTAGCTCAGTTTAGTTTCTTTTTTAGATTATACAGTCAAATAAACTTCCAAGTAAAATAAAAGTATATGAATATAACCTTTTTGGGGAAATTTCTTGCTCTCTCCCATGGACTCAGATATACACACACTTCATGGGTCAGCAAGAAAAATGCCACACAAAGATTTTTGTGACTGTTAATAAAACTTGAATTATTAATTCCACATCTTCCAGGCAATATCTGTTAATTACTTGGACAGTAGTGCATGTTAGAAAATAGCACAGCCACAGATGAAACATTATTACATTTCAGCCACAAAGCTGCAGAATCTATTTTAACAACTTTCTAAAGAGCTTCAGAAGATACTGAACATTTCAAATGTTTGGATATAGCATACCAAATTATTTATTAGCAAAGAGAATACACAAAAAACTTTTCATGTGGATTGTATTTTTTAAAAAATCCTGGTGTAAAGATGCATAAATATAAGTTACATTTGTTTTGATGGCACACTGATCTTCATTATGCACATTTCTGGTGCTTTCATTGCCCTGCCACGTCCTGAGATTGAGAAATCAAACATCACAACTTTTCCACCCCAGGGCATCATGTGACAGTGCTTTGTTTTACAGTACAGCACCACATGCCAGCAACTGGATATCAACACATTGGCAGTTTTTACCATGCACCATGGATGATTCAGTAAAGAAATGGAAGAGGATACTATTAGAAGTAGTAAGGAAAGGAAAGAAATGGAAATTAAAAGAACAAGAGATAAGAAAAGTCAACATTGGACTGACTTTTACTAACTGGAGAGAGCTCATGGAAGAGACAGGATGCAAAATGGATGCTGAGAAAGCCTTCGTAAAGGGGCGCCAAAGTGTGAAAATCTGCTCAAGTTCAGTGGGGGGTTGTATTTACAAAATCGTTTAATGACAAAAAGCTAATCTACTTCATTTGTGAAAGATAAATCAACAGAGATAGATGCCAAATAAACCACAAAGCTTAACTAAGTTTTAAATGAAAATAAAACTAAATCTGTAAAATATCTTTAAATTATTGTGACTTTTATGTGAAATGTATACAGTAGATAAGTAAAGAAAAAAATACAAATCCATACATGGCAAAAATAACCTCTAGAAAAAAAAAAACAAAAGAAAAACAAATAATATCAATCAGCTTTTCAAAACATGGTTTCCCCAAGAAAGTAGGGGTGTCCCCCGTCAAAGAATTTTCATATTGAATCTGATTCGTCAGATCTTGCCTTTTGTTGACGAATCGTTGAATTGTGTTTCTGTCATTGATTCATGATCTTATTTGCATCTTTTTCAGCTCCAGAGGAATGAGCTGAAACTCCCAATCAAACAAATTTGATTCACAGATAACATAACACGACAGTCTTAAGCCCCTTTCAGACTTACATTGCGGAATAGGAGCAGTAAAGTCCATCCGCTCTTGGACTCGTCTTTTCCGACATGCCACTTCCTTGTGGACTTATCCTGTCCCCGTGCTTTCAGACATAAGGAAATGTTGAGGAAAAGTCAGCACAGCCCCACTCTCTCTTCAACTCTGTCTGGAACATTTTCTCGTGCCAAAACGACGTGCAGCAACATTTCCGTTCTTATGACGTGGGAGCCGGTCCATGTCCGCTACATCTCCGAGGTAAAAGATGCATGCACGCTTTACAGTACTTTTCTTATATTACTGTTCACAAAATGTTCTGTACACTCATTTAAAATGTAGAAGGTCTTTCTCTTATTCACATAAATAATAAATGTAAAAAAAATTACATGGTAGGTCGGTATAAAACAATTCTTTGATTTGATTTGTATCTTTCATTTAACACTGCAGGCTTAAACCTAATGTTTGTTTTTTTGTGCTAACAATACAGGAAAGAGAATTAAATGTGTACCAGCCTGTTCCCGCTCCGCTGCACAGGGTGCAAATGTCAAATACTGTATACAATTACAACAGAATAACCTTCACTGAATAAATAAAGTAATTACACGACGACAAAATATTGGTTCATAACGAACTAAATCATATCCATGTAAAAGGGAAAGTAAGTAAAGTTAGAAAGTGTACAGCAAAAAGACAATTATGCTGAGCTGCAGTCTTCGAGTAAAGTTTATAATGTCCCCAAATAAAATAAGATCCCACCAAAATAAATAAATAAATAAATCCTGCCAAAGAAAGGGCTGTGCTCTACTGAACCTGTTGCGGTCTGACTCTTTACAAGTTGTCTGCCAGGAAAACTTGTTCACATTGAACAGGAGTGTGGTCCTCATTTTGTTTACAATAAAGCCGACCATGGAGAATATCCTCTCAGATGGTGTGGAGGCGGAGGGGATGTGCACATAACACGCCATGATTATTCTGCACCTTGTTGGAATGGTACAGCAGACTTCCCCCAATGCTTCCAAACATCTCCACCGCTCTTTGAGGAGGCTGAGGTGCTCCACAACAGAGCGCACTGTGGTCAACAGCTAATGCAGTGAGACCGTGGCGGGTCAGTCTAGTTCAGTGGACAGATAAAAACACTGCTCTATAGGGAATCTAAATCAGCATATCATCTGCAGGTATCATGGCTCAGAAAATTGTGGTGTCATCAGTCTGGAGCATTATGTACAGTAGTAGATGCAATGTTCATGTTTGCAGCAGTCAGATTGTTTCCAACCTTGGCAAACTGATGTTGTCAAATCAGTGGAATAAGCTACAACAATGATGATAATAATAATAACACCAATAATAATAGTAATAATAACAATAAAAAATAATAATGCATTTTATTTATAAAGCACTTTACATTTGTAAAACAGATCTCAAAGTGCTACAGGGGAAAGTTAAAACAGAAAAGCACGCACTTGGTAAAATAAAAAAATGGAATAGTAACACACAGTAAAACACATTAAGAACCCAATAAAACGTTATTGGCAGGCTTTTTCGAATCAAAATGATAACATAACAACAATGACAGTTAAGGGTCCTGTCACTAAGCCTCCAAGTGACCACGCATTCTGGCTACTTGGTCACAGAGACATCTCTTTGGCTGAATGATCAGCGTGTGACTTGGGCCCTTCTTGCGTCCTGCCACAGCAGTAAGGATACCAAATAAGGGAACACATTTTCATTTTTCTTTCTCTCTAGTTCTTGTGAGTATCTACAGTACAGTAGACAAAGGTCAGAGATCCCCTGTTTGAAGAGCCATTTTGCTAATGGATGAACCTAAACTTAGCAGGGCGACCAAAAACACAAAATTCTCACTCTATAAATCAAACTCAAGCCCCATACGTTTGATTTTAATTTGATCAAGTACTTTCGTGGAACACATTAGAGTATCCTGCAACTTGGTGTTCTGCAGCTGAGAAAGCTTAAAGGAGTCATCACCCGGAAATCCCACTTTTTCATGTTAAAATATGTGTATTTGGGCAGGAATTGAGTAAAAAGGTGCCAGAAACTCCTGAAAGTGAAGGTGGTTTCGTTTTTCAGCTTGAGCTCTCTCTTCATCCCAGAATCGGCCACAAGAGCGCGCACTCCACAGCACGCGATTTGGACCCGCCTCTGGCATTGACGTCAATCGCATCGGCCTGCTAAGCTAGCCTCTTTAGCGCCACCTAAAAGTAGCTGATTACCTGCCACGGAGGAGTTATGACCAGCTGTTATGAGGTGAACTAGAGAGGCTGCGAGCGAGCTGCTAAGCTAGCGTCTTTGTTATGAGCTCTGCTTTTCACCGGCTCCTGCGAAGAAGCGTGTCCGTCTTACAGCTGCTCGTGGTCGGCCTGAGTGTTGCAAGTCACACTGCGTCTCCTGCTGTGGCAAAAGCCAGCAGAGGCCCAGCTTTGTGGATGCCTGGCATAGTGTCTGAGCCCCAGACAAGAATCCATCCTCATTCAAGGCGCAAAGGCATGGTTAACTGGCTCCCTGTATTGAAAATGCCCGTAAAACCGTTTCTCGCCGAGATATTGTGTTTGGGGGATTTTCGCTGCTGCTTTCCAGGAAAGACCCAGAGCTGCTTCCAACCCTCGTGCCCTTCATATTTTTGACACTAGCTACCATCTACACTTGGAATGTCCAAGATCGGATGTTCAGAAATAAAGTTATGAGCTCTGCTTTTTTACCGGCTCCTGTGCAGAAGCATGTCCGCCTTACAGCTGCTCGTGGTCGGCTGAGTGGACAGAAGGGACAGCACTAGGGAGCAGTGGATTATATTTATCAGTGAGAATGTGCAGTCGGTAAGTGTTGCTGCTTGTGTAACTTATTAGCTTTTGTGTAAGAGACCAGTAAACGGTGGTTGACGAGCGGACAAGCTGCTAATGTAGCTACAGAAGCTAACACTGTTTGGTTAACTTCACGTCAGACGTCCGCTCCTTATATTCATCAGAGTCCAGCCCTTTTACTCCACGGATCCTCTCTATCAACCGTACTGTTACGTTTTTATCACGTTTTTCTCTGTTGGGACATCATTTCCTTCACCTGCTCTGTCCTGATAAAACTTTGTTTCGGCTTTGACGTTTGCCTCGTGAACGCGCTTACAGTCAGTTCTAACTCTCGTACGTGTTCTCGCGACAAACAAAAGTTGGGGATCAGGGGCGCCGTATGGGGGGGGAAAGTTAGGAAGATTCCAAGGGCCCATGACTGTGGGGGGCCCCAAAAGATGTGGAAATTATTAAACCTTCATTTCAAATAATATGTTTATATACATTTCAAATAGAACAAGAAAATGCAGTAGTAGAATAAATTACCTTCATGTTCTCACTGTTTTTTCAGCAGTAAACGGCAAAACAAAGCATGAATATATTGACCAATCCACCCCCGTGAAAGTGCAAGAAATGGTTTGGTCCACAGGAACTGCCTCGGCGCATCCGCTCCTTGCCTGTCAGTACCGCGGTTTGCTGGTATCGGGCCTTTATTGCTGCATGCGCTTCATTTGACAGAGTGACAGCGAATGAAACGACTGACCAGGAAAATGTGTAAATAAGCAGCAGTATGAAAATGAAGTCCAGTCCAGTATGAAGTCCAGTCCAGTATGAAGTCCATCCGCAGACGAAGAATGCAGCGCCCCAAGAAATGAAAGTATGATTTTCAAATGAGAACAGAAAGAAAGGAGAAAGAGAAGAGACGAACGAAGCGTGAGCCAGTTTTTAAAGAAAGGTTTGTTGCCTGAGTTGTTCAAATGAACCTGTTAAGTGAAATAACCTAGCTATCTGCAGACTATTACAACTTAGTTAATCCTCCTTAAGGTAGAAGTGGGATCACATGATTGATGATGGCGGGTAGTGCTGTGTCTTAAACGGAAAGTGATTTTCCCTCTTTTTTTCTTTCTAAAAAAATCAAACCAGGACTCTCCAGCATTTGTAATGAGCTTATTGTGTGTCTGTAACTAACACAGAAGCCAAGCAAATAAGCCAGAAAACTCAGAGCTGAGACTTTACATTTACATAACCAGACCAGGCAAAACATAGTTCTCACAACATCACTTGAGTGCTATTAATTGTTTAGCAAGATACTATTAAATAACTGTCCTTGTCCCTTGGTAATCAAATGTAAACAGATGATCCGCTAGCAGCAGCCCCATCTCTTCAAACCCCACCCCCTTTCCATTCCCAGTGAAGAAGTTAAGCAACATTGGGACAAGTTAGCATCATTACAGAGTCTGCTGTGGGAATTTGTCTCATTTTACCATTCCAAAAATAAGAATGAAGCATTTTTAAAATAAAAATTTAAACACTTATAAAATAAAAATGTCCTGTATTTGTAGTTGTTTGTACAGGATACTGGACAGTTAAATGTAAACACTGAGTAGCCACCAGCAGCCTGTATTAAAATCAAAGTCACGATTTAAATAGTTCAGTTAGATTTTTACATTCAGATTGAATTACAGCCATCAAAAGACGTCTATAAATCTTGATCATTCTCAAGACGGTTAATTTATTTGTGCAGCTTGAACTGCACAATAAATACCTGTACCTGTTTGCAATCTAGCTGTGAGGTTACAATGAGCTGCTGATAATTAATGTAATTAGATTATATAATTTGTTGGTGCATTCTATAAATGTAAAAACTGTTACATTCTTGGCTTACATTTCTCAGGGCCCTCTCAGGTTTGGCCAGAAAGAAGTATAGAAATGGAGGAACAACAAAAAAATTAGGGCTGTCAAAAAATTAATCCTATTGTCAAACAAGAGATTTGTTTTTATTAATTAGTGGTGCTATATGTAGAAAACTCATAAACTTTTGTTTTATAACTTAAAGGCTAAAACCAAACCAGATATCTGGGAGTCGTCCAGGACTCAGACCTGAATCTCAGCTTCACATTAATACAGTTGTTAAGTCAGCCTGTGAGGATCAGCAGCATTCTGGACTAAACTGCCGCCATCTGAAGGACTTTAGGGAGACATGTAAGGACAGGGTTTCAGTAATTTAGTCTACTAAAGATAAATGCAGAATTCCTGCTGAGACACCTTTAATCCTAAATGTGTTCTAGAAGTGATCAACGCAATTAATCAGGATGAATTTTTTGACAGCCCTACAAAAAATACATTGAAACTGTAAATAATACTCTTTTTATAACATTATAACTTGCATCAATTTTTTGAGGAAGGAGGGCCCAACATGAATGTCTTTCATGGGGCCCAAAATTCC